>JARHVA010000256.1:5067500-5667500 GCA_037957365.1 Torreya grandis | reverse complement strand
TAAAAATGTTAGACTCAGGTTATGTATAATAAATGGAAATTTTAGAATAAGAAAGGTGGCACATCACATTCCTGAACTACAAAAGCTAAAACATCAAACTTATCTAGTGAAGCACCAATGTCACATCACAAAAATTGATACCATTCAAATCAATAGCATAATGAGCAAAGATAACTCAACACTATTTAATGCAAAGTGGTAGACAATTAGAGTGAAGGAAACTTATATAAGGAAGGGCATACAGAGTGAACCACCATTAAAACCTTTTGAAAATAATATTCATTTATGATAAGAGCCTGATTCATTCACCAGAGTGCATAATTATCAACATCATGAATTTAAGTTGTGTCCATCTACCAAGAGATTACCAAATAATAGTTATAGATCAATCACAAGTTTTGATTCCATTAACAAACACACATAAAGAAGAAATGGGGATTGGTCTTGTATTGAGGTAAATATGGTACCATGATCCATATCTATTTGATTTTATTAATGTGGTGGAAGCCAATATTTTTACCATAAACCAAGCCATAGTAACACAACCAGGATATTTATCCCTTCGAGACCCTCTATGAGTAATATATGTGAAGTAACTCATTAAGCTCCCCATATTTGGCCAATTAGATGAAGTAATGATGACATTTATAAGTCACTACAATGAAGGTACATTCCATTTCTCCATGGATCTAACCATCTCCATCAACCCAAAAACAATGGTAAGAGTAACGAGACTTACAACATGAGTCAAATCCCTACTACCATACAAAACCAAGGCCCCTCACATTCACTTAGATACTATATAAAGTATCCTAGGGCATCCATAAGGATCCCTATTAACTCATTTGATGATGTTTCAGTGAGAGTGTTGTCTAATGTATTATCAAGCACTTTTGTAAACTACCAAAAGTGTAAGGAAGGCTACCAAAGGGTCGTCAATATCACGTATTGAATGGTCTAATAGAATGAGAACTTTAACCAACCTCAAATTTTAGTCTCTAAACTCCTCATTAACATTGATAAGGTTTTAAATGGCACATTGTAGGCTTTAAAATACTAGTTCTGGTTACTACTCCTTTGTTTTCACAAAGGGATGTCTCCCAATGGTCATGTAACACCTGAGGCCAATTTTTGGCATGCAACTACCTTCAAAGGTGTATTCCATTTCTCCATAGATGTGACAATCCCCATCAACCCAAAAATATTGGTAAGAGAAATGAGACTTAAAAACATGAGGCAAATCCCTCATACCACACAAAACCAAGGCCCCTCAAATTCACTCAGATACTATAGAAAGTATCCTAGGGCATCCATAGGGATCCCTATTGACTCATTCAATGATGTTTTAGTGATATTATTGTCTAAATTTATTATCAAGAACTTTTGGAAAACTACCAAAAGTGTGAGGAAGTCTACCAAGGGGTCATCAATATCACATATCAAATGGTCTAACAAAATGAGAACTTCAGCCAACTTCAATTTTTAGTCTCTAAACTCCTCACTAACATTTAGAAGGTTTTCAATGGAACATCATAGGCTTTGAAATACTAGTTCCTATTATTATTCCTTTGTTTTCACAAATGGATGTCTTTCAATGACCTAAGGCTAATTTTTGGCATGTGACCACCTTCAAAGGTGCATTCCATTTCTTCATGGATGTGACCATCTCCATGAACCCAATAATAATGGTAAGAGCAATGAGACTTACAACATGAGGTAAATCCCTCCTACCATACAAAACTAAGGCCCCTCACATTCACTCAGATACTATAGAAAATATCCTAGGGCATCCATAGGGATCCCTATTGACTCATTTGATGATGTTTTGGTGAGAGTATTATCTAAATATATTATCAAGCACTTTTGGCAAACTACCAAAAGTGTAAGGAAGGATACCAAGGGGTCATCAATATCACGTACTAAATGGTCTGATAGAATGAAAACTTTAACCAACCTCATTTTTTAGTCTCTAAACTCTTCACTAACATTTAGAAGGTTTTCAATGGCACATCATAGGTTTTGAAATACTAGTTCCTGTTATTACTCCTTTGTTTTCACAAATAGATGTCTCTCAATGGTCCTATAGCACCTAAGGCCAATTTTTGGCATGAAACCACCTTCAAAGGTGCATTCCATTTCTTTATGGATGTGACCATCTCCATCAACCCATAAAAATGGTAAGATCAATGAGACTTACAACATGAGTAAAATCCCTCCTACAATACAAAACTAAGGCCCCTCACATTCACTCAAATACTAGAGAAAGTATCCTAGGGTATCCATAGGGATCCCTATTGATTCATTCAATGATGTTTCAATGAGAGTATTGTCTAAACATATTATCAATCACTTTTGGAAAACTACCAAAAGCTCAAGGAAGGCTACTAAGGGGTAATCAATATCATGTATCAAATGGTCTGATAGAATGAGAACTTCAAGAAACCTCAATTTTTAGTCTCTAAACTCCTCACTAAAATTTAGACCTAATAGCATTCTATGATGACCCACACTTAAAATAACTTGAAGAAGGTTATTATTATACCTACCTATATAAATACACCAATAAGTAGGCACACTATGGTGAAGTATTCTCCATCTCCTTCCCCTCATGATTCACTAGTTCAATCATCCCCATCTCCATCTCCAAATCCCCCCATTCATGCACAGGAAGCTCAAGCAAGTGAGCACCAACAACTAGAGCATCCAAAGATGTAGGATAATATTACAATAAAATAAGATGTGTAAGACAAAACCAAAAAAGATAAGGCATAGAAGGAAACAAAAAAGAAGATAAGGAAGGAGGGGAAGAAGAATACATAAGAAGTTATTACATAAAAAAAGGAGGAGGTAGAATAAAAGAAATAGAAGAAACAAAGAGAATAAGTTGCATAGAAGAAGAACCAGCTAGATGAAACTATGAAAAAGAATTAAAAAAAGTAGAGAAGGAAGCATAAGATGCACAACAAAAAATTCTAAAGATGATGCAACATCCAAGGCAAATGAAGAAAAGATTAAAGAGGCCCTACAAAATTAGGAAAAATAGAATAAATAATGGGCTAAGGAGAAAGCTACCAAATATTTTGTCTATAAGTCATAGGAAGTAGCTAAGCCATAGCCAAAGGAAATTTCCACATCCAAAGAGGAATAAGAGTGAAAGAAGAAGGCTGAAATCATAGCCTACCCACAAATAAAATAAGTCAAACATGGGAAAAAAACTAAAGCTTAAAAATCACTTAACACATCACAAGGTTCCTGATCAACCAAGGGAGGCACACATAAAGAGGCATCACATCATAGGTTGACATATAGTCAATGGCTATGGGATGTTCTAGCACCATCAACATAGATGACAACATTCACACTCTTTGTGGCATAAATATGACACCATCTAGCATCAACAATAGTTGAGACTTATTTACTTGTTATGGCCATGATCTCATAGGAATCATCACTTGATATGACTAAGTTGTCCTTGGAAAATCAAATTGATGGAGTTATGTCACTCCATAAATTAATCACACAAAAAGCATTTGAATTGGAATAAGACACAACCAAGCTTAAAAAGGGAAATATATAACTCCATCATTACCTTAGCATGGTTAGTAAAATTATCTATGATACATGACATGTGTTAGTCATTAAACTCTTAGGTGACCACATGTCTGAGGAGAAATAACTCATAACTCTTTTATCCTAGCATACAAAATATTGGTTCTCTACGTAGAAGCTAAAATAGATTGGAACATGAGGTTAGAACTTAGAGGCAAAAACATGGGTTATCTTTGATATCCTTGAGGAATACAAATAAATCTTGGACACTACTATGGTCCAAGATTAACACACAACCAAAACCATACTCAACTAGAAGCAACAACTAAATAACACATGGAGTGAAGCCAACCCAAAGTTTTTCAAGGCTGATAAAGCTAAAATAATAATTGGGGACCATTTGACTACTTCTTAGCAGTTGGATGTTACACTAAATGCATATATTACTTCAAGAGATAATGTGATGGAGAAGATAAAAACATGGAAAATGATATGTTGCATAATACATTTATTCATATTCATAAATAAAGGCATGCAAATAGACTAGAGGATCTAGTATTAGAAATTAGTAAAAAGTGTTGCATAGTAGGGCTAACCTCTTAATAATCAAGGATGATGACATCCAGAATATAATGGTGTGCTAAGTTCTTATACACACTATTATTAATTTGGTGTTGGAATATCTCATCGATTGTATATGTTTAAGAAGGACTTATCCCATCTAGATAGTTTTATCATCCCACTAAACTAACTCTAATAAGAGCTTTAACAAAGGAAAGTTACTAAAGTCACACATCTATCCATCCATTCATAATAAACACCTTTGATGATAGATTTTATTTATGTGACTTTATCAACAATAGCTCCTGTAACACCATCTTCATAGCCTTTTTTAGTTCCAGTATCACAATCTATGCCTCCACCTCTCTAGGTACTGTGAGGTCAAAATTTTAAATATTTTTCAATTTGTTTTTTAAGGAAGGCCTTAAGAATTAGGAGTGGTGCCAAGATGGTTGAAACCCACAAAGGATGGCCTTTTGGTTATGTTGATATATTGAAAACTTGAAAATATGATATATTGGTACACTGCTTAATTGAAAACCCATAAGGGTGGCAAAGTAGTGAGCAAGAGCTGAAAACAAGTAAATGATACCTTGAGTGATTACTGCAAGTAATGTTTTTGGACCAACCCCTCAATACAGGGAATTCTACTAGCTTCATCACAAGGCATGTTTCCCACGACTTTGTCTCGAGATGAGAAAACTATTTCAGTCCATGAAAGTATTGGTAATATATTTTAGATAGTAAAATCGTAGAGTGTAGATGCATGACAAGTGTCTGATGTATATTAATTTGTATAATATATATATATATATATGTATTCAAATTATGTATATATCCCAAAAGACTATAAAATATTTTAAAAAGTCCTTTGAGACAAAAATGGAAAGATAGAATGTGAAGTGATATACCTTTGGAAGTTCTATATGTAGTGATCGATTGTATGGGAAAAGAGTTCCTAAATATAGAGATTAATATAGAGATTTGAAGATGAGTTATCTGAATGTCATTTTGTATTTGTTTTATGTGAAGTGTATGCTCTATTTTCATTACTTTTGTTTAATTATTTCACATGAAATACCACTCTGTATAATTCAAGTCTATATTTTATGAATGAACATGTAATCTTGAATTGAATGAATACTCAATATTTCTATAATTATTCCTATGTTTTGAACTTGTCGCTTACTTCACAAAAAACACACATTAGCATGTTGTGATGGGTTTTTCAATAACCTCTACTAACAATAAATATAAAAGGGATTTTTTTGATCTACTCTAATCTTATCAAGGGTGAAGGAAATTAAGATTAATTATCATACCATGGCTTGTTGTTTACCCAAAGATATTAGCGTGCATTATATGTAGAGATAGACCATTGAGGCAAACTTCTACTGTTAAGATCCTAGTTGTTATATAATTTTCAAATAAATATGGTAGTTAATTTTTCCTAATGAAATTAATAGATAAAATATGAATAAAATACCAAGTATTCTTAGCTTACTTCCTCAAGTGCATGCTTAGTTATAATGTTTGGATCTATGGGTTATGAGGCCACAAGAGGCAACTTCCCCTATGTTTCCCAAAAGTGGATTTTGGCTCCACCATCATATTCAAAGCATCCAAAAACCTATACAGTGACTACAAACTTACCCTGAATGGGTACTAGGTATAAAATCCTTGATATTGTGGGTCACAAATCATATATTATTATACAATCTTATTTTTTTACAACTCCCATTTAAATATATATTTATCTAATTTCTCATTAATCACTAGGTTTATTTATATTTCCACATAACAAAAATGCATAGTGAGCCTTTCAACTTCACATCTGTCAAGGCCATGTGGTGAGAACCTGTGCAGTGTGACTTTGTTGAGTTTCAAGTCTCCATTATTTTCCACATTTACCATGTCTATTGAGAGTGAATCATGTGGTAGTTTCTGATTGCTTCATATTCATAGGATCACGAAGTACCTTAATCATTTGAATACCTTCTTTTATTATTTTTAGATCCATTGAATTATTATCTTCACTCTCTATCACTTCATGTTTGCACCTTTTACTTCAGTGTTCATGCCTCTTTTATGGAGTTCGCAAATTAGTTGGAATTTCAATTTCATTGTATATTCTTCTTGTGTCCATAAATTTTTAAAAACAATGAATAAACATGTTGCATTCATATTCATATTTAAATAATATTAATAAATTAAACACATTTCTTTAATGAAATCTACGAGATCAGAGAAGATTACAGGGTAGTTTATTGTAGTGAAAATTAGTCATTCAAATTTTCACTACCCATTTGATCAATTTTCACTATTCAGTACTTAGTAATGTAATATTCAGCTCCATAGCCTAATGGACAAAGCAAACTACATGGGAGTTCATATGGATTGGATTTTAAATATGGCATTCATTGGCTTAAGTTAAAATTGATCAACTTAATTAAATTATTAATTCTTTTTAAAATTAATTAATTTTAATTATAGTCATAAAGGACACCTTTATTTTGGAGCCATTGAGTAAATTAATTATTTTAAAAATAATTATGTATTTTAAATGTGTAAGCATAAGTGCATTTAATTTTGTAAAAGTCCTAGATAATAAAATAAAACATGGGCAACTCTTAGTTAATAGAAAATTACCTCTAGGTTGACTTGGTTCAAAAGATGACCTTTCAACTTCCATTCTGAGAAAAAAGTATGATACAAAAGATAAAATATGGATCATTGTAAGGGGTTCTTTCTTTCAATATATTGGAGAGATCCAGCTTCAATTTTTGTGGGCTATGTAATTTATGGATTTGAGCAATGGAATACAAGCAAAACAAGTGAGATTATTCTTGGGCTTTGTCAATTTTGATATTATTTTTTTACAAATTTCATATTTCTATTCATAGGCAGGGACTCCATCAAAATTATTCACTTTTTTGGGATATGTGCAACTCGTGGTGTTTCTAAACTTTTTTTTTAAAACCCCATGTATGGACTTTGTACCAAGTGTACGTAATCTGAGTTGTGAGGAGACTTTATGCTTCTAACCAAGCCTTTCATTCCACATACATCTATTGAATCTATGTTTATTTTTGTGTGAGAGGAAGGATTTCCACCCATTTCATTTACTCCCAAGTTATTCTAATGGTTCTTTTCTTTCATTTTATTGTGGGTTTCTCTCCATTCTTATTCTACTTTCATCTTCCACCACTTTCTACTTGTGTTTCATTTTTATGTTTTCTAGTTAAAAGTACACAAAAATCCAAAATACCCATATCCAATAAGGGAGTTACCCATCTCAAATTCAAAGTAAAATCACCATCTCTATGTTGATTCCTCCAATTATTAGTGAATTTATGTCACCCTATGTTGGGCGAGTCATAAAATCAAAATGACCAAAATTTATACCAACTATTTTTTGGTAATTTTGTTGGGAATCAAAAGGTACCTTTTATTCCTAAAAATTTCTATGGAATCTTCCTCTTGAAAATAAAGATTGATGAATCTATTGAAATGATGCTTAAAAATGATGGAATGCAACCCATGCTTTCGATTTTTTGAATTTTGGTATTGTTGCCCATAGTCTAATTTTTGGTTATAGACATGAAAAAATTCTATCCAAAACAAGAATATGCATACCTTGGAAACATTAGGTGGAAAAAAGAAGAAATAAAAGAAATAAGTATTTTAAAATAACCTGAACTAGGGGATGATTAAATTTGTGCAAGTGATAATACAACAAAAAAGATTTTTCTCTTCATATTGGCCTTAAAAGAAAATATAATTCATAATATTGTTGATGATTAAAAAATAGTAAAATTTTTGAAATAGTTCTATGGAGCTATACATATCAAAGAAAGAGAATTTTGCCCACTTAAAAATTCAGCCTAAGTAGAAGAATGCAATGAAAAAGAAAATTTAGCCTCCTTTAATCAGCATAAGATTAGTCAAGAAAGTAAATGGCTTCATATTGATGAAAAAGAGACATGTGATAATGCTGAACATAAGCACATAGCATATTTTGAAGAAGAAACAAGAAACAATCAAAAATAAGTACCTAATAATGTTGAGCACCATGAGGTTTTGATCCTAAACTCACCTTTGGAGGCATCAAAAGAAGGTTCACTTCAACCATTCACAGTTGAAGAACCACAAGAGAAGCAAAAAAATAAAGATGTTGGAGGTGTGTTTCATGTTGTTTGTGTTTTTTATTTAAAATAAAAACACATCCCTTGCATTCATGAGCAAAATTTGAGTGTCATGTGTCCTTTTATAAATGCAAGTAATCACTACATCCCAGTTGTGCATGGCCAAGTGTTTGAATTAATATTTTTCTTTATGTGCATACCTCATATCTTTCCCATAGACACAATTAAAAGAATGTTATTGTCTTTACTCATGTATTGGAAATTATTGTGCTCATATTACCAAATTCTCTCCCATAAAGGCTTTTAATTCACCAAACCCATAAATGGCTATGTTTAGTCTTGCTATATTATTCTTTCTATTGTAAAAAGTTTCCTTTTCTGTACAATTTTGGCTTGTGTTTTTTTCTTTAGTTTTGTTGTTGTGTGTGTGTGTTTGTTCAATAAATATAGCTTGTGCATTTTGGTGTTTCCCATACTCCATGTGTTTTTCTCTTGCACCCACAAGTGTTCAATTGGTTGTGTTCTTTACCAAAAGACCTGTTATTTCAGTGAAGTGTTGGCAAGAATATTGGATACATTATTGTTTTATATCTCTACATTTGGTGTGCATGTATTCTACATAATTCATAGTTGGATGACATGATGTTTTTTTTATTATGTTCTTTCCAACAAAATTTTTGTTTCAAGATTCAATGAGAAAGTAGCTTGCAATTAAATACTTGAGTATGAAATTGTTGAATAATGCAAAGAACCTTTATTGATGAGTTCTATTGCATTAATTCCATCTCCTTTCAGTCATAATACAAGGAAAGTCTTAAATCAAAAAATTATAGATCAAACCTTTAGTTTATTCAAATTATCAAAATAAAGAAGAGATGATTTCAACTTGAGACCCCTACGAAACGTCCCTTACATTTGGGATTTTCTACATCTCCCACCATTATTGTGCATGGTAATAAGTCTTCTAGTGGTGCTACTTTTGGTCACTTTCCTCTTTCATGGTATTTGAGAGGTGTTTGAAAGGTTCAATCTCCAAGTTCATGTAGATCAAACCAACTTTGATGATGTTATTATACATACTACATTGAACGATTTCAAGAGTTCTCTCTACATTCAGATGAAGGATGTAAAATTTACAAGATAAATGTTCAGCCATCAGGTCTATATAATGTGGTCACTATAGAAATAATTATAATATAAATGATGAAAATAAATTGAAGTTTGAGTACACATGGATGTATAATAGTTGTCAAAATATTTTCCTTACATTCACCTTCTTTGAATTGTGGAACTCCATCATTTTCATATCAATGTGTTTCTCTCCAATCCTCAAACTTTATGGAATGATGGATTGTAGTATGAGATTCCCCACCTTGATGTATTATCTCAAGATCATTTATGAGTTCATCGATCTCCCTAATGGTCATAACTTGTAATAGAGTTTTCATATTTGAAACACAATGATGTATATCCTCTATTGAAACCATGTCTCCTTGGTTCATCAAAATTTGTGTGGATGTATGATTGTTAAAGCTATGCTTCAAATCCTCCACAAAGAGTGGAGAGAAATTTTTCTTTTATTCTTGTGGAAAAGATTACAGTTGTTAATCTAAAATTTGATGACATGTTCACAAAATAAAATATATGGTAGATGATATTTCAAATGGATTTTTCTCTGATTTCTACTACAGTGGCTTCAAAGTTAGTTGTAGATGATTATCTGGCTTTTATGGATCTTGTTGAGGTGCTAGTTTTGGATTCACATTGAGTGGAAGAATACACACAATCAAAATAACTTCTATAGTTGGCACTCTATTTTCTCTATCACCCTTATTGCGAGGTTCATCTACATGCATTTGTAGTAGTGAAGCATGTTTATTCTTCTGTATCTAAAATTTTAAAAGAGTTATTACTTGAATTATGTGAATTATTCCTATACTAGGAGAATGGTCTTTAGGACTTTGTGTCTAATACATCCTTGGGGATGGGACGATCGGCCCTGAAAACATGAAAATATGAGATGAGGAAGAAAAAATAGAAATGAGTAAAATGTATACATGGTTGACTTTAATGGCCACATTGGTGGCATTGAAAGAGGTCTAAGGTTGTTTTAAATGGTAGTCAATGAATTCTATTACTAAAAGTATTTATAATTATTTGAAAAAATAATGACCTATGAGACCAAACCTATTACAAAAAGGTAGAATCGAATGTATAGTCATGAGATACAAAGATAATGGGTTTAAGTAGTGATGCCACAATTAGAATGGTTGACTTATTGGCCATGTGGGATGTTTGAAAAAATTCAAAAATATTTTAATTGAGTTGATAAATTTATGAGAATTTTTCCAGGATCTAGTTTGGAAACTTGTGTTTTTAAACAAAAAAGAATTTTTTTTATATATACCCTTCCAAATTTCTCAAAAATGTCAGGATTTTTTATGTAAACTTTCAAATTGATTTTGTGCACAGTTTTGATGGTATCTTGAGCATTGGGAGTCCATTTTCACTCTTGTTTAAAGCATCAAAAAGTCAATTCAGTAATAATCCACATGGTAATTGGTACCTTACCCTCTTAAATAAAAATTAACAATAAAATATCATGTTGCACTTTCTCATACAAATAGGGGAGTAGTTTAATAGGCATAATTTGTGAGGCAAGCATCTAGCCCAAGAGTGTGTGTTCATTACCATATGATTGGGATAAATGAACTCACTTTCAATTGGCTAGATCAAGACATGAGATCATGTGATATAAGGAGTTTTATAAGGTATAATATAGCTAGACAACTCATGTTCATTCTCATATGATTAGGATAGGCAAATTGGGTACCATTTGGTTGGGTAAAGATTTGTGATTGCACTCCACATTGATAGTTTATATGAGGAACATGTCACAAGTGATTTTTAAAGTTCTCCTACATTCTGCCAGGGAATGAGGTTCCACAATTAGAGCTAGTTATTTTAGTGATAATTGGTCATCCAAATTTTCACTACCCATTTGAGAAATTTTCATTGTTCAATCCTTTGTAATGCAATATTCAAATCCATAACCCAATGGATAAGGCACACTATAAATGATTTCACATGGAATGGATTTTGAAGATGACATTTATTTTCTTAAGTTAAAATTAATTGATTTAATTAAATTATTAATTCTTTTTAGAGTTAATTAATTTTAATTAAAGTCATAATAAGATGCCTTTATTTTGGAGCCATTTAGTAAATTAATTATTTTAGAAATAATTATGTATTTTAAATGTGCAATCATAAATGCATTTAATGTTGTAAAAGCCCTGAATAATAAAATAAAACATGGGCAAATCTTAGTTAATATAAAATTATCTCTAGGTTAACTTGGTCCAAAAGATGACCTTTTAACTTCCCTTGTGTGAAAAAGTATCATACAAAAGAGAAAATATGGATCATTGTAAAGGGTTCTTCTTTATTCCAAGCTCTCAAGGACATATGACTGTAACTTTGTGTGCATTGTGTAATTTTTGGATTTGAGCAATGGAATACAAGCAAACAAGTGAAATTATTCTTGATCTTTGTGGATTTTGATATTATTTGTTTACAAATTTTGTATTTATATTTATAGTTAGAAACTCCATTAAAAATTTTCACTTTTCTTGGTTATGTGCAACTCGTGGTGTTTCCAAACTTTGTTTTGAAAACCTTGTGTATGAGCTTTGTACTAAGTATACATAATCTGAGTTATGAAGAGATATTGTGATTTTAACCAAGCCTTGCGTTCTCAATACATCTGTTGATCTTATGTTTATTTTTACGAAGGAGGAAGGAATTTCACCCCTTTCATTCACTCTTGATTTATTTTGGTGGTTTTATGCTTTCATTTCATTGTGGGTTTCTCTCCAATTTTATTCTATTTTAAACTTCCACCACTTTCTATTTTTATTTAATTTTCATACTTTCTAGTTAAAAGTACAAAAATACCCATATTCTATAAGGGAGTTGCCCCTCTCGAATGCAAAGGATGTCATATCCCAATTTCACCCTATGACTTATGAACCTTTAAGTCATTAATTAATATGGTTATTATCTAATTATCATTACTTTTATTTGATTATTTTGACATATAATAGTATGGGATAGTGATATTGTCGATTAGTATACATAATGTGACAATTATATTTTAATTATTCTATACATTGATGATGTATATTTGTTAGTTTTGCATCATTGGTTGATTAGATGATGACTCAAACAAACTATCTACTTGTTGTGAGGTGGATACAGGATAGATCCTACCCTCAGAGCTTGATGAGGGAGAGCGTCATTAGAGAAGATCGACTAGATAGAATGATTAGGGGAATATCAGTAGAAAATGTTAGTGAAACTATGCACAATAGATTTTAAATGAAATTTATGTACAAAGTACGTATTATTCTGATTATAAATGTGTGTGGATTTAGTTTTTAATACACTTTAGATTTATTTATTTTTATTGTCTTGATTTTTGAAAATAAATCCATAAAATAATTATTAATTGTTATAAAGGTATTATTATTATTTTAGATATCAATATCCTCAAATAAAAGGCAATTAATAACTTAAATAGCTTAGTTAAATAGATAATTATCATGGTAATATTATTTGCATAAAATAGAATTATCTTAATATTCTAACTTTGAGTTAATGTAATCAAAAGTTAGTCTTGAAATTCATGCGGAATTTACATTTAAAATTAGATAATATATTTTGTTAGTTATTTGGTAAGCTTAACCATAAGTTAATGAACTAGGACTTAGAGTTTAAATAAATAATAAAATTTTAGATGAAGTATTACTATCTGTTATGGAAATTAGATAATATTTATGCATAGATGAGAAAGTAAAGGAAGGTAACATGCAAGACAAAGAGCACAACAATAGAGTGAGTAGATAGTTTTATAAATTAAAAAGGAGTTTTGGGGAAATGGACATGCGGAGAGACATAGAAGGAGAAAAAGAAGAAGGCAGGAGGATTAATAAACAATCAGAGAAAGCTAGAAGGGAGGCAAACTCAAAAAGGTTGGTTCTATTTGATATGATGAAAGCTATGTTTTGATAAAATAGAATGCTGAGCCATACCCTCTAAATGTTGGCTATCTTTCAGTGACGACTCTGCACTGATAATACCAAATTTTAAATACATCAACATATGGTAAAACCTATATAGAAATAACACTATTATATATTGCATTAAAATACTACAAAAGTATTTGCCATAAATGTCAAATCTTAATCTTGATTCAACTTAAAACTATAATCTAGATGTCATAAAATAGAAGGGGTTACCTAGATTCATATGCTTCTCTAGAATCATTGTAGGCTTGAGTTTGCTCATATTCAAGCAATTTATCGAGCCTATAAATTATACCATTATTATTTTTATCATTATTTGTAATGAATATTTGAACCATAATTAGTGGCATATCGGGTAGTAGTCATGCAAGAGCACATCCAGTTGGAAGGTAATGCTACATGAAAAATTCCCATATTGTAAACTACCAAAGGTTGAACCTATTATTGTTGCTATTGTAGCACAATTTTAAAATTATGAGCAACATCCTTGTTGTTGCCATTTCTATTATCATAGTTATTGGTGCCTCCATTGTGATATAATTGTTTGATAAACATAGTTTGGCTATTGATGAGTTCCAGCTTGTTTGTGAGTCTCCCTACCCAAGATTTAAGTGTGACCATGATTCCATATCAACCTACACATGATCCTTTTCCCTTCCTCTAATACATATTATGATGAGTCATACCTTAAAAACATTACCAATATTATGAAAATGCCAGGTTGATATTTAAAATACTATGTATAAATTCACTGTGTATATTTATTAAATACATTGTATAAGTTATAAGTAGTAGAGTTTATATGAATCACTATATGAGATTCCCAACCTATAAGTTGAAACACCCTATCAATTAAATGAAGCGCTTTGTTTAAGCTAAAATTCCATGTCATTATTAAGATTACATGCTAAGTTGCTAACATAATCAACAAAATAAAAATGCAAAGACTTCTGATTTAAAATGATGAGTCACAATGGTATAATGTTATGTCATTTTATATAAAATTCCAAGTCATGTACTTATTAAATTAATCATTTAATATATATACTCCCGAATGAAATTGCTATATTAGAATAATATAGTATACTACAAGGATTAATTCATCAATCTTTAGAAATGCATTTTTTAGGTGGATAATATCAAATTCTAGACTGTGTATTAATTTAAAAGTGATGTGTTTATAGAATTTGAGATAAATATTATAAAAATACCTTGTCTATATCAAAATCTAAGTCAAATAAATGTTGGATCTCTAATGAAAAGTTGAATTGATAATTATTGTTGAGTGTATATTATGATTAGTAATTAAAACTAATGGTCTACATTACTTCTATTAATAAACAGTGACTTGTTTTTAAATTGGTTGTATATTTCACTAAAGTGTTAAGTAATTATTACAATGTTGCATCATTAGATGATAGGTTGAATTTTAATAACTTCAACACCGAGATTTATATTATATAATTGTTGAGTCTAATTGAGTAGCACTGTGTATATATCATGCAAACTGAGTTACACTGGGCATTGAATAAAACTAATGTTGAGTCACTAAAATTAAATAGAAGTCACCCAATTTAAATAAGGTTGAGTTTTGATTGCATTGAATAAGTCAATGCTAAGTCATTTCATAAAAAATGTTGAGTTCTATTTATAGGTGTAGCATAGTATCTTCTTAAATGCAAGATTGAATGTTTGGTGAAACTATATTTTTTCCTCAGATACTTGTGTTACGCTTTCAAGTAGAGTTTCATTATGATATTCATATATCTCCATTATATGTGTTGATATAACATGATCAAAACCATAGATGAAGACAATTCACTTTAGGTTCTATTATGTTCTCATGAGGATGATGATGTCAACAATGACTTTTCAACATGCTTATTTTGATCCTCTAATCCATATTAGATGAATTAATGAGTTTTAGTCAATCAATGTTTTTATATGACTATTTATCCTTATTAACCATTTACATATGATGACTATGCTTAAAGTTATATATCGCTATGATTTGGGTAATAAATAGCAAAGTTAAGAAAATATATGGTAATATTATTATATTCTTATTTAGTTAATACTTTATTTTGGATGGATATATTTATATGATCTAAATTTATATTTTGGCTTTGCTTAGAATGCTCATAGAGGTGAGGTAGTATTTTATGTGCCTATGTTATGCAACATATCAGCCGGGTCAAATTCTATAGCATCATGAAATGATGAAAACTTGTGTGCATTGTATTTTGTGAAAGTATTTTATATGCAATCATTTGACATTCCTGGTATAAAATAGTGTATCATGATGTGTGCCTTGAGATTGTGTTTTCATCCTATTATTATTGTGCATTATAATCCATCACTTTCTTATTTAGTAATTACAGTATAGGATTGATTATTTGAGTAGGTGTTCATACATAAGAAGCTATGATAGTATGGGATATCATAAAATATTGTAGTTTAAATGTATATGCCTGAATGGTACATACTATAGTTTTGTGTCTAAACTCTCACATACATTGATTGATTAAATGTATGTGTTGGTTAGTACTTGATTAGTATGTTTAGTAACAATTAGTAGGATATCATGTATGTGTACATACAACCTTGAGAGTGTAAATGAATGTTAGTTTAGACTTATATGTGTATGTTTGACTTGAGTGTTATATATACTTTATTGAATAAGAGTTAATGATTCCATGATTTTTGACTACTTAGTATGAACTACAAACATTATTTCTTGTATGAGTTAAATATTAATATATGATTCGTTCTTGCATTGATAGAATAAATTATACTTTACTTATTCTTATGTGATGTGATATTAAAGCTAAGAGGATGAAATTTGTAGTTATTATTTGAGTTATATACTATATTATATATGTTTATTTTGGAAACCATATCAATAATACTAATAGGTAGTGAGACAGATTCCACTAGCCTAGGTAGTACCACTAATAGATAATCCAATCAAGTGGTGTGTTATGAAATTAACCAATCTAAATGATTGTATGTTATTTAAAAACTTTGGCCAAAGTAATGTTAGATAAATATTGTCATTTCATATGTTTGATTTGCATGTTGTGTGATATCATGTTAGAATGGATTTCTTTATGGTACACTGCATGTTTTTAAAAATCTTACAGCACACATGTACTAGCACGTCTCACTAGATTCTCACACTATTCTATCTATGTATTCATGAAGAGAAGGTCATTTTGTGATAGTGTATTATGAGGGGTATCATTCGTCCATGGTTAGAGTGGTAAAGCACTCAGATGATGCTCTCCCTCCCCACTGTAGTACTACTTAAAGATTATCAATGATACATGAGTTGGTTTGACTTGAGCTTCAGAGAGCTTGGTATTTGTTTATTGTATTAGGTTGTATACCTAAAGAAATATAATTGTATTATGTATTTTTCTATTGAAAAATAGTTTTTATATTGTAAGATAAGTCGTAGCTATGTCTTGTGGTATTTACTTTCCTTGGAGTTGTTTAAGAAAAATGTTATATGTAGTACTTGAATTAGAAGCACTATTGCTCTTAGTTATGATTTAGTTATGTTGTATCATTTAATTCTATGATATGAATGTTAAGTAAGTTATCTAAAAGAAATTATTGCATTATCTTAAGTACAACTTGAGGGGTTATCATATGTGGTATCATAACTATGGCTTGAACTCTATGTGTCAGGGACCTAGAACAATAAACATGCTCCGATGCCTACTTAGTCAGGATCTTGCTCTACCAATTAGAGCACATATGATTACTTCTTGTATTAGCAACTAAACACGGAATTATACCAAAATCAAATAAGTAACTAGAAATATGAAACAACACAGGAATATGAGAGACAATACACAATTGTATTAATAATCACTCAGAAGAATATACAAGAAGGAAGATGCCACTTCTTCCTCCACCTCAAAGGTTCGCCACGCCTCAAGACCTTCTTCCCTCTCTCTCTCAATCACAACAATCAACTCTAATACAGAATTGATGTTCACCTCTCCAACCAGTCAGTAACGCATTGCCAGTTCACCAAGTACACAACCGTACTCCAAGTAGATCTCCTGCTCTCTGCTACCTGCAAATCACTAGACCTTACTCACCATGTAGATATCTCTACACCCCTGAAGAACCCTTGTCCTTGCCTCACCAAGTCCTTATGATTCTTCAACTAGTACCCCGGTGGATCAGCTCCTAGACCTTGTAGACCTTGCAACTCTCCGTGATCATACACACTCAGCACCCCTTTGGAACTAGGAGGAGCTAATCTAGCTCTCTCTAAAAGATCTATGGCTTTCTAGCACACTTTTACAATACAGCCCATGAGTCCATATATAGATCTCATGCTTAAAATAATTAGACTAACCTAATTACAATAATTAGACACGTAACTCAAGACTAAGACTAGCCTTCAACATGCAAACTAACAGTCCAAAAATAGACTCTCCGAAATCAACATGCGAACTGCCTGTTCACGCACAGGCTACCGACATCAGCTCCTCCAAGACTAATGTCAGCTGACTGGTAACCAACGCCGGTTGCTTCCTCACTGCCATCTGACCGACATCCACTGATCAAACCGATGCCGGTTTCCCTGCAATTGATTCTGCAACTCCCCGCAACTCTGAATCCTCCATAACTTCTCCTATTTACATCTTGGTGAAGCTTTTAGCTCCACAACCTAACAATCTCCCACTTGGAGATAAATAGTTGCACCTGTACCTGTACTTGTACATTGTCTAAATTATTCCTTGGCTTGTATCCCTCTTCAAGATCCATCTTGAAGACCAACCACCACACAACCTGTGATGCTATACCTGTCATTCAAGTAACCTGCCATATCCGAACCTACACATCCATGTAGTGAAGAACTTGACCCTGCATAACAAGAATCCCTGCTGCTAGTCCCACTGAACTGCCCTCCAGTACTCTTTCCCTGAATTGGCTCCATACTTTTTGACAACCCCCACTAATTGGGAAAACTCAGGTCTACACTAGACCTCATATGATTTCGAACCCTATTTCAAGCTAGGCTTGAACTATCCAGCCATTGGTGTGGTTTCTGATTCTGTATCTTGCGTAATGAACCTCGCCAACACCGTCTTCACATTAGCTCCCACTGGAGATAAAATATCCATGTCTCTTATGCCAAATAATTTTGCTACTCCAAATTCTTCATGACACGCCTCTAAACTAACCTTACCCTTAGCTCAGTAAATCCCTGTATGTACAAACCTACTAGTAAATCACCCACATACATTAACAAGATGATGTTGCGACCATCATCTACCTAGTAAGATAAACATAATAGTTACACTGACATTGACTGAAGCAATGCTTAGTCATCCACCTGTCAAACCTGTACCACTGTCCTACAGCTTCCTCAAGACCATATACCTTGGCCTTCTATCTCATGTATCTATCCACTCTCTTCTCTAAAACGGGAATCCATTCCATCTCTCAGTGCTTTCTTCTAGCTGATAACTCTACCAATAAATACCTATTTGGTTCTTCTCCAAGGACTCACACTCCTCATCCATGCCAAGCTCCCACTATATCTGGATTCTACCTGCATTGCCTCTTCACATCTTCCTGGTTCTTGACCATCAATAAGCAATATAAAGAAGGTGAACAACGAATATGAGGTTCACTTACCCTTTTTGACCTCAACATGAGAATTTGAGACTTGTTGATAGCGTGTTGTTCGCCCAATATCTGTTCCAGTGACTGATCTTGGCCATCTCCCAGTCTACTCCTGACCGATGTCGGTTCCCTGCACTGACCCTGACTTCCGAGGTCGTTTCCCTGGTTGACACCGATATCCTTTCTGCCAACGTCAATTCCTTCATGACTGACATCGGTCTTCCTGTTGCCAACGTCGATTACTATCTGACCGATGCCGGTACCTGTGTTCGTCTATGAGTGATAACTTTTTACCCGCGATCTCTCCATGGATCAAAGCCATAATCAAATCAACCTTGCTCTGCTCAGAATAATTCAGTTCCCTCACCTGATCTCTGTCCATCATTTCCTCCATGAACACCAAGGCTTTCCAATTCTTTATCTTGTCAAAAATATTTGTCTTCCACTTCAGAACATGCGTTCCCCTCCTACATATGTAACCAAGCCTACAAAGCCACATCTCTGTAACAGAAGGTGAATCAGTAATATAAGTAGATAGATAAAGGATACCTACTTTCTTACCACCATCTAATTCAAGTGTATCCACTGTGAGAGTTATAGTGCATCTCTCATCACCCAAATTTCTTGAAGAAATTAGACTCATCTCCAAGACTGGTACCTACATGACTTCCTTCAACCACTGTGTGTCATCCATCTACAATTTCAGCTTCACTTCCCCTTCATCAGTCATCTAACAAGGCTCACCAGCTCCTCTCGCTGGGGCTGCATGGAAAGAGGCAACATAATATGTTATCCAAGATTCAACTTCATCCAAGAAACCTCCCAAAGCATCCTGTGTAACAACATCTGCATCTTCAGTTCCTTCATGTTGATCTGCTACCAACCAACAATATCTTTTTCCCTGCTCTTTCTTTCCATCAATCAGACCATTCATGTTATTCAGTTTCTCCATTCATAGCTTACTTCCTTCTGCCATTGCTATACTCCCACTCAATCAGAAACCCCTATGAGTAACCTGTAATCAACAAACACGACCAGATCTGAAACCACCTGTTAGTCAACCCAACGAAAAGCTTTGATACCACTTGTCAGGGACCTAGAACAATAAACATGCTCCGATGCCTACTTAGTCAGGATCTTGCTCTACCAATTAGAGCACATATGATTACTTCTTGTATTAGCAACTAAACACAGAATTATACCAGAATCAAATAAGTAACTAGAAATATGAAACAACATAGGAATATGAGAGACAATACACAATTGTATTAATAATCACTCAGAAGAATATACAATAAGGAAGATGCCACTTCTTCCTCCACCTCAAAGGTTCGCCACGCCTCAAGACCTTCTTCCCTCTCTCTCTCGGTCACAATAATCAACTCCAATACAGAATTGATGTTCACCTTTCCAACCAGTTAGTAATGCGTTGCCAGTTCACCAAGTACACAACCGTACTCCAAGTAGATCTCCTGCTCTCTGCTACCTACAAATCACTAGACCTTACCATGTAGATATCTCTACACCCCTGAAGAACCCTTATCCTTGCCTCACCAAGTCCTTATGATTCTTCAACCAGTACCCCAGTGGATCAGCTCCTAGACCTTACAGACCTTGCAACTCTCCCTGATCATACACACTCAGCACCCCTTTGGAACTAGGAGGAGCTAATCTAGCTCTCTCTAAAAGCTCTATGGATTTCTAGCACACTTTTACAATACAGCCCATGAATCCATATATATATCTCATGCTTACAATAATTAGACTAACCTAATTACAATAATTAGACACACAACTCAAGACTAAGACTAACCTTCAACATGCAAACTAATAGTTCAAAAATAGACTCTCCGAAATCAACATGTGAACTGCCTGTTCACGCACAGGCTATCGACATTGGCTCCTCCAAGACCGATGTCAGCCGACTGGTAATCGATGCCGATTGCTTCCTCACTGCCATCTGATCGATGTCAGCTGATCAGACTAATGCCGGTTTCCCTGCAACTGATTCTACAACTCCCCGCAACTCTGCATCCTCCATAACTTCTCCTATTTGCATCCTGGTGAAGCTTTTAGCTCCACAACCTAACACTATGTCCTAATGAGTCCATTAGCATTTTTGTATTCTTCTACTCATCAAAGAGGAGAAATTGAGAATGTGTGTGGTACATTGGGTATCTACCCTAATAGCATTCATACCCCCCTTAGAGTTATTATAGGGTTAGTTTATTGAGTTTCTCATTAGTGATAGTTTTATAAGGTGTTGGGTAGGTGAGTACATAGCTTAGTTTATGAGTGTGAACAAGAGTCTCTTACCATATTTTTGATCTTTAGTTTTTTGTATTGTAAGACAAGTCGTAACTGTGTCCTATGGTATTTACTTTCCTTGGAGTTTTATAAGAATAATGTTGTATGTAGTACTTGAGTTAGAAGTAATATTGCTCTTAGTTATGATCTAGTTATGTTGTATCATTTTATTCTATGATATGAATGTTAAGTAAGTTGTCTAAAAAAATTTATTGCATTTTCTTAAGTACAACTTGAGGGGTTATCACATGTGGTATCAGAACTATGGCTTGAACTCTAGGACCTAATAATTCCATTAGCATTTTTGTATTCTTCTACTCATCAAAGAGGAGAAATTGAGAATGTGTGTGGTACATTGGGTGTGTACCCTAATAACATCCATACCCCTGTTAGAGTTATTAAAAGGTTAGTTTATTGAGTGTCTCATTGGTGATAGTTTTATAAGGTGTTGGGTAGGTGAGTACATAGCTTAGTTCATGAGTGTGAACAAGAGTCTCCTACCATATTTTTGATCTTTAGATTGAACACCTTGAGTGTGATTATGTCTTCTTTGAATCACCTTCACCAATTATGTTTTGTGTTGTGAGTGTTTTAAAATCATGAAGTGCTTCCCACTTATATATTTATGCATTAGTTATATACCTTACTGACATAGATCCTAGGAGTGGGAATTCTATAAGACCATTCTAGAGTGGCACCAACTAGTGTAGTGGGAATTTTCTTGTAGTTGAATTTAGATATCTTGTTTGATATTCCTTTATGTTTGGAATTTGTTATGTATATTAGCATCCTTGTGTTTATATAGACTTGAGAAGAAGTGTTATCTCTTTTAGTTAGCTTAGAGGTGAGTTGTTATGTTGTCACTTTTCTCTTACATCATTTTAACCTACTAATAATATCCATATTCTTAGGATGTTGATTTAGAGTTCCCTTAAGCAGAAACTTGTTTCTAAATTGTTATTTTATTCCCTTGAGTTCATGGGATAGTGTTTACTACTTTTCATTGAGAAAAGTTGTGGGATTGGATGGATTGATGCATCTTTGAGGTTAATAATTTCCTTCTAGTTATGGAGTTAGGTTATAATACAACACTTACAAGTTTGGTAAGTAATTAGTATTGGCTACTTGGGTTGTGATGTTTCCTTCTACCATATGAGGGTATGTAGGAAGTTTGGGTTTATGATATTTTAGTTATCTATGTTCTATTTAGACTTTTTAGAGTCACTATTTTATCTAACTTATGAACTTGATCACGAGGAGTGGCTAACATTGAATTTATATTAATCCTAGTTGATTATAACTATTATGTTATTATGTACCTTTGTTTAGACTAGTATTATTCTCTTTTGAAGCATGTTGTTTTGAATAATAATATGTGTACCCTTTTTTTGAGATCAAATAAGGTACAAAATGTGCATAACATATTGGTAGTCTAAAAAGGTATAGTCAAACTTTTTAACTTGTGTGTTAGTCATGAAAGCAAGGAGACATTATCTCATTTATAATGTATTAAAGACAGCATAATCCTTAGCCTTTTTATGTTATGTTAATTATGATATTATTTCCTTTTACTACAAATATAACACTATAGGTTAAGATGCAGAATATGATAATAGTTATGTTTGTTTAGTAGCAACTTAATATAATCTTAGGATGATTATATGACTTCTCTTATATGTGTATTAGTATATATGAAATTATTTAGCATAAATAATTGTTTTTTATGATTTATTAGTATATATTTGTAAACATTATGCACATTGAAGAGATCATCAGGTCATGGAGACCTAAGAAAAGAGTGGTAAATTAGAAACGTGAGTTCTAAGCAATAGGATGGTATCCTAACTAACCTCACATTGACTCAGTTGTTATTGAGTGGGATCTGATAGATAGACTTCTTGAATCTAAGATTTGACAAGCAAAACTTATCAAATTCAATCATATGATCATTTGTTTTGACTTTTATGATGATCTCATGTGTTGTTGAGTTAGCAATGAAACTTTTACTGAGTTATTATTAGACTTTTCTTGTGGATTCTAGACCCCGAGATGGTCATGATAGAACCAATCAACATAAAGTGACTTTCATAAAACTTGTTTGTAGAATAGAAAATGTCACAGAGTAGGGTCTTGTGGGACCAATTCTTTAAGAATAGTGCTAATTATGAGAACTAGTATGAGTTCTTCAGGTAAATTTTGCATTTAGTTGCTTGATTTGATAACAGATACTATGATATTATGTTGTTAAACTCTATTTTTAATCAAAACTTTTGTTTTAATAAGAGTCATTGGGGCAATGACCAGTTTTAAGGGGGAGGATGTCACATATTGATTTTATCCTATGACTTATAAACCTTTAATCCATTGATTAATATGGTTATTATTTGATTATCATTACTTTTATTTGAGTATTTTGACATATACTGATATGGGACAGTGATATTATCGATTAGTATGCATAATGTGACAATTGTATTTTAATTATTTTGTACATTGAGGATGTACATTTGTTAGTTTTGCATCATTGATTTATTAGATGATGACTCAAACTAACTACCTACTTGTTGTGTGATGCCCATGTAAATGGTTACTTACTCATTCTACACTTTCTCAAATACCTTTTGCAACTAAACTTATTCACATGACTTTATTCATCTCTTAATCTATCATAAAAGATCTTGTTTATTTAGACTACTATTTTCTTCATAGGAAACACCTATTATCTTAATGAACCTCTATATTTTGATAAAATACATTTTATCACAACCCTTCAACACAATATTCATACTCAAAACAAATTTCTTTCTTACACAAGTCTTTTATTCACCCTTAACACTACTCAATACACATTTTTATTTCTTCAACAAGACCATGACAGTTTCACTCTTATTCTTAATTAAAACTTCTTAACTCATGAATAATTCCAACCTTATTTTTATTCTTTGGCCTAGCTTGAGTTCTCTTGGAAGTCTGCAATATTACAATTTTGGGTATGACTAGTATTTGAACCTGTATATTAACCCTATTATCTTTACTTCTTTAGAAGACAAGTCAGTTGCCTCACACTTTATAGACACATTTTCAAAGAAATCATTTTTACTTAAAATAGATATATAAAAAATAAAAGGCCATATAAGTCTTGCCAATCAGATTCTAACAAAGACTCAAATTCTTGTGTTTGAATTCACATGAACTTTTGCTCTTCTATTTACTTTGATTTTACATTTGCAGACACAAATTCACCAAACAACATCAAGATTTAAACCATGTAGTCTTTTATTAGAATCATGAATCGAGAATTCAAATATCAATTCTCTTCATGGATTGGTTTTATTACACCAAATTAAACTCTTCACCAATTACAAGCCATCCTCAATTAAAATCTTGTTTATCACTCTTATATCCAACAATGAATTTTTCATCCCAATTGACCAAAAGCTTCACATAGAATGTGACTAAAATACTAAAATCAATCCATTAATAAAAGTCTGAAATCCAAATGAATACCTTTTCTAGCTGCCACAATTCTTAATATTATTCAACCAATAAATAATTCAAGTACTCGATACCACTTGTAAGAGACATAGATAATCACAAATTTCTAAGGGATTCAAGAGTTTGATTAAGTGATAATGGATTTCTTTTATGGATCGAACTCAAATTTGAACTTTCATATATTTAATTATACATTCAATCCTTTCTATACCAAATATATCCCTATACAAACTTCTATCCAATATAGCGATCATGATGATGGTGCATAATATCACTCACTTTTTGACCTCTTCAAACCACTATTCTGAATCCATACAATAGTTTTACGTGCAATAAAGACTCAGTTCTAGAAATTGTAGATACAGAAGTTAATGGAATCATAGAATTCTCTTACTACAGAGATCTCAAAGGTGGATAAACTTGTTATATTGTCACTAAATGATGCAATAAATAGTCAATATGACATACAAGTCTCATTGAAATCTATTAGTATTTGTATACACTTAATATTACATGAATCCAACTAACAGAATTCATTGTATAAACTTAGGCTGAGAATTTTGAATTGTTAATTAATAAAGCCTATGCATTTTATGTGCCTTTGTACATGGACTGAATAAAACATCAAAAATGGATTCATCCATTTTCTCAATTATTTTTGAGTCTCCATACATTATAAAATTCATCCATCTCTCTCTTAATTTTGCATACAAAATGTGCAAGTTCTCTTCTCTTACCAAAAATTGACCTTTATCCATAGGTATTCCTTTTAAGTTTAAGCTTAAAATTGAAGGTCTAAGATGAAATATCCAAATAAACATTTCCTCTCTATTTATTTATCAAATGATATATACAAACTTTACAAGTCTCTAATATAGACCGTGTCCTTCCATCCTACTCTCTACCCCTCCCCCATCCTTACTTGTACATGAGAATGGATTTTTGAAGCTATTTATATGCTTGAATTGGTTCCTCCTTTTGCGGTTCAAAATCTATCTTCACTAATCATAGATTGTAGATAGGAAAAAGACAATTCTTTCTCAACTACTTGACCCTCAATTTAGTATATGCCTTTTATTCCTTCTCCCAATATAGGTTCATCCTTCTAGATGGTGATGAGGTGGTTTTACACTAGACTGAGGTAAAAGGATATTTACCACATAGTCACAAATATTTATTTCCCTTCTCCAAGGACTTATACCCTTTACAATTGCCCACAAAGACTTACAAACATCCTTGGTAATTTGATTTTTTTTTAACATGAAGCTTTTGGGAAGAAAGTGTCAATTATGAAAATCTAGCCACTTGAACACCTCTTTATGACTAAAACAGACTTCTTATACCACCTAAGATCTATAATACTCTTATAAAAAGTATGTTGATGCATGATAGTGCTCCTTATTACTCAATATGTGACTAATTGAACTCCTTTATACAAATATGTACAACTTGGTTGATGCTTCTGCATCAGACTTCTGGGCTTAAAATTTTATGAGCTCTTACTCATAAGTCCTTTGATATGCCCTTCATTGATGTAATAGTCTTTATTTAGCCTCCTTCAATTATCCAATCATATATGTGGACATGATCTTGACTAACACACTTGTGTTTTGTCTTTATAACAGTCTTCCTCGTCCACATTATTCTTTGTTCTTCTTTCAACTTCTCTTCTATCTTCTTCTTTTTCAATTTACCCTCTTGCATGAGGATATCAACTTCTATCTTATTATCTTTAGATCTTGCTAGAGATATATTTTCAATGTTCTCGACTTCCTTTTCAATCAAACCTATATATACACAATCAAATTAAATATTAGAAATAAAATTTTGAAACCCTTGGGTCTCTCCAAATTTTTGAACCCATACTTGTTGCTCAAGTATGATTATTTCTTCTTTTGTTTTCATCTCTATCTTATACCAATGTTTTAACTCCTCAATTGATGTTTTAGGATAATTTTTGTCCTCCTCTTCATGATTTATGTCATGTTCTAGGGGTGTCATTTCTTCTAATATCTACTCTTCACTTTGGTAGACAAATATTTTATCTTGTTGCTCAACTAGCAACTTTCCATCACTTGCAATATGTTGTTCAATATCTTCTATCTCATTTAATAAATCTTCTTCAAGTTTTAAGGCTATGCATTTATCCTTTACTCCATCATCTTCTTTAGTTATAATCCTATGCATTGGCTTAAATACTTTATGTTCCTCCATCACTTGTGTACTTGCACTCAAAACATCAAAAGTAAAATTAGATAGAAAAATATTTGGCCACTTGGCATCTTGGGTAGTCTATTCCTTTTGTTGATCTATCTTTTCAATGATGAGATCCATCTCATCTACCAAGTATCAATCTTCTTCAAGTTCATTATTCCTAAGCTTTTTCTCTTTTTTACACTGCATCTTCAAGGCCACTTTCAATCTTTGCCTTCTTCTTTTGTCTCTTATATGTTCAATGGGCCATTTCACTTTATTTTTCAACTCCCATCCATACCATGGTGTTTGCATACTCTAAACTCTAAGACTCACCAAATCTATACTCATTTTCAATTCTTCCAACTCCTTATGTAAATTTTCCTCCTCTTGCTTCTTTTTCTTTTCTTTTTCTACATTCTTGTTCTTACCTTTTGGGAGTTCCTTACACACCTCTTTAACTATCTTGAGCAAGTCTTCTTGCTCCATATATACTGTCTCATCCAAGTCTTTTTCACCTTGTCATTTTGATGGTTTATCCAAGATCCCTTCTTGGATCTTCTCTTAGATTACTCACTTTTGCTCTTTTGTTTAAGCTTTACAAGCCTTTCACCTTTTCTTTTCAAGCCTTCTTGGCTTTTTTTATTCTTTATTATCCTTTATATGCTTTGATTTCCTTCTCCTTTCCCTTTAAGACCCAACAATTGATCATTGCAACATTAATATTGAAATAACCATCAAATTAACATACCCAACTCTTAGACTATCTACCTATATTTAAAATACCAAAAACATTCATAAACTGTCCTTTCAAAAGAGCTCTCTGCTCTGATACAAAAATTTGATGTCCATTTACATGGTTACTTACTCATTCTACACCTACTCAAATACCTTTTACAGCTTGTTTGCAACTAAACTTATTCACATGACTTTATTCATCTCTTAATCTATCAAAAAATATCTTCTTGTTTATTTAGACTACTATTTTATTCATAGAAAACACCTACTGTCTTAATGAACCTCTATATTTTGATAAAATACCTTCTATCACAACCCTTCAACACAATATTCATACTCAACAAAGTTCTATCTTACACAAGCCTTTTATTGACCCTTAACACTACTCAATACACATTTTGATTTCTTCAACAAGACCATGAAGGTTCTACTCTTATTATTAATTCAAACTTCTTAACTCATGAAAAATTCTAACCTTGTTTTTATTCTCTGGCCTATCTTGAGTTCTCTTGGAAGTCTGCAATCTTGTAATTTGGGGTAAAACTAGTATTTACACCTTTATTTTAACCCTATTCTCTTTACTTCTTCTTTAGAAGACAAGTCAGTTGCCTCACACTTTAGATACATGCTTTTAAAAAAATCATTTTTAATTAAAACAGATATATCATAAATAAATGGTTGTATAAGTCTTGCTAATCAGATTCTAACAAAGACTCAAATTCTTGTGTTTGGATTCACACAAACTTCTGATCTTCTATTTACTTTGCTTTTACATTTGTAGACATAAATTTGCCAAAAAACATCAGGATTCAAACCATGTAGTCTTTTATTAGAATCATGAATCGAGAATTCAAATATCAATACTCTTCACGGATTGGTTTTATTACACCAATTGAAATTCTTCACCAATTATAAGTCATCCTCAATTAAAATCCCATTTATCACTCTTATATCCAACAATGAATTCGTCACCCCAATTGACCAAAAGCTTCACATATAATGTGATTAAAATACTAAAATCAATCCATTAATAGAAGTCTAAAATCCAAATGAATACCTTTTTTAGTTGTCATAATTCTTAATATTATTCAACCAATAAATAATTCAAGGACTCTATATCTCTTGTAAGAGACACAAATAATCATAAATTTCTGAGGGATTCAAGAGTTTAATTAAGTGATCATGGATTTATTTTATGGATCGAAGTTAGATCTTAAATTTCATATATTCAATTATACATTCAATCCTTTCTATACTAGATTTATCCCTATACAAAATTTTATCCAATATAGAGATCATGATGATGGTGCATAATATCACTCACTTTCTGACCTCTTCAAACCGCTATTCCAAATCCATACAATAGTGTTACATGCAATAAAGACTCAATTCTGGAAATTATAGACACAGAGTTACTAGAATCATATAATTCTCTTACTACAAAGATCTCAAAGGTGGATAAACTTGTTATATTGTCACTAAATGATGAAATAAACAGTCAATATGACATACAAGTCTCATTGAAATCTATTAGTATATGTATACACTTATTTTTACATGAATCCAACTAACAGAATTCATTGTATAAACTTAGGCTGAGAGTTTTAAATTGTTAATTAATAAAGCCTGTGAATTTTATGTACCTTTGTACATGGACTGAATAAAACATCAAAAATGGATTCATCCATTTTCTCAATTGTTTTTTAGTCTCCATACATTATAAAACTCATCCATCTCTCTCTTAATTCTACATACAAAATGTGCAAGTTCTCTTATCTTACCAAAAATCAACCTTTGTCTAAGATGAAATATCCAAATAAACATTGCCTCTCTATTTATTTGTCAAATGATATATACAAACTTTACAAGTCTCTAATATAGACTGTGACTTTCCATCCTACTCTCTACCCCCCCATCCTTACTTGTACGTGAGAATGAATTTTTGAAGCTATCTATATGCTTGAATTACATGTTATCACTAGTGTACTTTTGATCCATTCAGCGAGAGCCCTTCCAATCGGTTCCTCCTTTTTGGGTTCGAAATCTATCTTCACTAATCATAGCTCACAAATAGGAAGAAGACCAAAGTTTTTCTCAACTACTTGACCCTCAACTTAGTATATGCATTTTATGCCTTCTCCCAACGTAGGATCATCCTTCTAGATGGTGATGAGGTGATTTTCCACTAGCCTAAGGTAAAAGGATATTTACCACATAGTCACAAATCTTTATTTCCCTTCTCCAATGACTTATACCCTTTATAATTGCCTACAAGGACTTACAAACATCCTTGGTAATTTGTTTTTTTTTACTTTTAAACATGAAGCTTTTGGAAAGAAAGTGTCAATTATGAAAATCTAGCCACTTGAACACCTCTATATGACTAAAACAAACTTCTTAATCCACCTAAGATCTATAAGACTCTTCTAAAAGGTACGTTGAAGCATGATAGTGCTCTTTATTGCTCAAGACATGACTAATTAAACTCCTTTATACAAATATGTACAACTTGGCTAATGTTCCCACATCAGTTTGAGGTGGATATAGGATAAATCCTACCCTTAAAGCTTGATGACGGAGAGCATCATCGAAGAAGATCAGCTAGATAGAACAATTGGGGGAATATTAGTGGAAAATGCTAGTGGCCCTATACACACGCACAATAGATTTTAACTGATATTTATGTAAAATGGTAGTGCATATTATTATGATTATAAATGTGTGTATGGATTTAGTTTTTAATACACATTAGATTTATTTATTTTTATTATCTTGATTTTTGTAATTAAATCCAAAAAATAATTATTAATTGATATAAAGGTATTATTATTATTTTAGATACGAATATCCTCAAATAAAAGGCAAATAATAACTTAAATAGCTATTAGTTGAATAGACAATTATCTTGGTAATATTATTTGCATGAAAATAGAATTATCTTAATATTATAACTTTGAGTTAATGCAATCAAAAGTTAGTCTTGAAATTCATGTAGAATTTACATTTACAATTAGATAATATATTTTGTTAGTTATTTGGTAAGCTTAACCATAATTTAAGTTAATGAACTAGGACTTAGAGTTTAAATAAACAATAAAAGCTCAAATGAAGTATTATTATTTATTATGTAAATCAAATAATATTAATGAATGGATGGGAAATCAAAGGGAGGTATCATGCAAGAAAAGGAGTGCAGCAATAGAGTGAGTAGATAGTTTTATAAATTAGAAAGGAGTTTTGGGTAAATGGACACACTGAGAGACAGAGAGGGAGAAGAAGAAGAAGGCAAGAGGATTAAGAAAGAATCAGATAAAGCTAGAAGGAAGGTAGACTCAAAAAGGTTTTTTCTATTTTTAGATTTTAGTGTGTATATAATCCTTTCAAGATGTAAAAATTGTCTTAAGTATCATTTATTTTATATGATGAAAGTTGTGTTTTGATAAAATAGAATGTTGAGCCATACCCTCCAAACATTGTCTATTTTTCAGTGATGACTCCACACTGATAATACTAATTTTTAAATACATCAACATACATTAAAACTTATATAGAAATAACACTATTAAATATTGCATTAAAATACTATAAAAGTGTTTGCCATAAATATCAAATCTTAATCTTGATTCAACCTAAAACTATAATCTAAATGTCATAAAATAGAAGGGGTTACCTAGATTCATATGCTTCTCTAGAATCGTTGTAGGCTTGAGTTTTCTCATATCCAAGCAATCTATCAGGCCTAGAAATTATACCATTGTTATTGTTATTATTATTTGTAATGGATGTTTGAATCATAATTAGTGGAATATAGGGTAGTATCCATACAAGAGTATATCTAGTTGGAAGGCAACAATGCATGTGAAACACCCAACTGTAAGCTACCAAAGGTTGGACCTATTATTGTTGTTATTGCAGCATAATTTGAAAATTGTGAGTGACATCCTTACCATTGCCATTTTTGTTTTCATAGCCGTTGGTGGCTCTATTGTGATATAACTATTCGAGAAACATAGTTGGCTATTGATGAGTTCCAGATCATTTATGAGTTTTTCCACCTGGGATTGAAGTGTGACCATGATTCCATATTAGCTTGCATGGGATCCTTTTTCCTTCCCCTAATATATATATTGCACTGAGTCATACCTTTAAAACACCACCAATATTATGAAAATGCTAGGTTGGTATATTAAAATATTATGTATAAATTTATCATATATATTTATTAAATATGTTATATAAGTTAAAAGTCGTTGAGTTTATATGAATCACTGTATGAGACACCCAACCTATAAGTTGAAACACCCTATCAATTAAATGAATGCTTTGTTTAAGATTTCATTATTAAGATTGCCACACTGAGTTGCTAACATATTCAACAAAATTAAAATGCAAAGACTTCTGATTTAAAACAATGAGTCACAATGGTATAATGCTATGTCATTGTATATAAAATTCCAAGTCACTATGTAAATATTGAATTAATCACTATATATATATATATATATATATATATATATATATATATAATCACTATATATATATATATAGTGATTATACACACACACACACACACACACACACACACACACACACACTCCCAAATGAAATCACTATGTCAGAAGAATATAGTGTAGTGTGAGGATTTATTCATCAGTCTTTAGCATACATTTTGTACCTAGATAATATTAAATTTTGGACTATCTATTAATTTAAAAGTGATGTGTTTATAGAAGTTGAGGCAAATATCATAAAATCGCCTTGTCTATATCAAAGGTTGAGTCGAATAAGTGTTGAATCTTTAATGAAAAATTGAATTGATAATTATTCCTAAGTGTATATTATGATTAGTAATTAAAACCAATGGTCTATGTTGCTTTTATTAATAAACAATGACTTCTTTTTGAGTTGGTTATGTATTTCACTAAAGTATTGAGCAATTATTACAATTTTGTGTCATTAGATGATAGGTTGAATTTTAATAACTTTGACACTGAGTTTTATATTATATAATGCTAAAAATAATTATTGATTCTAAATGAGTAAAACCATGTATATATCATGAAAATCTAAGTTACATTGGGCATTAAATAAAACTAATGTTGAGTCACTAAAAGTAAATAGAATTTGTCCAATTTAAATAAGGTTGAGTTTTAATTGCATTGAATAAACCAATGCTGAGTCATTTGATTAAAAATGTAAAGTTCTATTTATAGGTGTAGCGTAGTATCTTCTTAAATTCAAGATTGAATGTTTGGATAAACTATATTTTTTCCTTGTATATATGTATTATGTTTCCAAGTAGATTTCCATTGTGTTATTTAGATATCTCCATTATATATGTTGATATAACATGATTAGAACCATATATGAAGATAATTCACTTTAGGTTTTGTTATGTTCTCATGAGGATGTTGATGTCAACAATAATTTTTCAACATGCTTATTTTGATCCTCTAATCCATATTAGATGAATTAATGAGTTTTAGTCAATTAGTGTTTTTATATGACTATTTATCCTTAATAGCCATTTATTTATGATGACAATGCTTAAAGTTATATATCACTATGATTTCGGTAATCAATAGCAAAGTTAGTCAAATCTATGGTAATATTATTATATTTCTATTTGGTTAATACTTTATTCTAGATGGATATATTGATATGATCTAAATCTATATTTTGGCTTTGCTTAGAATGCTCGTATAGGCCAAGTTGTATTTTTTGTGCTTGTGTTATGCAACATGCCAACTGGGTCAAATTCTATAGTGTCATGAAATGATGAAAACTTGTGTGCATTGTATTTTATGAGAGTATTTTATATGTAATGATTTGAAATTCTTGGTATAAAATAGTGCATCATGGTGTGTGCTTTTAAATTGTGTTTTCCTCTTATTATTATTATTATTATTATTATTATTATTATTATTATTATTATTATTATTATTATTATTATTATGCACTATAATCCAATACTTGCTTATCTAGTAATTATAGTATAAGATTGATTGTTTGAGTAGGGTGTTCATGCATAAGAAGCTATGATAGTATGAGATATCATAGAATATTTTAGATTAAATGTATATTCCCATATGGTACACATTATAGTTGTATGTCTAAACTCTCACCTACATTGATTGATTAAATGTATGAGTTGGTTTGTACTTGATCAGTATGTTTTGTACCAGTTAGTAGGATTTCATGTATGCATGCATACAACCTTGAGAGTGTAAATGAATGTTAGTTTAGACTTATATGTGTATGTTTGACTTGAGTTTTATATATACTTTCTTGAATAAGAGTTAATAATTCCATCATTTGTGACTACTTAGTATGAACTACAGACATTATTTCCTCTATGAGCTAAATATTAATGTATGTTTCATTCTTACATTAATATATTAAAGTATACTTTGTTTATTCTTATGTGATGTGATATTAAGGTTAAGAGGATGAAAGCTATAGTGATTCTTTGAGTTATATACTATGTTATATATGTTTATTTTAGAAACCGTATTGATGATACTAATAGGTAGTGAGACGGATTCCACTAGCCTAGGTATTACCACTAATAGATAATCTAATCAAGTGGTGTGTTATAAAATTGATCGATCTAAATGATAGTATGTTATTTAAAAAAATTGGCCAAATTTATGTTAGATAAATATTGTCATTTCATATGTTTGATTTTCATGTTATGCAATATCATGTTAGAACAGATTTCTTTATGGTACATTACATGTTTTTAGAAATCTTATAGCACACAGGGTACTATCACATCTCAATGGATTATTACACCATTATATCTACATATCCATGAAGGGAGGGCCATTCCCTGATAGGAGATTATTGGTCTATGGTTGGAGTGGTAAAGTACTTGGATGATGCTCTCCCTCCCCACTGAAATACTACCTAGAGATGATACTTGATATGATTGGTGATATATGAGTTGGTTTGACTCAAGCTCCAGAAAGCTTGGTATTTGTTTATTATATTAGGATGTTTTCCTAAAGGAATGTAATTGTATTATTTATTTGTATATTGAACATTAGTTGATGTATTGTGAGACAAGTCGTAGTTGTGTCCCATGGTATTTACTTTCCTTAGAGTTGTATAAGAATAATATTGTATGCAGTACTTGAATTAGAAGTATTATTGCTCATTGTTATGATTTAGTTATGTTGTATCATTTAATTCTAGGATATGAATGTTAATCAAGTTGTCTAAAAAAAATTTACTACATTTTCTTAATTACAACTTGAGGGGTTGTCACAGAGGAAAATCACCCTATTTATAGTGATTCCTCCAATTATTGGAGAATTTGTGTCACTTCCTGTTTGATGAGTCACAAAATCAAAAAAACCAAAATGTATAGAAATACAGTTAGAATGTGGTCACATGGTCATATTGATCATGATGTGTTTCTTTTATTCTTAAGGTGGTGTTAGTGAACTCTGCAGATCCTTTAAAACTTTAAACCCATTTTATCTTTATACATGTTTGTAGTTTTTCCATTTCATAAAACACCATGATCATATATTAAAATTTAATGATTAACTCACAACACTTTTTTAAACCTGTAATATCAAAATCAAACACATAGTAATTAGATCATGGTCATAGGGTCACATGATTATAACTTAAAGCTTTGAAGCAAATGAAATCTTCATGGACATGTTAACACACTCATTCCTCTTTAAATTATTGTTGAATCCATTCACTAAGATGTGTGTGGCATAGAATTAAAGTGTGAACTAGGACTTAGGTTATGCTAATGTGGTCATGGCATACTTAAGTTTTTTTTAAGGATTACTTTGTAGCTAATTAATGTGATCTAACCAAGATCGACATAGATAAAATGGGGGTCTCCACTTCTAAAAGAAATGAGACCATGTTGGTTACAACAGTTTCTATCTGAGTTAAATTTAGTTGGTGTCCAATATTCTTGTTACTTGTACTTGTTTGACACATATCTATTATATATCAACTCTCAAAATTCTACTTGATTAAGACTAGTAATTGCATCCTAGTTGTAATGGATATGATGATAAGAAATCAGGGTGAAAAGTTAAAAATATAAATATGAAAATTAAATATAAGAATATCGTAAAACTTCTTAAATCAATCTTGAATACAAAACCATAAATTTTCACACACACACACACACACACATATAATAATAATATTATATATATATATATATATATATATATATATATATATATATATATATATATATATATATATATATATATTGTGTGTGTGTGTGTGTGTGTGTGTGTATGTGTGTGTGTATGTGTGTGTGTGGTGTGTGTGTGTTTGTATGTATACTTATGTGTAGAAATATATATACATATATGTGTATTTATACATACACATATGTATAGCACATATATAAACACACATATATGATGTATATCCATGATGCCTAAAACCTCTTCATCCATTACTTGGCTTTTATATCTGAATTTAATGCCTTCAATCATCTCTTACTTTTCTTTCTTGATGCATGTACTTGTTTGTCTTGACACCCTTTCACTCTCTTGTCTTCACTAGGGACCTAGGGCTCTTATCATGTATAGTATTCTCCTTGATTCACAAGATATATAATCCATCATATACCTCTACTCTCTAATCCTTCATAGTATATCCCCACTCTCTCATAAACCATTTCCATAACTTCACTTTCCATTCTTGTGTCAAACTAGCTCATTCTCACATAGATTCATAGGCTTGAAAGCTTCATGCATGGTACCAATGTCATTTATCCACACTAGGATCATATTACCATCCTCTTATGATTCATTTTAACTCCTTTACACATCTGAACATAAATACTCACTTTCCAATAATGAACCCTCAACCAATTAATTTTTTCCTCTTTGAAGATTAGCTCCTTGTATCCCTATTTTATGACAAATCCAATAGTTTGTAATAATAAACAAATATTATAGACAAAATAATACATTTTTTTGATACCCATTATCCTCATTCATCTTCACACAAAATATTAGGTCACACCTCTTAGTGAAAGTACATTTTTTCTTACCCCCTTCTTGACAATTAGGTCTCTTTAGGCGTAGTTTACTCCCATATTCCTCAAAACAATATTCTATAGTATTTAAATGAATTTAAACCTATTTAATAATATATAGGACATTAAAATACATCATATTACAAAGTTTCATCAATTTTGGCTAGATGGAACAAAAGTTATACTAGTTTTCATTTGTAAACCCTAGTCTTGGTTTGTACAGGCCTATACTAGGTCGAGAGCTAAAAAAAGGGATAATTTTGAATTTTTGACAACTTAAATGACATATAATACCTATTTTAGGTATTCCATAAACCATTATACCTTATTTAATTATTACATGTTCAAGTACAAGCACAAAACATTCCCAATAAGCAAATTTACAAAGTTCTAAGTATAGGATATGATTGTGTGTGAAGCTCTCATTGGAATATTACACTTATAAATGGAATTTTAAATTTAAAAAGGGTTATTATTCCTATTTAAGTTATTTTATACCTCTATTCAACTACTCCAAATGTTATTTGGTCTTTATAAATTCTCAAAAGGCTTTAACAAACACTTTCACCGAATTTTGAGTTGTTCTTCTAGGACTGTGTGAATATGTTCTTGGTATCTTGAATTTAAAATGGATTTATAAGAATTAAAAAGGATAAAAAAACATTAATAAAAAACAATCTACTATTTTTTTGATTCAAAACCATTAAAAATCACTTAAACAACCATCCACTTACCTCACTTGCTTGACCTTCTTGACTGTGGAACACATAATTATTCTCAATTGGACTGTGTTGAAATTGCATTCCTTATTAGAAGTAAAAGACTTACATAAACCCACTAAAATAAAATAAAAAATATATATAATATTTATCACACATCATGAAACTGATCTTAGTTGACAAATTATCTCAAAAACATTCTTTATTCATTGATTTCCTTACATATCAAATGGTCATACATATAATTTTTACAAAGATTGGTAGAGTCCTTCAAATCTTGATCTTTCCTTCACTCCATCTATGTCATATTATAGGTTATACACTTATCCTACCCTAATACTACTCATTTTTCTCCTTCCTTTTCTTAGTTTCCTCCATGTAGGTGGTAGTTACAAATCAATATTCTTGCTTATATTATTCATTCCCATGAGTTGCATGTTGAACGCCTCTAACACACTCTCTAAGACCTTATAGGACCTATATGGACCCATGAAAAACATTTACCAACCTTTAAATTCTTCACAAGATCCAAAATACCATTCTATCTTAGTCACAAGATTTAAATTTTCAAATTATTCATTTTGGCAGGAAAATCTAGATAGGCTAATACCACATCATTCTAAGACTTCTAATGTCACTAACACCACCTAAGGGGACCTTAAATACCCCTAACACCCAAATAAAACTTAAAATTTCCACAATAAATAATTAAACACATTATTATTCTTTGTTGCTTTATGATGCTTTGCATCAATTTACACACACACACACACACATATGTATGTATGCATGTATATATACATATATATGTGTATATGTATATAAATATGTATATATCTATGTATGTATATATAACATATGTATACATATATACAAACATATATGTGTGTATATACATGTATTATATATATACATATATATGATCTAATCTGTAGATTTTGCTTGTGGCATGTCTATTTTGTTTATGCCCTTTAAGGCCTAATTTCTAAATCTTTGTATTTTAATGCTTCTTAAATCTTTGTGATGTAAATTTTTCTAATAATAAAATTATGATTTTTTCTTTGGAAAACATATATACACATATGTGTGTGTATATGTGCATATACACATATTAATATGTATATGTTAATGTGTATGTATATATGTACATACATAACATGTATGTGTATATACATATACATGTATATACATATACACTTTAATGTGTGTATATATATAATATTAATATGTATATATGTACATATATACAATATTAATGTGTATACAATAATGTGTGTGTATATATATAATATTAATGTGTATGTATACATATACATATTAATATTGTGTATATAGACATATATAATATTAATATGTATATACACGTATTAATATTAATATATGTATGCACTAATGTTTGTATATGTATATAATATTAATGTGTATATATACATATACATATTAATATTATGTATATATATAATATTAATATGTATATATGTACATATACACACATTAATATTATATACATATGCACACATTGATATGTATATGTATGTACATATATGATGCAGAGCAACTTGGTTCTAATTCTCAACTCTGACTTCCTTACAAACTTTCATAGGCCTTTAGACCACTCTAGTAGTCTTTTTTATTTGTATTTTGACTGGTAAAAAAATTACAATGCATCAAGAGATTTTAAGAATGTTTCTAGGTACCCTCTATCTAATTACACCCTTGTGTCAAATTTTAGGGTCGGACTCTCTCTCTAGACCCACTTTCTATCACTAGATCTTCTCAATTATGCCTCTTTCTAGGCTTTTACAACACAGTTCTATATAGACCATACAAACAAGACCGTACATGTCTATAAACTCATGAATCACTTAAATCACCTTAAATTATATCATACTAAAAATTTTGAGAAGATTTTGATGGTTGAAACTCTTGGAATAACCAAAACCCTAATCTAGGGCTTTCTTACCCATGTTCAACCCTGAGAGCACAAATAAATGCTTAGGGAGTGATATAAATACTTTCTCAATATTGTGAAGGTTCTACACCTCTCTCTTCACCTCTCAAAACTCTTTTAATGCTTGTAAAACCATTACCAATCCACTATTCAAGGTTTCTAATCAAATAGTTATGTAGGTGTGCAGGAAACATGCATCCTACAGGTTTGTGTTCCTATCGGTAACAAAAAAGCTAAGCAATATGAAAATAAAAGACTTAAACAACTTCCAAAGACATTTAATTAACTCACCATGACCTTCATCAACAATTTCAAGATGTTTCCATCAGCCTTTCATTCACAAAACATAATGCACACTCTATCAACAATGGATGAACCCACAAAATAGGGCATGTTTGCACAAAAGTCATAAACATGGGTTTTTATTGTTATTTATTAAAAAAATTATTCTCAAAAACATCCAAAATCCTCTCCCCTTCAAAAATTACAAGTTTTATATATGCTCAACTATTGTAACTACTTGAAAGGGACCTTCTAATGGTCACAAGGCAAGTTAAAAAGGATGGACAATAGGCCAAAGTTTGGTTTTCATACATATGAATCCTTAGGCCCTTGACATGGATTCAAGGGGTACCTATATATCTTTAAAACATGTTAAAAACCTTAACCAAGTCATTAATTTACCCCTGCCACTCCAACTACAAGCTAATTATTCAATTTTTTGAAAAATAAGTTATGGCGAGAAAACAAAAAAATTGAATTTTAAACTACCTATAAGCAATTCTATCCTATAAATTTGAAAAATAAATATTCTTAAGGAATTTAAAAGCCTTAAAAAACATCACCAAACCAAAATTTATGAAACAAACCAAAATTGAAACCAAAAATCCTCCTAGGAATGATGCACCTACATCATACTCCCAAGGAAAGAGAAAACAACTCAGGGACTATTGTCCATGAGTGCTTCCAGAGTATTCCCATGCATTTTTATGTCATGTTCAATCATCCACATATCATCTTCTACTAGTATATGTTTCCATTTGACCAAGTACTTGAATTATTTCTTGGTCTCTAGTCATTTTAATAACCTGCTTATCTGGTATGCACTCCAAATCTTTTGTCTTGGCCTTAGGCAACTGTTGCCCAATCTGGGCCTACTATAGTTGTGCCCTCTACTATGTTTCCTCCTTATATTACTTATTTTTAAAGGTACATGTCTACAACATTGAATATATGTGAGATACCTACCCCACTAAGCAACTCCAATTCATAAGCATTGTTTACAAACTTCCTGAGCATCCTGCAAGGACCAATCTTCTTCATCTTCAGCTTGTTGTATTCACCTCTTGGGTACCTCTCCTTCCTAAGATGACCCAAAACTAAGTCTCAAATATAAAAACTCACCTCCCTTATACTCCCACCTTCATGTTTCTTGTATTTTTCCACACCAGACTCTAGATGCTTCTTTACCTATTTATGTACCTCTTCATTGTCATTGCAAACTCTTCACCTTCAGCATTCCTCTTGTCCATATGACTGATGTTTCTAACCTCTAACACTCCTCTAGGTTACATACCATAGATTACTTGAAATGGACTCATACCAATGCTCCTATCGATAGAGTCATTATAGGTAAATCCTACTTGAGGTAAAACAAGATCCCACTGTTTGGGATGGCCTTTAAATAGGCACCTCAATAGGTTCCCCAAGCTTCTATGAACCACCTTAGTTTCCCATCTATCTAAGGGTGGTAAGTTGATCTAAAACTCAAGTTTTTGCCTAGATTCCTCCACAATGTTCTCCATAAATGACTAAGAAACTCAGTTTCTCTATCAGATATAATGTTCATGGGCAGTCCATGAAGCCTTATTACCTCCTTGAAAAACAAATTTGTGACATGGGTGGAATTATTAGTAGTTTTACATGGAATTAAATGTGCCATTTTAGAAAATATATCCACAACTACATAGATTGAGTCAAAACCCTTATCCCATCATAAATTCCATACTTATGGACTCTCAAGGCCTATTTGGGATTGGTAGGGGTTGATACAAACCTACATTAGTGCTCTTACCTTTTTCCATTTAACAAATCTTTCACCTTTCAACATACCTCCTCACTTATGAGCAACTCCAATGTCTTGTCAAGCCCAAATTTTCCTGCCATGCTTCCATTGTGATTTTCTTGGATCATATTTCCTCTTATGGAACTTATTGGCACACATTACTATAATCCTTTGAATATCGATCCATATTGTAGAAAAAAATTCAATCATGGCTTTTTGTTGAGTGTGTTTGGGTGCTTGTAAGCATTGTATGCATCCTTGAAGTCTTCATCATCCTCATACATGTCTTTGAGTGATTCAATTCTAACACTCTCTAACTAAATTTCATGCCCCAATAAGACTCTCCTACTCAATACATCTACAACCTTGTTACTTTGCCCTTGTTTATGCTTGATAGTGAAGGTGAAATTATACATGTACTCCATCCATTTCATGTGTCTTTAGTTCAGTTTGGAATGATTAGAGATTAACTTAAGTGCATGATTATCCATGTACAAAATTAACTCCTTTGGCATGAGATAATGCCTCCACTTCTTCAATTCTTGTACCATTGCATATATTTCCAAGTCATAGGATAAGTACTTCTTCTTGGCATCATTCAACTTCTCACTAAAATAGGTTATTGGTCTACCCTCTTAGCTTAGTACAACCCCTATTACCACTCCACTTGCATCACATTTTATTTGAAACACCTTATTGAAGTCTGGCAATGATAGTATTGGATGTTCTATGATTCTTTATTTCAAGTATTAGAAGCTCTTCTCTACTTTCTCATTCCACACAAACTTTTTCTTATCTCCCTTAATGGTGTCTATGATAGGAGCACATATCCCACTTAAATTCCTAATGAATTTCCTATAAAATCCTGCAAGACCATGAAAACTTCTCACCTCTCCTGTTGTCCTAGGTGTTGGCCACTCTATGATTTCCTTCACCTTATTCTTATCCATGTTCAACATGCCTTATGATATGATAAAGCTAAGGTACATCAGCTATGATTTCATGAACTCACACTTCTTGAGGTTGATCAATGACCTTTCTTCTTGTAGCCTTCTCATGACTAGCTCCAAATGGTGAAGATGCTCCTCCTTGTTATGGCTATAGATTAGTATGTCAGCCAAATACACCACTACAAACTTGCATATGAAATACTTAATAACTCCATTCATTAATCTCATAAAAGTACTTGGTACATTGGTCAAACTAAATGGCATGACCAACTACTCATGCAAACCTTTATTTATCCTGAAAGTAGTCTTCCACTCATCACCTTGCTCAACTATAATCTGGTAGTACCCACTCTTGAGATCAATTTTAGAAAAATAGCTTGATCCACTCAATAAATCCATCAAATCCTCTATTCTAAGAAGTGGAAATCTATATCTTGTTATGATCTTATTTATGGCCCTGGAATCAGTACACATTTTCCACTCACCTTCCTTCTTTAGCACCAATACTGTAGGCACTACACAAGGACTGAGGCTTTCTTTGATCATCCCTTTGTCAAGAAACTCATGAACTCATCTTTTGATCTAAACATTCTCTTGAGGAGTCATCTTATAGGCTGCCTTGTTAGGTAGGCTTGCTCCAGGGACAAATTCTATGTGATGTGTTATGTTTCTCATAGGGACCAATGTGTTGGGTAGTACATCAACAACTATTTTTGCATATTCCTTCAAGATATGTTGGATCTCTTGGGGTAAATCATTAATATTTGTGGCTATCATAATAGTCTTAGGCTTGAATATCAATGTAAATCCTAATTCCTCTTCATTCATGGCATTCATAAATTCTTTACCACTTACCAACATCACATGTGAGCCAACTTGTTGATCACTCTCTTCATCTTTGATGGGCAGCAAGGTATGACTGACTCCATCTTTGACCAAGGTGTTGTAGACACCTAAGTCTAGCCACTGATAACCTCTAATCAAGATTTTGACCAATTTTCACCCAAAATGCACAATTTGGCCTAAAAATGCTAAAACATACTAAAAACATTAAACCCAACATATTCAAGTGCCGATTTTGGCTAGGGTATCCCTAAATGGGGCAATGAAGTTTATGGGCTAGCTAACTTTGATCAGATCATTCTAAGTCAAAATGCTAATTTTGCACCTATGTGCTTTGGATTACTCTTTCCTATCAAATCTTTTGCACAAAACATGTGCCTTTGTTGTTTGTTGTTGGTAACTTCCTAAATGGGATAATGGATCTAATGCATCTAACATCACCTTATAATTCTAATCCAATCATATTTTGGACCAAGAACAAGGCATTCTGATCAATTTGAGTAATTTGTTCACAAAGTGCTTAATCATGCTTAAGAGATAATTAACCCAAATTAAGGCATAATTAATAATTCCATGGAAACTTGTTGAAAACTTATTTTTAGAAATGAATATTAAATATTTGCATCATCAGGTGACCTCACTTCTTGGGAAGACATCCCTAGGCCATAAATGCCACAAATATTAGGATTCATGCCCTCCATGCCTCATCAATGCCTTCTATGATGCCCTCCATGCCTCTTAATTTCCCTTCTTATAATGTCATGATGAGGATAATTACAAAATTAATTCCAAAAATTGGATTAATCCTCAACCACACATCTTCATCTCAAGATGGATGGTTCAGGTTGATTCTAGACATTTGCAAAAATCTATAAATAGGAGGGCTCACAACATCATTTTTCAGACTTGAGAATGCAAAGTTATAATGCAAGATTAGTTCTAAAAGCTTCATGAAACTAGTGTTACCATGCCAAATTGATTACAAGCCAAGTCAAGCTACTATCCAAAGGTGTCAAGAAGAGATGGAGGTAGACAAGCTTACATTGCCAAAGACTTCATGAGTACAAAACCGAGCAAGCCACTACTACAAAGTCATTTGGAGCATCCAAGGAAGGTGAAAGAATTTTTGTGTTTTATTCCTTACTTTTTAATTGTGTTTGTCATTTATTTTTGTTAACTAAGCTCTCCCTAGTGTCTAGGCCTAGAGATGTTATGTTATTAGTGTGTTTAATTCATTTTATTTTTTATTTTGGAACTAACACCATACTAACTATCCTCTCTTGAGTCAAATTCCTAGATCCAATTATGGCATGCTTGGTGGGATGAGATGCATCTCACACCTAAAAAACATCAATTTACAACTCTAAAATATTTATTTGGACCCTTAAAACTCTTACAAATTGATTTTCTAACTTTATTTTGCCATTTTTGGTTGCCATAGTTTTACACAGTAACCGACGTCGGTAGATAGGGCCAACATCGGTTACATAGCTTAATCAACGTTGGTTATCAAAATTGATATCAGTTAGATTTTGGTTAGCCAAGGTAACCGTCATTGATTATATATAATTGACATCAATCATTGTGTTTTTTCAAAAACACAGACCCGAGAGGTATTTTTCCAAAGTTCATTGTTTCAAACCAAAAAGAGCTTCAAAGCTAAAGGATATGCTAACATTTTTGTTGCAAGACCAAGCTTGATATTTTCTTAAAACATGTTTAAGTCACCTTTTCGTGATTAAAAATCAATTAGGACCTTGTTTTTGGTGTTTAACAAAGAATTTAGATGTTTTAGTGAATGTTTTCAAAGTTTGAAACTAAGACCAGGGGTCAAATGAACACCACCAAATCTTTCATTTTGGGCATAAAATTCAACAGACTTATCAATTCTTGTTTGTAATAGTTTTTTAGATTAAATCTTTGTTTGGAAAAAAGATTAACATTTCATGTATGCTCTTCCATTTGTCCCCTATAGGGAACCCTTGGAATCAAAAGCACCATTCCTATTATAAATAGCCTAGTCCAAGGCTTAGAAATAAAGTCATCTAAAGCACTCCCCAAAAACTCATCAAAGTTTGGTTGACCTTGAAAATGACCCTAAAGTCTTTCTATTACATGTTTTCTTTATTTTTACGCAAACTTGGCTTGCGAGGGAGACTTCATCACCTCCCACAAGTTCTTTAGGAAAGATTTGACCCAAGGTTTCATCTCTTGGCATTGACTTCATTTGGCTCCTTTGGAGTTACACACAGGATGTAGTGGCACTTTGGAAATTGCACTACATTGAGAGAACAATAGGATGTAGTGGTTGCAAAAATGATTAGACCTTTTTTTAACAAGCCAAGTGATACGAACCCAAAATCCATGCTTTTCTTTTACATTGTTCAGTGTGAAAGTCATTGTGCAATTGATTCCCCTAGATCATTCAAAAACTTGTTAGATCTTAGATAAATCCCCACTTGCCATAGAAGTATTGTTGGTGCAAGGCACACCTCTAGGTCTATGTCACAATACTATCATTTGAGAGAAGGGGGGTGTAAAATCCCTACTATATAATGTGCATTTACTTTTAGATGAACACTTAAAATCCTCTCAAATGATGTATATTGATGGATTCCAACAATACCAAGCAACCTTGTCATTTTAGGGTCTAAGAGTGGTTAATTAGTTGGTCTTATCCTAGATTAAATTCTTGTTTGGAGTCAAAACTTGGTGTAAACAAATAATCCAAACCAAACACATAGTCCAAATATTCCTTTGAACAAAGAGGCATTATGTTGCCCACATGAGATCATCAAATTACCTTGTTCAAAGATTCATCAAATGCTTGAGAGTCATATCATCCACTTTGGCTTAATTATGTTGCCCAATTGAGTCTACACATTTACCAAAGTTGTTTAAGTCCTTCACTTATAATATAAATTCAAAATTGTGCCTTTATAAGTTCATAGGGTTGATGTGTTAAGTGGGTTCACCATTTACACTAAACTTGAGGGAATTTAGGTTTAATTTCAAATTTGGCTTGAAGGTCAATTAAGACTCATAATCATTGTCATCACTTCATAGACTTAAGCCATTTTGTGCTAAACACTTGCACTTTGAGTCTATGTACCACAACATTTTGAGTCAAGAAAAGTAGTGTTATGCTATCAAAATTGTAGGAAAGTGTCTTTTCCTTTTAGAGTTTTTGAAACAAACTTTTTTGTCATGCCTTTTGGGTAGTATAGGGTCGTTATGTTTCCCAAAGCATTTTTATAAAAAAATCATAGACCTTCTTGCATAGATTTACAAATTTGTTCCTACATTTTTCAAACCAATCCAAGTGTACTTTTGTGATCTTTTGTCTAAAACAGTTATACTGCTCACTTTTGTCTAGCTTGTTTGCCAAAAGAACCAAGTTTTATACCATTTTTTATGAGAAAATAAACTATATCTAAAAGTGCCTTTTGTTTCGTACCTTATACCTATTTTATCAAGTTTATGTCTAAGAATCAAATGCCTAGTGTTTGTTAGAAGTGTTTCAAATCTATTAGATTAAAACTTTTATCTATTTCAAAGTCTAGATTTTGACACCATTTGGCCAAGAGTCCTAGCACATGCCTTATTTGAGCCTAGATTTTGATGCCATGTTTGGCCAAAAAACTTAGCAACTTTTAAATTCTTAGATTAGACTAATTTGAAACACTTTGACCTTAGATATTGGCATTTTGATTTTTGGTCCATTTACTTGCTTACCTTTATGTGAGCAGTGAAAAGTTAGATACTTCACGCTAGCTTGTTTCCTCACAAATATTTGCATAAACCTTTTGATCCTTTTGATAAATCTAGACCAAGTTGGAACATCATATGTTTTAGACATTGTCCTTTTTGGAGTTTGTAGAACTCTTTGACCTTTTATCGTAAAACATTGACTATGGGCCCCAACATGTATTCCTACACTCATAGTGGACTCATGTACAATCTAGGGATTAGTAATGTGGTGTCATAGGAAGAAATGGTGCAAGACCCCTATACAAATAATATTGTTTATGAGATAGATTCTTATCTCTCTTATAATACTTAATCAGGGGCATAAAGACAAGATCCATTGGCTAACTATCTGGTTAACACACTACCTTATTCAAAATAAGACCAAGAACAAACTGCACAATACCTAGCTACAATACCTATAGTAGATGAGCCAATACTTCAACATTCATATTCTACCAATACTGCTTTCATGTATGATCCATTTTTGTTTGAACGATATCTATTAGAGAACAAAGATGAAATTTTGGTTAGATCCAAGAGGTAGGGGCCAAGTTTCCAGTAGACTTCCCTCATGAAAATTTACCAAGTCTAGTAAGAGTGCCCCACAATATCATTTATGATCAACAGGCTTTTTCTAGTAATCCTATGGCTTTAGTCCAAACAACATACCAAGATCCTAATATATCTAATCGAGGTAAAAACATCATGGAAGATCACTTTAAGCAAATGCAGATAGCATATCAAACATACCTGAATCTAGCACATGATTTTAATCAGATGAACATGGTAAGTAAGCCTCTTATTAACCTAGTTCCTTAACAAGGAGTGTTGATAGAGTTAAATGGATAAGATAATCTGAGTTTTGAACCATTCATACAAACTGCTTCAATAGATAACTTGATGCATATGCCCATTATCAAAGAAGTATCTTCGACCTATACATAGAATAGTGAGCCAAACATATTAGATAATGTGCAAATAATGTCTAGTCTTGATCAAAATGGTATTAACACATAAACAATTAGCCAACAACATGTGCCTATAGTCAATCTTATGAATAGGTCATCATATCAAGGAATAGGAGTTTCTACACCCTAACCTCAACCGACTGCTTCCTTAAGTGTACAAACTATAGGATTAGGTAATCAAACAATAGCCAATGTCATGCCTCAATAATAAAATGTGATGAACCGTACTCCTCCTCAATATGTAATGATTAGTATTCCACAACAATAGAGACAATCTAGTGCATCAATGCAATATAAGATAAAATACATTTCTACCTCAATTAGGGGAAACAAATGTTCAACCTTGCTAGGTAATGATGAACATACCTCTTCAGTCATAGACTAATATGCTGATCTAAAACCAAGCAATGACTAGTCAACAATGTGTAAATATGGTTCAGTGATAGATGTCAAATCTACAACTTGCTTTCACTTCCTCATAGGGATTCATGTAATAAGGAGGTCCCCATATTTCTCAAGTACCTACTAGACAACTTTTGGTTCAAAATGTGCCACACATCTAGAGATAGGTTCTTGGTCTACAAGTTCCCACTCAACAGTAAGGTTTAATTAGTCAGTAGCATGTCCCTTTTTAACCAAAATAGGCACAATATAGTTATATCCCTCCATCCCAACCACAAAATCCTCTATTTAAAACCTTTATCACTAACCCAAACTAGAATATCGCATAACCAAGTGTGCAATTTCAAGTACATCTTAATCCACATAAGTTTAGTGTTGGGGATCAACCAACAATGGATTACACTTGTGAAAGCAATAAACGCAAAAATAAATCAGATAGATAAGTAACTGAAATGATAAATAGCACAGAACAAGATATACAAGAAAACACCCTAAAAACTTGTATTAAAACTCTTTACAATAGGAATACAATGAAGAAACTTCATTCTTCCACACCTCTCTCAGATGCACACAAGATCTCTCACTAGATCTCTATTCCTCAAGAGCTCTCTCTCAAGTACAATCAAATCCAACAACCAGGATTGATGCAACTCAGTACTGTCCTTCAAACATTCACAATGTTCTACTCATACAGTTCTACACACTAAGCTAAGAAGATCTTTCCTACATATAGAAATAGGAAACTTGAGCATGCTCTTACAACAAATAGTTAAGCCTCCTCAACAAGGGCTCTAAAAATAATATTGCTAATAATAGAGACACGAGATTGAGACTACAACTCAAACTCATCATGCAAACACTCGCTTCCATCCACAGAAATCACTTTCTGGACACACAGGTAACCGACATCGGTTCCTGCCTGTTCGCCTGTGACCGTCGCCGGCCGACCCTACTGCCGACGTCGGCGCCTCTGCAACTAAAACTGACCGATGTCGGTCACTCCTGACCAACGCCAGCGTCTGTGTAGACCCGAACCTATTTAAGTCTGCTCCTTGGTGAAGCTTTTAGCTCCACACTCTAACAATCTCCCACTTGGAGATAAACCAGCTGCACCAGTACCTGTACAGCAACATCTTCTAGCTCCTCCATCTTCAACTCAATCATGAAGACCAATAGAAGTTGAATGAAGATTCAACTTCTCCTTCATAACTGGATTTGTTAGCATATCAGTAGGATTCTTGTCTGTATGGATCTTCTTTAGCTTCAACTCACCATCTTCCAATACCTACCGTATGAAGTGGTACCTTAGCTGTATGTGCTTGGTTCTTGAGTGAAAAGCTGAGTTCTTAGCTAAATGGATTGCACTCTGACTGTCACTATACAATCTGTAACTCCCATGCTCCCTTCCAAGCTCTTCCATGAATCGTGTCATCCATTTCATCTCCTTGCTAGCTTCTGTGGCTGCAATATACTCTGCTTTTGTAGTTGACAAGGCAACAACCTTCTGCAACTTAGATATCCAACTAACCGCCATTCCACCTACAGTAAAAACATAACCTGTGGTGCTCCTCCTGCCATCCAAATCCCCTGCCATATCTGAATCTACATAACCATGTAGAGAAGTATCTGAACCTCCATAGCACCAGTGTCTACTGCTGGTTCCTCTCAAATATCTAAGGATCCACTGAACTGCTTTTCAATGTTCCTTACCTGGATTGGCCATATACTTACTACTCCCACTGCTTGGGCAATATCCGGTCTAGTACACACCATTACATACATCAAACTCCCTACTGCGAAAGAATATGGAACCTTACTCATGTACTCTACCTCTTCATGTGAATTAGGACATTGTTCTTTACTGAACTTAAAATGTCCAGCCAAAGGTGTGCTTACCGGTTTAGCATCCTGCATATTGAACCGTTTCAACACCTTGTCCACATAATCTTCCTGAGACAATATCAACCTATGATTTTTCCTGTCTCTCTTTATGCTCATGCCAAGGATTTTCTTAGCTGCTCCCAAATCCTTCATAGCAAACATTTGAGCTAATTTCACCTTAAGCTCAGAGATATCCTGCATGTGAGATCCTGCAACTAGCATGTCATCTACATACAACAATAGAATAATATATCTATCGTTATCAAATCTCTTGAAATACACACAATGGTCTGATTGACACCTACTGTAGCCGTGCTCAGTCATAAACCTGTCAAATTTTAAGTACCATTGCCTAGGAGCTTGCTTGAGGCCATACAAGCTTTTCTTTAACCTGCACACAAACTTCTCCTTACCCTTGACCTCAAAACCTTCTGGCTGTTCCATGTATATTTCCTCATCCAAATCTCTATGAAGAAACGTTGTCTTAACATCTAGCTGCTCAAGATGCAAATCCTCAAAAGCAACCAAAGACAATACAACCCTTATAGAAGTCATCTTAACAATAGGAGAAAAAATCTCACCAAATTCAATACCTGGCTTTTGTGCAAATCCTTTCACTACCAATCTGGCCTTATATCTCATCTGTCCATCCTCACCTTCCTTCAACCTGTAGGTCCATCTGTTCTTCAGTGTTCTCTTACCAGCTAGCAATTCAACCAAATCCCATGTTTGGTTCTCTCTTAAGGACTCCATCTCCTCAACCATGCCACGCTCCCACTTACTCCTGGACTCCACCTGTAATGCTTCTTCAAAACTCTCTGGTTCTCCACCATCGGTTAGCAATAAATAATATAAGGAAGGAGAATATCTAATTAGAGGCTTACTTACCCTTTCAGACCTCCTGATGGGTGTCTTGGACTCGTTCTCAACAATCTGTCCACCCAAATTTTCTGACAGTGACCGACCTCGGCCACCTGTAGACCTGTTACTGGCCGACGCCGGTTCTTCCTGGCCGACGTCGGTGCCTGGTCTGCCGACGTCGGTCTTTGTATGACCGACATCGGTATCTGTACTACCGATGTCGGTTCCTAACCTGTCGACGTCAGTCTCTATTTTTTCCTGTAAGTGATTATTTCTTTTTCCTGCGAGCTCATTTTGGACCATAACTTCGTCCAATTCACTATTGCTCTGCCCAGATTGATCTAGCTTCCTTATCTGATCACTATACATCACTCTTTCATTGAAAACAACATCACAGCTCCTGATTACCTTGTTAGTTCCTAGATTCCAAAATTTGAAACCAAAATCATCTGAGCCATAGCCAATAAACGTGCACCTCATAGACTTAGGATAAAGCTTCTTTCTATTTTCCTTATCTATGTGCACAAAGGCTTCACTACCAAAAACTTTGAGATATGAGAGATCTACCTTTTTACCTGTCCATGCCTCTTCTGGAATTCCACCATCCAGAGCTGTAGAGGGTCCTTTATTAATCAGGTACACTGCGGTGTCAACTGCTTCTGCCCAAAACTCTAAGGGCAACTCTGCATGCAATCTCATACATCTTGCACGCTCCATGACTATTCTATTCATCCTTTCAGCAATACCATTTTGCTGAGGTGTCCTTGGAACCGTCCTTTGCCTATGGATTCCATGTGTATAACAATACAATTTGAACTTAAGACTGCAGAACTCACTGCCATTATCAGATCTCAAGCACTTTAATCTTCTGCCTATTTCATTCTCAACCATAGCTTTCCAAAACTTAAAAGTCTCAAAAACATCAGATTTCTTTTTAATACAGTAGATCCATACCTTTCTTGTGGCATCATCTATGAATGTAACATAGTACCGTGATCCGCCAATAGAGGCTACCTGAGCCGGTCCCCACACGTCTGTGTGAACAAGCTGTAACTTCTGCCTTTTCTTAGTAGACCCAGCCTTGAGAAAACTAACCCTTTTCTGTTTTCTAAATACACAATGCTCACAAAATTCTAGCTCTATGCCTTTTAAATCTGAAAGCATACCTTTAGACTTAAGAATTGACATCCCCTTCTCACTCATGTGGCCAAGCCTTGAGTGCCACAATTTAGCATCCACATCTGAAGCAGATAATACAGAAGGAGATTTGTTAGTAACACAATTGCACAAATAGAGAGTACCTTCTCTCTTACCTCTAGCCATAACTAGTGCACCCTTGGTCACCTTCCAAGATTCTGCTATGAGAGTTACTGTACAACCCTCATCACCTAGCTTACCTGCAGAATTCAAATTTCTCTTCAAACTAGGAACATGCATCACATCTCTCAACACCCATGTGTTGCCATTCTGCATCTTCAGCTACACTTTACCTTTGCCAGTATTCTTACAAGGCTCATCATCCCCTAAGTACACTATTCCAAAATCTCCATGGATATAGTCACTGAAATATTCCCTGTTAGGAGTAGCATGAAAAGATGCACCAGAATCTAATACCCAAGACTCTATATTATTATGCAGAGAGAAAATTAAAGCATCCTATGCAATACCTACAATCTTGGCTTCTTCCTTTCCTTCGTGCTGATTGTCCTCCTTAGGCTTTGACCAACAATCTCTGCTTATGTGCCCCATCTTTCCACAATTCCAACATTGTGGCTTCCTGCCATTTCTGGATTTAGATCTGCCTTTCCCCTTAGACTTGGATCTTGCTCTGCCTTTCTTGCTCTTCTCTTTTTGCCTTCCCCTGCTCTCAAAAAATAAAGCGTTCCCGGATGCCTCTTCTGTGCTTTTCTTGTGTATTTCCTCATTCAAGATAACACTAACAACATCCTCTACTTTCAAAATATTTGATGCAGATGCAGTATTACTTACTGCCATTACTAAGCCATCCCAGCTTTCAGGCAAAGAACATAAGATTAGAAGAGCTTTTATTTCATCTTCAAATACAATATTGACTGAACTTAACTGATTAACAATACCATGGAAATCATTCAGGTGATTAGAGACAGATCCACCTTCTTGCATATGCAAATTAAATAACTGCTTCATTAAATATACCTTATTAGAAGCTGAGGGTTTTTCATACAAATTTGCTAACGTAGTCATTAACTCTACCGTAGTTTTTGCCTGTGACAAATTAGATATCACAGTGGAGGCCAGACTCAGTCTTATAGACCCAAGAGCCTTTCTGTCAAGAACTTCCCATTCTTCATCCTCCATGTCCTTGGGCTTCTTTGCTATCCCACCTAACGGTAAGTAAAGATCCTTCTGATACAGATAGTCCTCTATCTGCATTCTCCAATGTTGATAGTTCTTGCCATTAAATTTTTCCATTCTCAACTTACTTTCTTCTGCCATTGCTTCTCCCACTCAAACAGAAATCCCTGCAGAAACCCCTGTGAGCAACCTGTAATCCAAACACACTACACAGATCTGAACCACCTGTTAGTGAACCTGAGCTCTGATACCACTTATCAAGCTCTGAACCTGTAACCAAGGCTCTGATACCACTTGTTGGAGATCAACCAATAATGGATTACACTTGTGAAAGCAATAAATGCGGAAATAAATCAGATAGATAAGTAACTGAAATGATAAATAGCACAGAACAAGATATACAAGAAAATACCCTGAAAACTTGTATTAAAACTCTTTACAATAGGAATACAATGAAGAAACTTCATTCTTCCACACCTCTCTCAGATGCACACAAGATCTCTCACTAGATCTCTATTCCTCAAGAGCTCTCTCTCAAGTACAATCAAATCCAACAACCAGGATTGATGCAACTCAGTACTGTCCTTCAAACATTCACAATGTTCTACTCATACAGTTCTACACACTAAGCTAAGAAGATCTTTCCTACATATAGAAATAGGAAACTTGAGCATGCTCTTACAACAAACAGTTAAGCCTCTTCAACAGGGGCTCTAAAAATAATATTGCTAATAATAGAGATGTGAGCTTGAGACTACAACTCAAACTCATCATGCAAACACTCGCTTCTGTCCACGGCAATCGCTTTCTGGACACACAGGTAACCGACGTCGGTTCTTGCCTGTTCGTCTGTGACCGTCGCCGGCCGACCCTACTGCCAACGTCGGTGCCTCTGCAACTGCAACTGACCGACGCCAGCGTATGTGTAGACCCAAACCTATTTAAGTCTGCTCCTTGGTGAAGCTTTTAGCTCCACACTCTAACATTTAGTCCATTGTTAGGGTGTGGAGCTAAAAGCTTCACCTTGTTGCAAACAGAAGGAGGAAGTTTTTCACAGCTTGACAGTCATCGGCGTTGGCAGGCCACAACCGACGTCGGTCAAGGAAGTGCAGAGGAAACCAGCATCGACAAAAGATCGGCCGGCGTCGGTCACCTTCAGTCAGGCAGGGACCGACGTCGGTCACCTGTAGCGGTCAAAACTGTTGTTGACGAATAGTCAGTTAAGTGAACACAGAGTTTGCATGTTAGAGACCAGTTCAAGTCTTTGAGCCGCTTGTCTAATTTAGTGTATGCATGAGATCTATATAATAGACTCATGGGCTGTATTGTTAAGTGTAGAACTTGTAGAATCCAAGTGTGGAGCTTGGAGAGTTCTTCCCATGGTGGAATCAAGTAGGATTCCCCATGTATGTAAGATCATGTTTGATATGCAGGGAGTTGCAGGGTCATGGAGGAGATCTACATGTGATAAGTAAGATTAGGTTGGTCTGCAGGGAGATGTGTGAATGCGAGGGTCAGACAGAGATCGGCGGGTTGGCTAGGATCCAAGGTGATAGCAATACATCAAGAGCAAGATCATGGTAAGATCTACTTGGAGTACCGATTTGTACTCAGTTGTACTGGAGGTACAATGAGGTGAACAACAGCTTGTGTAAGTTGTTAGTTGAGACCTATGAGAGAAGATTACTCAGGTGGGAAGATTACTTGGAGCCCTTGAGGTGTGGAAGGCCTTGTAGAGGTGGAAGAAGAGTGTGATCTTTTTATTGTAATTTCCTTTGTAATGAGTTGAATACAATTGTGTGTTGCCTCTCAGTTTCTGTGTTATTTCTCATTGATAGTTATTTGTTCTTCTAGTATTTCCACATGTTTAAGTTGCTTATACATTGGTAATCATGTGTGCTCTTAAATCTGACAAGTTGTGTCAGAATTTTGGGAAACTTTGGTCCTATCAAATGGTATCAGAGCGAGGTTAGATGTTCTCAGAGCGAGCTTGACTAACAGGTGGTTCAGATCTATTAAGTGTTGTTGATTACAGGTTACAGGGGTTGTTATTTGAGTGGGAGTATAGCAAGGCAGAAGAATGGAGAAATTTAGACACAGGTGTAGCACCATAAGGAGTGTGGTGGGTTGTCTTCGAGTGGGAGCTTGAAGAGGAATACAAGCTAGGATGCAGATTAGATAGATTACTAGTATGGGTACAGGTGTAGCTCTTTATCTCCAATTGGGAGATTGTTAGGGTGTGGAGCTAAAAGCTTCACCTTGTTGCAAATAGAAGGAGGAGGTTTTTCGTAGCTTGACAGTCACCGGCATCGGCAGGCCACAACCGACGTCGATCAGGGAAGTGCAGAGGAAACTGGCATCGGCAGAAGATCGGCCGGCGTCGGTCACCTCCAGTCAGGCAAGGACCAATGTCGGTCACCTGTAGCAGTCAGAACTACTATTGACAAACAGTCAGTTAAGTGAACGCAGAGTTTGCATGTTAGAGACCAGTTTGAGTCTTTGAGCCGCTTGTCTAATTTAGTGTATGCATGAGATCTATATAATAGACTCATGGGCTGTATTGTTAAGTGTAGAACTTGTAGAATCCAAGTGTGGATCTTGGAGAGTTCTTCCCATGGTGGAATCAAGTAGGATTCCCCATGTATGTAAGATCATTTTTGATATGCAGGGAGTTGCAGGGTCATGGAGGAGATCTACATGTGATAAGTAAGATCGGGTTGGTCTACAGGGAGATGTGTGAATGCGAGGGTCAGACAGAGATCGACGGGTTGGCCAGGATCCAAGGTGACAGCAATACATCAGGAGCAAGATCATGGTAAGATCTACTTGGAGTACCGGTTCGTACTCAGTTGTACTGGAGGTACAATGAGGTGAACAACAGCTTGTGTAAGTTGTTAGTTGAGACCTATGAGAGAAGATTACTCAGGTGGGAAGATTACTTAGAGCCCTTGAGGTGTGGAAGGCCTTGTAGAGGTGGAAGAAGAGTGTGATCTCTTTATTGTAATTTCCTTTGTAATGAGTTGAATACAATTGTGTGTTGCCTCTCAATTTCTATGTTATTTCTCATTGATAGTTATTTGTTCTTCTGGTATTTCTACATGTTTAAGTTGCTTATACATTGGTAATCATGTGTGCTCTTAAATCTGACAAGTTGTGTCAGAATTTTGGGAAACTTTGGTCCTATCACATTTCCACCTCAATTAGGGGAAACAAATGTTCAACCTTGCTAGGTAATGATGAACATACCTCTTCAGTCATAGACTAATATGCTGATCCAAAACCAAGCAATGACTAGTCAACAATGTGTAAATATGGTTCAGTGATAGATGTCAAATCTACAACTTGCTTTCACTTCCTCATAGGGATTCATGTAATAAGGAGGTCCCCATATTTCTCAAGTACCTACTAGACAACTTTTGGTTCAAAATGTGCCACACATCTAGAGATAGGTTCTTGGTCTGCAAGTTCCCACTCAACAGTAAGGTTCAATTAGTCAGTAGCATGTCCCTTTTTAACCACAACAGGCACAATATAGTTATATCCCTCCATCCCAACCACAAAATCCTCTAATTAAAACCCTTATCACTAACCCAAACTAGAATATCGCATAACCAAGTGTGCAATTTCAAGTACATCTTAATCCAGGTATGTTTATTCCTAGTCCATTCCCCAACAAAACTAATGTACCCTAATAAGTATCTCCATCACACCCTAGTCAAAGTGTCCCACTTATGACCTCCCAACCATCTACCCAAATTCTCCCTCAAACCAATTTTCCTTCCAGTTCCTATCCTAAGAATTGCAATAGATGAAGGTGTAGACACCTAAAAAGTGTCTAACCCTTGGTCACTTTCCCCCTTAGTTCATTCCTAACCCATCCCTAATAATTACTAATTTAAAATAATTAATTTATTTTGAATTAACCCCCCTCCTTGGACACCTCACCCATGACACCTCGCCTGGGACACCTCACCTTGGACTAATTCTCCTCCTATGACTCACTCAAGATCTATTCCTAATTCTTCTAACCTCCTAACAAACTCTCGTACGTATTTAGCACAACCCTCGGCATTTTCTAATAGATAGGGCACTTGGCAGATGAAAAATGGGCTTGGTGTCTTGTTTTGCCCGTTCTAACCCCACCGACGTCGGCCAAGTGTCGACCGACGCCGGCGGAATCGCTAACGTCGGTTATACTTAACCAGTCTTTCAATCTCTTTTGAGGATCCGAATCAGAAATCAGAAAATCTCTGAAAGCAAATCAGGAATCCTAGTCTTGGACTATCTGTCAATCTACAAAATCTCTCAATCAAGCCCCCCACTTTCTCCCTCAGGTGCAGCAAGAGCTTCAAGGTCCTCACGCAGCGACAGGTTCTCTATACAAGCTACATCAACAGTAGGTACGGGAATCATCGATAGCACACCTTCCACAAGGCACAAGTAAGTATATTATCTGTGTTCTTATTCTCTTTTTAGTTATTTCTTTCAAGCAATATTTCCCTAGACTAGATTGTAATCAACCCAGACCCGAATCTTGATTTGTCCACCTCCCTGTTTCTCCCATCCTCTCTCGGATCATACATTCTACCCATTTAACCCGACTCTCAGACTCAGACCCCAGACCATTCAACCAAGCCCAAAACTTTGTCCATAGACCAAAATCCTGATCAGACTCTGTCCACAGACTATTCAAATAAACCCAGACCCTGACCAAACTTTGTCTACAAACCACAAACTTACCCAGACTTCGTCTAAAGACCTTTGCCCCGACCGACGCCAGTCATTACCCCCACCAACGTCGGAATATTAACCGACATCGGCACCTTGACAAACCGATGCCGGTAGGCTTACCGACGCCGGTGACTGTTATCAATCTGACAGCTTCTCTCAAGTAAGTCTTTACTTCTCTTTTTCATTCCATTTCTTTATCATTTCGATTCTTCATTATTCAACTATTTATCAGATATTTCTTTCTGTTGATTTAGTGGGTTTATATCCCTTAAGGAAGTTTTCATACTTCTGGGATCAAGCTTTTGCTTGACAACCCACCATTTGTCTATTTAACATCTTCTTTTGTCCAAGCTTCTTTTCTTTGCAGGTGTCATTCCTCCACAGCCAAAGAGGAGTACTCACAGTGTCTGGATTACGGTGCGCAGACTTTATCCAGGTACACAAGCCTTGACCATTCTTTCTTTAGTTTCTTAATCATTTGAAATCTGAAAACAAAATTTGAATAGAAGCATTCTGGCACGCCCGGTGGGACCCCTTTAGGGCCTTCCTTGGGTTCCCTTTCTTCCTTGTTCATTTAGTTGCATTAGGCTTCTTAACCTTCACTTCTTTCTTCTTTTCTAAAAAAATCATAAGTAGAAAATAAAAAGAACTCTTTCTTCCTTTTTCTTGCATTTCTAGTCTAGTAAGAAAATCATTCTCTTCAACCCTTTCTCCAATTTGTCTTCATTCCAAGATAATATTTTGATTTGGGACTTTAAAACTTACTGCATCTCATTTCTTGCTTTCTTGCATCTTCTAGTCCACACTTAGTAATTAGTCAAACGCATATTGAATAAACCGTAGATCACTTGATGTTACACTACCAGACCACGTGCACTCAATAAAACATCAAACTCACTTGAGACAAGGCCCGACTGGGATTTCATCACCCAGCGAACAACCTTACCCAACCCGGCAATCCTACTTGGATTTCACCACCAAGGGGAAAGCCAACTCTGTTCTCTGGCAGAGTCTAAGCTATAGTGAAAGTATATTTTGGCTAAGCGAAACCAGCTAACCACTGGAATCGTGAAGTGAGGGGAGCTTGCTCTTTAGCACCAGGCCTGTACGGAAGCTAATACAGATTTTTGAGCACCTTAACATACCTGAAACCATCTTTAGATTGCCTTTTCTAGGACCCTTCTTACAGCCAACTTCCTTAAACATCATATTAAGGCATAAGCCACATGATCTTAATAAAAAAAAATTTAGGGACTTAACGCTAGGCTCTGTCTGTCATCACCATATTTTCTATTTTTATCCATCTTTTTTGAGCTGGTAAGGACGTCTTCTCCATTTCCAAAAACTTTTTTCTGAGTTTCTGGAAAACACAGTAACCGACATCGGTCCTGTAACCGACGTCGGCAACTTTTCTGTACCGGCATCGGTCATCTGACCGGCATCGGCAGTCTCCTTCACCGACATCGGTTTTTATACCAATGTCGGTCTCTGTCTATTTTCTTTTTTCCAAAAATAGCAAGCATAAAATCCAACTTTCTGACTGTCTAAACATCCATTCTGGTTTTCTGAGACTGACAGAACACAGTTTTCTGAAACCTGACCCTTTCTTACCTTGAATGGTTTTGACACGCAATCAAACCAAGGCCCTTCTTGATCACGCTAGCCAACAACCGCTTCCACCTTCACCACCTACAACCAATCCTATAATGGAGTTCAACTCGGAGACTGAAAGAACTCCAACTCGCCCAACCTTGCCTCAAACTCCTATCGTCCCAGAAGGGGACCAAGACTTTGCACGATTCTTAGACCTTAACGTCAAAGCCTTACAACACTATCTCACGAATAGCCAAATGCAAGACTCCCTAGGCAACCCAATCTATGGGAAGCTGACTTCCTTAGTTGACACAAGAATCACATCAACCGCCCCTACCATTCAACCATTAGACAACACCTCCACCAATAACCCAACCGTATCTTACCTTCAGAACGTAACCTCTCCATCTAAACCTACCTCCATGGGGGTTTCGATACTCCCTCAACCTCAAGTCACTCAACCAAACCCCACACCTTTCCAAAACCTTTTAGTCTCTATTCCCCCTACTCTTGCACCAATAAATACAAGAGTAACCGTTTACCCGTCAACAAGCATAGCCACGCCTCAACCATCCTTGACGGCTCCTATCCAACTTGTGCCAACCAACCCCATAACACAAGTGCCATTGGCCTCAACTTTTGCTCCCATAACCAGCTATCCATATGTTGCGTCTATGTAACCATCCACATCATACGCCCCTCCAAATATCTTTCAAGCACCTTATAATCTAGGGGGCGCTCCACCTACGAATTCGTCAGCAGATATCATCAAAATGTTGATGGATAAAATGTCTAGCTTAGAGACTTCCGTTTCCGGCTCACGCAATGCTCTATCATACGAGCAAATTTGCAATGAGCCTATTCATCCTTCTGTTTCAATTAGACCATACCCCAGCCAGTGGGAGCTTCCCAAATTTTCTCGCTTTCAAAGCAAGGAAGACCCACAGCAACACTTACGGGCATTTAGACATGCCTGCTACCTTATCGCCTATGATGACGCATTACTCTTGCGCACATTTCCTATGTCCCTTTTTGGTGCTGCACTCGACTGGTACAGCTCCATTGCCACCCATTCCCTCTTCTCATTTACACAATTGGCCCAGCTTTTTCTTGACCATTTCTCCATTAATATCACCAAAAAGGTTTCGATCACAGACCTTTATACTATCCGTCAATTTGAGGATGAATCAGTAGCTGACTTTGTTGCTCGTTGGAGAGGCCTTATCAATCAACTCTCCTTTTCCTTACCTCAAACTGAGCTTATTGAACTATTCGCCCGAGCCTGCACCAAACACATTTCTTCCACTTTAAGGGTTCAGACCTTCCGTACCTTTGACGAAGCCTTCACGATGGCCCGTAAACTTGAATTACGTGCCATCGAGGAGAACAAAGTCAAGTTGCGAAGCAAAAACCCCAACTCCAAGACTAATGATTCTTCTTCTTCTAAGCCTTCATCGTCAAATCCTAAGTCTAAAACCTCAGCTAACACTGTGGCTGTTAGACCTTCATCCTCTTCATCTAATCAACCTGAGCCATCAACATCTCAGAGCGCCACCCATCAATTCTAGCAAAGATACGTGCAAAGACAATATACTCCTCTTGAAGAATCTTACGCATCTATACTGAAAAAGCTTGTTAAACAGGGGATTCTCAACCTTCCCCAAATTCGCCCACCGCCACAATTTGATCCCTCACGTGCCATCCCTGCGTGGTATAGGGAAAATGACTTCTGTAATTTCCACCGTGTCAAAGGTCATGATACGGGAAACTGTAAAACCTTCAAAAACATAGTCCAAGATATGCTTGAAAAGGGGGAGCTCATTCTAGATAATCCTAATGCACCTCCAAACCAAGGCATCGACATATTCAAGCAACCATTCCCCAACCATCCACCGACCCAAAATAATGTCCAGACCTTAATTGACAACACGCATGAACATGATATTCAAACAGTCAATACGATCTCACCTTTCATCCATAATCAATCTCAAGAGGTTAACCCATCTACCAGTCCATCATGTGTGGATGAACCTCTTTCCCCGGTCAGTTCTCCATCAACCTCTCTCATCCTAAAGGATGCCTCAACCTTACCGGCGCCACCGGTTTCACCATCCTCTTTTCTTCTGCCTATGGAGGACCTGACTTTACCCACTCCTCGACTGCAAGTGGAAGGCACCATAATTCTTGCCCTTTACCCACTTGAAGAGTCACACTCTCCTGTTCCTTCTCCACCAAGAGAAGAACCTGACTCTCCATCTTCCTCAACCAAAGACAATCCAGCTATAACTCCCACACACCTTGGGTCCGAGACTACTGCTACACCTAACACATCTTCTCAAGGATCTGAAACTCATCCAACATCCTCCCAACCATTTTCCCGATTAGTGGAGAAATTAGAACTTCTCCCTTCAAGGAAAGTGGAGCATCGGGGATTGTGGGAACATCTTAAAGTTCTTCAACATTCTCATACCATTTCATCTCATGTTGCCAATCCTCACAAGGCAGAATCGTCCAAGACTCCAAACAAAGACCAAACCCCCACTTCTCAACCTGCATCTACCCAATCCAAACCAATCAAGTCACTTGGCATTCACCCTCTCTCTGCCCTCACTCACCCGCAAGTGAAGGTGGACTTGAACCAAACTTTGACCAAAAATAGTCTTCCAACCAAGTCAAAGAAGACTGCCAAACCACAAAGATGAACCCCTCTTCCTCCCTCAACTTTGCCTTCCATCTTGGGTCCTCATCCTTCTACCCTACTCGGCGTGCTTCCTACTCCGACTCTTAACCAACACAAATTGCCTCCATTACTTCCTTCGCCAACAACAAGTCAACTCCCTCTCAAAAATTTGGCACCTCTCACAAAGAAAGTGTCATCTTCACCTATCACCGCACCACCAACCCAAAAGGTGGTACGAAAACCTTCTTCAGCATCCCCCAAGCAGAAGTCACCAGCGCGTCATGTATTAACAAGCGTGGACCCCTTAGAAGGTTCATACACTTTAATATTACGTCAAATTTTGCAAAATTCTAGCATTACCCTTCCTTCCATCAAGCCATTCCAACCTCTCGGGTCAAAACCATCTTGGTTCGATGATACAAAGATTTGTTTATACCATCGCACACCAGGACACGATACCGAGACTTGTTGTGCCCTCAAGGCAGTCATTCACTGCTTTATGGAGAAAGACACTCTTCTCCTTGAGGACACTCTTGACCAACCCTCGTCACCTTCCCATCCAGCCTCATCAACCACATCAACATCTCACCAACAGACCATAACCCCTTCTTCACCTACTATCTTCGAAATCAACGCCATTCATGTAACCACTAGGTCACAGAAGGACAAAGCGAAAGAAAAAGCCGCTATTCCTTGGACCTATCCTTTTGTCCAAGCACCTCAACCACCAAAACCCAAGATTTCTATCTTAGGTGCGTCCCAACCCACTTCTTCAGAGGCAATCACACAATCTATGATAAAACAACTTCACCAAACGCCTGTGAAGATGACCCTATATGACCTTATTCAAAGCTCCCCCCAACATCGCCAGGCTCTAATAAAAAACCTTACAGGCAGCTAAGGTTCAACCTGAAGACCCTCAACCACTTGCTGCCTTAGTCCATTCTTTATCCCCTGTCGCCTCCATCACTTTCAGTAATTCTGAGATTCCTACCTCTACAGAGGAAGATCAGGACGCCACCCTTTTCATCACAGCCTACGTTGATCAAACCCGTATTAAACGAGTTATGATCGATGGGGGCGCTAGCATTAATATCATTTCCTCTCACGCCTTTGACCAATTAGCCCTTCCCAAGAATTGCGTATCAAAAACTGACGTAATCCTTAGATCATTTAATGACACAACTGCTAACACTATCGGCACTGTTGTCCTCCACATCCGCGTTGGTCCACGCACAATCTCGGAGCTCTTCTACATCATTAAAGGAGAATTCCAATACAACATCCTCTTAGGGCGACCCTGGATCCGTGCCATGGCTTGCGTCCCTTCAACACTTCACCGTTGTGTCAAATTTGAACACGACAAACAAATCCATGTCATTCCCACCGACCCATCCCCTTTTAAGACCTGTAACACGACCTATAGCCCAAACGACATTCTTATCCCACTCAAATCATCAACCCAAACATCGTCTCCATCCATGGAAGCGTCAACTAGTGCGCAAACCGCGGTTGCCACCACATCATCTTCTCAATTATCAACCAAAGACCCTATGGACAACATCTTCCAAAGACTTTCACTAGGAGAATATCGTCTCCTTACTCTAGACATGTTCCAAACTCCTCAAGAGTATGGACAACTTCATCAACACCCAAACTATGACTGTCGGATCGGGATGGTCATTCCTTATGGTCCTCCTAGCCTTCGCACCAATCTCGTCTATGAGGGGGCTAGATCAAGCCCCTACTGAATCAAATCCTTCTTCCTCGCCTCAAATCTTCACATCAGATTTCTCCTTTCTTAGCAACCCCACCTTTGCATATACCTATCTTTATAGGTGTGCATGGAAGGGTTTCAACTTTGGACGTTACGAACAAGGCTCCCATCAGCCTGTCGAAACACCCAATGACGATAATGCGAAGAAACGGTATGGACTGGGTTTTCAAGAACCCACTGAGGCTTCCACAAACCTCTCCCCTGAACTAGACATCAACTAATTTCTTCTAGACTCGCCTATCCTTCCTTCCTCACCTACGGAGTCGGTGGTTTCCATCCCTCCTAGTTTTTCTTTACATAAACACCATCCGCTTGGAACCCCTAACCTATCAACTCAACAGGGTTCCTAAGTCTCTCTCTCTCTCGTTTATCCCAGCATGATAGACGATGAATCGTCAACCATCAACACAGTCCATTGCATAGATGACGATGCCATTCTTACATATATGGGTGCTGACGATTCTTTCATTCAGCGCTCCCTCCCTTCTGAAACATAGGTTATGTTAAATGAATCAACCATTGACATTAACATTTCATCTTCTGATGTTCCTCAAGTCTTAAAGATTGGTCAGTCTTTAGACACTCAGGAGCAAATTGACTATACCACATTTCTCTCTGACAATTGTAAAGCCATTGCCTGGACCTACGCTGACATGCCTGGCATCAACCCTAACATTGCCACTCATAACATTGTCACAAACCTAGAGGCTAAGCCTGTCAGGCAAAAGATTCGCAAAATGCATCCTCGTGTTGCACTTCTTGTCAAAGAAGAGCTTCAACGCCTTCTTTTTGTTTCTTTTATCCAACCCATCGATTATCCGTAGTGGGTCTCTAACATCGTTCTTGTCACCAAGGCGACTGGGGGGATCCAGATCTGCACAGACTATCGTGACCTTAACCTGGCTTGTCCCAAAGATGACTTTCCTCTTCCAAACATTGACCAACTTGTTGATCTTACGGCTGGCCATGAGATGTTATCACTCATGGATGAATTTTCAGGATACAACCAAATCCTGATTGCACCAGAAGATCAGCACAAAACCACCTTCATTACCCCATGGGGAACTTTCTGCTATCGAGTCATGCCTTTTGGTCTGAAAAATGCAGGCACCACATATCAGCGTGCCATGACTTATATCTTTCACGATCTCCTCCACAAAATTATGGAGGACTATGTCGATGACCTGCTTGGCAAATCCAAGCTTCATCGTGACCATTTAACTATCCTCAAAATCATCTTCTCTCGCCTTCTTCATTACCAAGTCCGTCTTAACCCCAAGAAATGTGTCTTTGGGGTCCTCTCAGGAAAGTTCCTGGGATTCATTGTTTCTTTTCATGGCATCGAGATAGATCCTGCCAAAATCTGCGCTATCCTCGAAATGCCACCTCCAACTAATCTCAAGCAACTCCGCAGCCTACAAGGAAAGCTCCAATCCATCCGTCGTTTCATTTTGCAACTTTTTGACCGTTGCCAACCCTTTCATCATCTCCTTAAGAAGGATGTCTCCTTTAAATGGGATAAGGATTGCAAGAGGCCTTTCAAGCCCTTAAAAGCTATTTGGTTTCTCCACCAGTCCTTATTCCACCAAAAGACGACCAACCCTTCTACCTCTATATCTTCGCAACCAATCATTCGTTAGGTGCCATGATCGCACATCGAGACGAACAACACCATGAGCAAGCAGTCTATTACATAAGCCGAACACTTGTCGATTATGAAACTCGGTATACTCATACTGAGCAACTCTGTTTGGCATTAGTCTTTGCCACCACCAAGCTCCGTCATTATCTTCTCAATCACAAAACCTTTGTCATCACTCACATTGATCCCCTCAAATACATGCATTCTAAACCATATCAAAACCAGCGTATGGCTCGTTGGCTCATGCTTCTTATTGAATTTGACTTAGAATTTGTTCAGAAAAAATCTATTAAAGGGCAAACAATCACTGACCAACTAGCAGATGCCCCTCTTCTCGACAATCAACCTTCTCAGTACAAGTTTCCCGATGAATCTATCACCGCCCTCTCGACTGATGATACATTCTACCAAATGACGATGTTTTTCGATGGCTCTAAATGTCAACTTGGTGGGGGTGTGGGGGTCATCCTCATTCCATATGAAGGTGAACCCATGCCCCTGTCTTTTAAACTTGACTTTGAATGTACCAATAATATGGCCGAATACGAAGCCTTAATTTTGGGACTTCAAACCGCCCTTTCTTTAAACATCAAGACCATCAGCATCTTTGGTGACTCACAACTTGTTGTCAATCAAATCAATGGTTCATATCTTTGTAAAAATGAAATTTTACAAAGATACAAGCACCGTGTTGACACTCTTCTAGCATCTTTCAACCATCACTTATTGCAAACTATTCCTCGATCGACGAATAAATTTGCTGACACCATGGCTTCACTTGCCTCTCATATTCCTTCATCATCATCATCCTCATCAAGAATTTATGTCATGGTACATCATGTGCCATTGCCTTCATACATTTCTACTAACATCAATCTCGTCCACACCATAGACTCTAGTTCACAAGATGTTTGGTATAAACAACTTGAGGACTACTTGACTCATTCTCTTGTTCCTCCCAACCTCTCTAGCAATGCTCGGCGGGCTTTCATTAAGCGCACCGCTCGCTATACCATGCTAGGGGGCCTTCTCTATAAAAGAGGTTTTGACGGCCTTCTTCTTCACTGTTTAAATTTCACTAAAGCTTCTCATGCTATCAAACAAGCCCATGATGGGATTTGTGGTGGACACTTCAGTGGTAACTCGGTTGCCAAACGCATCCTTCACCTGGGTTATTATTGGCCCACTCTTCATCAAGACTGTAGTGATTATGTTCGGCGTTGCATCAAGTGTCAGCAGCATGCTAACTTACTTCATCTCCCTAGTCACGCCTTACAAGTTGCTCAAGATTTCTGGCCTTTTTCACAATGGGGCTTAGATCTCATCAGCGAGATTAACCCTCATTCATCTCTTCGTCATCAATCTATCATCACTGCCACCGAGTATTTCACCAAGTGGATGGAAGCTATCCCTCTCGTCTCCACAAAAGCCGACAAGATTGTCAACTTCATCAACACCCACATCATCTATCGTTTCGGTGTACCTCACAAAATCATCACCGACAATGGCAAGTCCTTTAAAAACAAGACCATCCAAAAACTCTGTGACTCTTTCAGCATCAAACTCAGCTTTTCTTCGCCTTACTACCCACAAGCAAATGGGCAGGCCGAGGCTTCTAACAAAACCCTAACCAAAATTCTCATGAAGGTGGTCAACGACACTGGAAGGGATTGGCACGTTCAAATACCCTTCGCTTTGTGGGCCTACCACACTAGTATCCGAACCTCTACAGGTGCTACCCCTTTTTCTCTAGTGTACGGATCAGAGGCTGTCCTACCTCTCGAAGTACAAATCCCGTCTCTTCGCATTTCACTCCATGACATTCTTTCTAATGATGACTTTCGTCAAGATCGATTAGCTCAACTTGAGTTACTTGACGAGCGTCGTCTTGCTGCCCTCAATCATCTCCACGTCTATCAAAATCGCATCAAACATGCCTATAATAAAACTCTGAGAGAACGAGATTTCAATATCGGCGACCTCATCCTCAAAGAGAACCAACATGTGACCAATATGGAACGGAGTAACAAGGCAAATTTGCTCCTAATTGGCTCAGACCTTATATCATCACGCACAAATATGGATCAAGGACTTATCGTCTGTCTTCTCTTGAAGGCCAACCAGAACCTGAGCCTCTTAATGCTTTGTATCTACGACCATTCTATTGTTAGTCGAGTACTCATCCACTTGACATTTAACTTGAGCTCGTCCCTTGAGCAATCCTTGTCCTTTAAATCTTTAATCCATTTCACCCTTTTTCCTTAACAAAATCCTCTACAACCCTTTTATGATGTACGGATGCTTCGTCCTAATAAAAGGGAGCCCTTGACCTTCTATAAGTCTTGTCCATGACTCAATATTCTGTCAAAACTAAATCAAGATGTCAAAATATCCAAGGTCACAAAATCAAATCACAAAGCAGACTGCTCCCTTGAAGGACAGCTGCACTGTCATTGCTGTAGCTAATAGACTGCTCCCTCGAAGGACAGCTATTTAAAATCCCTTAAATTTATAAAGCAAAGTATATACCACTCCCTCGAAGGATGGCTATGACTAAATCTTGCTACAAACAGCACTTGCTCAGAAGCTTCCCGCATCGATCAGCTTCACAAATGACCACCAAATAAATGACATCTTTATGTGGACTTCCCGCATTGATCAGTCCACTCAAAAAAAAAAAAAAAAAAAACCCGGGGTCATGGACTTGATTTATTGTTGTCTCAGGGTCTTCTATAAAAAGGGGCAAAGTTCTCCATACTCTAAAACTGGTTACCCTTTTCCTCCTATCATATCACCTACTCAAGAGACTTCAAGCTCACTTTAATGTCAAAAGGGATTCGATTGCCGCTCTAACATAACTATGGTTAATGACGCAACGCATGAATGGGACTCTTGGTTCTAAAAACCCCTGTCTATGTTGTCTTTTTAGTCCTTGTTAATAAAAGGGCACTTATGCCTTTTTTACTTTCTGCCTATACTTTGGTCACATTCACTCACATCATTTGTCAAAACGACTTAAACCGACTCTTTTTAAACCATCCACATAAGCCTAATCATTCTAGTTTCCATGGACAACAATACACATGGAAACTATCAAACTACCCAATTTATGTTAAGCATAAACCAATACTTGCTGAAGCATAAATAGACCTTAATTCATTCTTAGCCAACATCCATCATGAATATGGATAGTTGCTAGAGATGAAAAACCCCGACCTATGTTACAGAATACACCATTTGGAAAACACTGTAACATCATCTTCTCCTTATCATTTTAAGCATATACCCTTAGACATATGGGCAATGCTATATCTTTTATCATGACCAAAAATCAACCTCTTCGATCTTTTTCCTCCCTTCTTGGGAGAACTACATCGGCCTGAGGCCCTAACAACAAGGGCTATGTAGGCAGCACTCAGTTGACATGGGGTCTTTTGGGGTTAGCTCGGCCACTTTCTTCGTCACTTTCTTCCATCTCCTTCTCTCGTCACTTGTCAATCATAACACATTCAATCACATATTCACATAATCATTAGTATACTCTCATTTTCATTATAACATCATAAGTCATTAGTCATAAATTTCATTTATCATAACTCATTAAACATTCGCATCATCCACAAGTTAAACATTCAATATCATATCTATCACATCTATCATCATCTAATCTAAAGCCATCATATAACCATTTCATAAACATTGTCATCATCACATCTATCATCATCCAATCAAGCATCATCATCATATAATCATTAAACATTAACATCATCATAAAACATCATCACATTAATCATTAGCATCATCATAACATAATCATCATAATCATCATAAATATCACATCAAAACATGCATCATGAAACACATGAAAAATACTGCAAAACATTAAACATCTATAACATTTCCATAACACATCAATAGCCAAAATCTCATCATATATATATCAAAAATAAGTTTTATACAAAAAGACACAATCAGTGTCTGTCTCTCTCTCTCATCATACATCTCTCGTCTTCGGCTCGCAGGCCGGTATATACATCAAAAATAGTACAACTCTAGGGCTGCCCTTAAGGCTGTGGCTGTGGTGGTGGTGGCGGTGGCTGAGAAGAGGTTGTATCCTCTCCTCCCTCTGATCTCTGTCATTTGCGTGACCCTGAAGCCGTCGCTCGTGACATCGATCTCTGTCAGCTCTGCTCCGCCCTCATCTCTGAGTATCGTTGTATCTGAGGGAACCCTCTGATGACTCTCTCATAATACGCGATCTCATCCAGCGCATCAGTGTATCTAACCATAGACACAGTCTGCAGTGGACCCATCTGCCCTGCCCCTGTGGCCTGTCCTGACCCCTGAGGCTATGGCTCACCTCGGTACACTGACACTGATGGTCCTGCCCCCTATGAAAATGCTGGCTGTTGAGATGGCTGCTGCTATGGACCCTGCCCTCCAAAACTCTGCCCTACCACTGCCTGTGCCTGGGCTGTCGCCAGTTGTCCCTGTAGTAAAGTGACCTGCGCTGTCAACGCTACCACCTGACCTGTCATCTCTCCCAGCTGCCCTGTGACTCTTGTTAGCTGTCTCTACAAAACTGAGACCTGGGCCTAAGCCACGTCTCTCTCCTCCCGTGTAGTGTCCCTCTCCTCGCGGGCTGTATCCCGCTCCCTAGTAATCGCCTGCAAATCCAACTGGGGACCACCTGTATGCCTCGATACTGCCCTGCCCACCATGTCGTGTAGGCCTCTGTGCACCCTGGATCGGCTACCCTGAGTCCTGCCGGCAGCTCCTCTGTCTCCTCTGGAAGTGGGAGCGGTGCCTCTATATCATCCCGCCTATACTGTGGGAAGGCGGGAGGCACATCCTATAACAGCTCGTACTGGCACCGCACTCTCTCTACAGGGATCCTCTCGAGCTCACCAACTCATCTACCTCTGATCCATCGCCTGCTCTGAACTCCAACCAGCTGCTCTCCCTGGTCTCTGAATGCTGGATAGACCAAGTACAGTCTCCAGATGATGTCTATAAGAATCAGGGCCTCCAGTACCCCTCTGTAGTGGTCAATGTCTCTGACCACTCCATCCATCCGCGTTTGTGCCATAACCTCATGCCATCACCTGAATCCAACTCTGAAGCCGGCTTGAATCACCACTAGGAGGCCGAGAGGTCGTGTGACTACTATGTGCTCATATGCCCAGCAATGTAGCAGGTGGCCCACACATAGATTGTACCACCACCATCGGTTGATACCCCACAGCTCTCTGTATACCTGGGCCAAAAACACAGGCACCCAGGCAAACACGGTCTGCTACTCCAGCATATCAATCAAAACTCTGATCATAGCAACCAGAAATCTGCCGCCCTCTGCATCTGGCAACGCATACACTGTGATGCCGATCATCATCAAAATGGCCAGCCGATGTGCCTCCTCATCTGTCGCATACAATGGCTCATATGCAAAACTCACTGAGTGGTAGCTCGTCTCCACGGCATGCTCTCCAAATAGCGTAACCATGTGAATGTCATGCGCCTCTCTCAAGCATGCATACAAGTCTTCTCTGTGTACTGGTAGCCACAAAATCTGGTACACATCCTCAACCATGACCGTCATCTCGCCCGTAGGCAAGTGGAAGGTGTTGGTGGCATGGTCCCACCGCTCGATCAAAGCCACCATAAGGCTCACATCCCTCGTCACTCTGTAGTAGCATCTCAGCCCACCTAATCCGACTGCGCTCATCTACGCCCACTCCTCGATGGACACGCCTCCGCGTATCCGCGTCAGCAAGGTCGAGAGGCGATCCCGCAGCATCAGGGTCTGCCTCGCCTACATCCATACACAGTCACTTTTATGCTAACATTATTCCTACTTTTCCTATTCTATCAACTATTCAGATTATCTAAGCCTATCTTGACACCTGGGAAGCCCTTGGCATAGCTTTGACCTCTCGACTTGACCATTTTTTAGAACCATTTTTGACCAAGCAGCCACCGACATCAGTTAGCTTGCCGGTGACGACACTTACCTAACCGATGTCGATCACTTAGTGACCGACGTCGATAGGCCAGTGATCGATGCTGATAGCTGGTCGGTCGACACCAGTAGGCCGACGCCGGTGGGGTTGCCGACATCGGTGACTGGTTTGGCACTAGGGCCGAACGGGGCGAGCCCTAATTTTTAGGGCTTCCCCAAATTAACTCCCTACACCCCCCAAAACCCTCCTAAATGACTCCTAAGCTCTCCTAGATAACCTACCCACTTTCTTAGCTACCCTCCCTCTTAATTTATGTCTATAACAACAACAAATTCAAAAACAAATTCAACACCAAAATGACTCAAATTAAGGTTCAAGACCCTCCTACCTCGTCCCGGCGACGCCGGCGTGGTGGCATGATGGGTGCCGCTAATGGTGGACCTCCTGCGGGTCCTCTACTTCCTTCTGCCATCTCTTCTACCCCAATGGCTCTGCACGCTTCCCCTAGTCCACATGCATCCCTGCAGTGTCCAATCAGCTCCTTCTCTCCACCAATGCTCTTCTGCCACCTCGCACCACTCCTTGGTCAGCTCTGGGTCACTTTCACTCAACAAATTCCAGAGCTCTTTTTTCTCTATCAATCACATTCACAAATGACTTTTGGTGGGCCGCCAATCCGGTTTTGGCGGATTTGGCAGGCCGCCAACGTCGGCAACGGCGTGCCCTAGGCTGCCGACGTCAGCCAATTTTTCGTCGATGTCGGTCTATTTTAGATATCGACGTCGATTATATAGCCGACATCGGTGACCTTCAAAAACTCTTTTTCCCTTTTCAAAATGACCAAAATCATGTCCCTAATCAAGTCAAGTCCTTCAGACCATGTCGTTTTGGCCCCTTGGGGCACATTTAGATCACTTTTGCATCCATCCATTGACCACCAGACATTGGAGATCATGCCCATCTCCTAAACTGCGACTACTTCCAAAGCGACTTTGCCTTGGTTGTTTTTGCATGTATGCTACCTCACGATTGGTTAGCAAAATTGTGCGCACACTTTTGACCTTCACAAGTACAGGATCGCAAGCCAGTTGATCCACTCTACTTGTGAATTTTTGGTGTTTTCGAGAGCACTTCCTAAGCCTGGGATACCTGGAACACGATGACCATTGGAGCTTCAGCCTCGATTGAATAACCTGATCAGCTACGACTAATGTTGGGGCCCGGTTCTTTTAATTTTGGCACTTCTCAACTTTTGACCTGTGACAATTTGCCCTGACCATCCTCGTGAAGTGGTGTACGCGCAATCACAACTTTTGCAGCGTTCTCACTCTATCTTGCAACCTTTTCATCCACTCTCTATCAAATCAGCACCCGATCCCCAGTTCCCTTCTCTCGACTCCTGCTTTGAGGGGGGATACCTCATCCATAATCAAGACAACCAATTCTCACCTTTTTTCATCTTACAGTTCACTTAATCAACTTTATCCCATACCTGGGGCAACCAACTCCTGTTTTTGTCTTGCAGTTCGCTTTAAACAATCAACAAGACAAAAAGGGGCAAATGTAGACACCTAAAAAGTGTCTAACCCTTGGTCACTTTCCCCCTTAGTCCATTCCTAACCCATCCCTAATAATTACTAATTTAAAATAATTAATTTATTATGAATTAACCCCCCCTCCTTGGACACCTCACCCATGACACCTCGCCTGGGACACCTCACCTTGGACTAATTCTCCTCCTATGACTCACTCAAGATCTATTCTTAATTCTTCTAACCTCCTAACAAACTCTCATGCGTATTTAGCACAACCCTCAGCATTTTCTAACAGATAGGGCACTTGGCGGATAATGGTGCTTCCACTTTCAATCAAACTCTTAGGATTTATCAAAACTCCTTTCCCTGATATAACAATCAATATAAGCAAAATAATCAGCAATAGCAACAACAACAGCCAATGCAATAGCAAAATCAATAGTATCAAAATCAAATATCAAACCAAAAAACTCAATAAAATCAGTAGTAAAACCCATAATGATATAACAATGGACAAAACCAAGGTCATAATAGTAATAACCAACAAATCTACATGTAGTTGCACATGACTACAACAAGGTTGTAGGTGATATTGCAAAGGGTAACGTTAATACCATCTCCATTAATCTTAAACCAAGCACTAATCAACCTAGACCATTGCTAAACAACAACATTCAGCCAAATTACATGGATAATCTTTCTTTGACCTAGGAATGCATATAGGCAAACTAGCAAACTAAGACTTCCCCTTTTAGACCTTATATCGATAACTGAGAATTGTCCTATCTAGTCTCACACCATTCCTAATATTGGTTAGCAATAATGGTCCAGTATTTAATCTTGATTATGCAATCATAACTCAGAGTTCAAAGATTACTATCCCAGGCCCACAACCATCCACCACTTTGCCTATCATCCAACTAATTGTTCAGCCTTGGAATAAACTATTCACTACTGACCAAGACAAAAAGTTTAATATTATGGAACAATTGCAGAAGACACCAACACAAATTTCTATTTTAGATTTACTATGAACATAAATAATCCATAAGAACATCTTGAATGATTTTTTGACCCAATCCACTATTGTCAGTGACATATCCCCTGATAAATTCCAAGCTTTAGTTAGACACCTAGCTCCAGCCCAACAAGTCACATTCAGTCAAAGCAATATGTCTTCCCTTGGCCCACTCCATAATAATCTATTATACATATAAGTTTATATAAAATGGCATAAATTTAAATGTGTCCTTATAGACAATGGATCTAGCCTCAACATAGTGTCACTAAAGTTCATCAAGCTTCTTGGGTACATAATGGTAGATCTCTAGCCAGAAACAATAACTATCAAAGCCTATGATAATCAGGGAAGAGAATCATAAGGTACCTTTAGTTTTCTAGTTATCATTAGACCTTTAACCCATGATACACTTTGCCATGTGCTTGATCTCGAGTTATCATATAATATGTTTCTAGATAGGCCTTGGTTGCATGAGATTCATGCCGTCCCATCAATGTTGCACCAATGTATCAAGTTTTCCCACTCAAGGATGGAAGTGAATATTCTAGGAGAATTACACCCATATAAACACTAGAATCATCTAGAAGCTGAATTTCAAAGCTATAATTATCAGTATGATATGAATCCAAGTTCCAAGTAGGAGAAAGGAAAGGTCATACTTATTGATCCTTCACTAGATAATTGCATAGATCATAATAACTTGGATTCCCTTTCCCGCATGCCACCTCCTAAATATTCTAATCATTTCAAAATTTCAAATAATGGACCAAATGAGTATGTGACCCATGATTCATTTCATATTGCCAATCTTCCTTAGAATCTGAAAACCTTTGGGTGGCTGAAAGTCACCCCACATATGCATTGGCAACAAAAGAACAAAGATAAGAGACCTGCTACATTTATACCAGCATTTAGCCTAGGACCTGACCCTCTTGAAGGGGATGAATCATGGTTATACAATGATAAAAAAGTTGATTTCTATAAAAATACTAAGTATCCTATTCCCAATAGGATCATAGAGTGTCACAATTATGAAGGAAAAGGCCTCGAACTGAATCAGCAAGGAACCATTGAGCCAATATCCATGACTAAGTATGAAATGCCTTATGGACTTGGATTTAAACCACTTTGGGGTGACCCCAAATATCTTATTCAAACTCCATCATTAGCAACTAGAGATGATGATGCTGACAGTGAAGTAGAGTTTGATCATAGCCTCACCTTTAATAACCTAGCTAAAACCAACTTGTTTGATAACAATTCCATTTGTACCATTACCTTGGCCATTTATCATAACCCTTTGCCATTATATTATCCCCAACTGATAGATTAGGACCAACAAGAATCCAGTCTGTCGATTGATGAGTTCCAGAATGATGAGGCATTTTGTGACTTTTTAAGCTTTAGAGACAACATTCCATTGGGAGATCACAAATTAAGATTCTTAATCACATTGGATCTTGCAGCCTACTTTGGAGAGCGAGTGAACACCCTTATCCAAAAACAAATAAGTAAAAAATTGAGGTCCCAAAGTGAAAACCTCTTTGAGGTGCTTTTTTGACTAGAGAAAAAGTAAAGATAAAGGCTAGTCTAGTGGTAAAAACATATTTCAAGTGCCATTAGATGGGGGTGTTCATTCTTCTTTGAATTTAAACCAGGAGACCACCAACAATGAACTTACCTATGGATATGAGTTTAGCTTTGAGAAACAATAAGTATTTGATCAAATTCTTCAAGAAGTTTTGAATATTTTTGTTACATGCCTAGATCTCCCATTATGGGACTCAAATTCATCATGCTTAGGAGAAGTCAAAGAGCAAGTCCTGACAGAGGACCCTGATATAATTCAATAGTTCAAGTCATTGCCTACTATCTTAGAAGATGATTCAACCCTTCTAGTCAAAGATGCAATAGAGGTAAATATCATGACTCCATCAGACCTAAAATGGATAAAATTAGGAGTGTCCCTCATTGAGGAAGAACATGACATCTTTACAGCTTTGTTGAGAGAATTTGTAGATATATTTGCATGGGCCTATTTTGACATGCCAGGTTTAGAACCCACCTTGGTTCTACACCACCTTATGGTTAATCTTGATGACAAATTGGTAAAAAAAACTTACGTAAGATGTATCCTCACATTATTGTATTGGTAAAGAAAGAGTATGAAAAACTCTTAGAAGCAGGATGTATCTGATCCATTGACCACTCAGAATGGATCTCTAATGTGGTACCTATTAGTTAAAAGCTTAAAGGGATCAAAATCTGTACTGATTTTCAAGACATCAACAAAGCTTATCCTAAAAATGATTTTCCCTTGCCTAATATCAGCATGATCATTGACTCTATGATGATTATGAAATGCTTTCACTCATGGATGGCTTTTCAAGATATAATCAGATCAAAATAGCACTAGAAGACCAACATAAAACAACATTCACCACTCTATGGGGAACATTTTGTTATCAGGTAATGCCATTTAACCTTTAAAATGATAGAGTTACATATCAAAGGGCCATGACTGTCATAGTCCATGATATTATTGAAGACTATGTCGATGACATATTAGGAAAATCCAAAACTAGGGTTGACCATCCAATAGTGTTGCATAAGATATTTGAAAGATTATGGGAGTAAAAAGTTAGACTCAATCCAAATAAATGTGTGTTTAGTGTAACTTCAGGCAAATTACTTGGCTTCATCATGTCTCGTAGAAATATTGAAGTTGATCTGGCTAAAGTCCATGCTATAACCAAGATGCCAACACCAACCAATTTAAAGTAACTTTATAGTTTGCAGGGTAAGATCCAGTCAATTCGATGCTTCATCTCTTAGTTAGCAAATAAGTGTCATCTATTTACACACCTTTTAAAGAAGGGAATTACATTTTATTGGGATGATCATTGCCAAATAGCTTTTCAATAACTCAAATACTATCTTGTTAATCCACCTATTTTATTACCTCTTATGCCAAGAAAGCCATTCTTGTTATACTTAACAGCCACCGATTATGCTCTAGGGGTACTCTTGGCTCAACATGATGACAATGGAAAAGAGCATGATATGTACTACCTAAGTCATACCTTGGTTACATATGAACATAATTATGCACCTATTGAAAAAATTTGTTTAGCCATGGTCTTCACAACTCAAAAACTACACCATTACATGTTGAATAATAAGACCATGGTCATTTCAAAGGTAGATCCGCTTAAGTATCTACTATCTAAAATAGCTTTACAAGGTAGAATGGCTAAATGGATCATGATTCTCAGTGAGTTTGACATAGAGTATGTCAATCAAAAGGGAATCAAGGGACAAGTTCTTAAAGATCAACTTGCTAAAGCACCTTTTATAGACACACAACCACTCACATTTCAATTCCCTGATGAATCCATAATGACCATCATTGATACACCCCTTGAGGAGTAGCCCTAGAATTTATATTTTGATGGTTCATTTAATACACATGGATGGAGGGTAGGCCTATTATTTATTACACCACAGAGGGATCTAATCCCTAAATCATTTAGAATTGCCTACAAGAGCTAGATCTACTTGATGAAAAATACACAGCTATGCTCAAAAATCTTCAAGCATATCAGAACTGACTCAAAGGCCACTATAATTGACATGTTAAATATAGAACATTTGAACTTGGTGGTCTTATTCTTAAAGAAAACCAAAAGAATACCATGGTTGAGAATAAGCATAAAGGGAAATTCAAACCAAAATAGATAGGGCCTTTCATCATTACTATAGATTATGGATCTAGACCGTATAGGCTCACCACACCAAATGATAATGAAATTTTGGAGCTGATGAATATTATTCATCTCAAGTGGTAATATTCTTGAATGCTAAGATGTATTGTCTATAAGGACCATTTTAGTTATGTTATTTTATCAAAAAAAATCTTTGTACAAATACCATCCTTATCCATCCTCTTCATCGTATCCACTTTTTACTTCTATTTTATTGACCCAGTGTGTTCTAAATCCTAGCCCATTTGACCTTAAGTTTTTAGCCATTCATTAAGTAGCATCAAGGTATCTGATCAATTTCATTAGTTATTTCAAGTAATTCAAATAGAGATTATATTTTAGGACAGTGTGACAGAAGTTTTGGCAGTTGCATCTTTCATTTATTATTCCTTTTTTACCACTGATCTTGCTAATAATTATAATCGCCTTTGGGCAAATTAGTAGCATTGATCTATGACATTGTGTCATGGTTATAATCACCTATGGGCAAACTAGGGGCAAAATTAAGCCTTGACATACCAACTTACCACTTCATATGTCATACTACGCCTTTTTACCAACTATGCCTATTTTATTTGAATTGACTACTACACTAGTAGAATTCCTCTACTATAAGGGTGGAACTATAGTGACTTGAGGTCCTACTCTGGGACTATGTAGGCAGTGCTCAATACTTATTGAGGTTAGATCAGTCACTCTTTCCCCCATGCTCTCATCATTTTGTGAGCAATCTAAGCCATGCTCTCACTATTTTATGAGCAACCTCAATTTGAATGCTCTCGCCATTTTGTGAGCTTGAACCATTTAGTGTCTCATCATTATCAATTGAGTTGAGATTATTAAAAAAATTCCAAAAACATTTCAAAAATCGTTAGAAAAAATCAAAAACATTTAAACACTTCTTTGCCTTAAGGATTCTGGGAACCCTTACTAAGTTACAAGCAAATCACTTGTCATTTAATTTCTCCATCCTTTTTTGCCTTTTCTCTCATGCACTTGTCATTTTTCAATACCATTCCTCTTCTTCTATCACATCCATTATGTTTGTTTTCATCAATTATCACATTCTTCCCATTCCCTAGGAGAACTACATTTGGCCTAAAATTTTTTTATTGGATATTACATCCATGGAACTATGTAGGCAGCCTCCACTTACCTAGAGCATATAGAGATAGCTCAGCCACCCCCTTCCTTTTCTTCTATTCCCTCATTTTTTTGGTTTGTTAATTTATCACGTATTTTCTAGGGGCAATGTTCATAGGGTTTCTATTGCATTATTTGTTTGTTTATTTTTGCTTATTTTATTTGTTTGTCTACCTATTTATTTGCTTTCAGCACTATTGCCTTGATTCAATTTATGTGTGTTCATTGGGTGATTCCTTGCACATACTTATACTTGAATCCATACATATTATAGGTTTACATTGTCATCATGGTTTCTGTCATTGGTGCATTATTTTCTATTGTGTATTAGATTATAGGAGTCTGTCCTTATGCATATTTTGGCAAAGTCCTCATGATGTTATAACATGATGCATACTGACATGTGCTACAACAAACCTCAGCTTTAATAAGTCTATTCAGCAATGGTGGAATCTCTTTGACACTAACATCCTGATTCCATCCTAATCATATCCTAAATAGAGTAATTAAACATGAAAGAATTTCAATATTTATTAGTTCAAATGAGCATCTCCCTACTAGTAGGTTGTTTCAATTCATCATTACCTTTTGTGTTAAGTTGTCATCATCATCAACCAAGTTTATCATGTTTACCATAATCAGGGTCCAATGATTATAACTGCCTATGGGCAAATCATTGCACACTATCCCACCTGCATTTCTCAATGATTATAACCACCTTTGGGAAAATCATTATGTTGTCACCACTTTCCTTTTTCTCCCCATACAAAGGCATGTTATTATCTTGTTTTTCTATCCTAAATGAGGTAGCTCCATCTTCTCAATAATTATAACTACCTTTGGACAAATCATTGCGTTATCATATCACATTGCCACTATCGGGGTACAATTCTTATAACCACCTTTGGGCAAACCATTGTATACCATCCCACTTGTATTCTCAATGATTTTAACTATTTTTTTAGTATCATTGTGTTTTCACCCCATCATCTTTCCTTTCTTTGGTCCTTTCATTTTGCTTCTTTCTTTTTGAGGGACCGTTTGCCGACTTACTTGTGTCAATCATTTCCTCAAGGGGGCATCACACAATTAGTTTATCATCATTGTAGTTCTAGGAATATACGACCTTTTCATTCTTTGAGAAGACGTTAATGTGCTTATAGCTTGCAATGACTTCCTAAATAGGGGCAAACTATAGACACCTAAATCTAGCCATCGATAACCTCCAATTAGGCTCTTGACCAATTTTCACCCAAAATGCATAATTTGGCCTAAAAATGCTAAAACATGCTAAAAGCTTTGAACCTAACATATTCAAGTGCCAATTTTGGCCAGGGTATCCTCAAATGGGGCAATGTAATTTATGGGCCAGCTAACTTTGATCAAATCATTCCGAGTCAAAATGCCAATTTTGTACCTACATGCTCTGGATTGCTCTTTCCTATCAAATCTCTTTCATAAGACACATGCCTTTATTATTTATTGTTGGCAAATTTATAAATGGGATAATAAATCCAATGCATCTAACATCACCTTCTAATTCCAATCTAGTCAAATTTTGGACCAATAAAAAGATATTCTGATCAATTTGAGTAATTTGTGCATAAAGTGCTTAATCATGCTTAAGAGCTAATTAATCCAAATTAAGGCATAACTAATAATTCCATGGAAACTTGTTGAAAATTTGTTTTTAGAAATGAATATTGAATATCTACATCATCAGGTGACCTCATATCTTGGGAAGACATTCCTAGGCCATAAATGCCATAAATATCAGGATTCATGCCCTCCATGCCTCATCAATGCCTTCTATGATGCCCTCCATGCCTCTTAATTTCCCCTTATTCTAATGTCATGATGAGGATAATTAAAAAATTAATTCCAAAAATTGGATTATTCCACAACCACACAACTTCATCTCAAGATGGATGGTTTAGATTGATTCTAGACATTTGCAAAAATATATAAATAGGAGGCCTCACAACATCATTTCTAAGACTTGAGAATGCAAGATTGGTTCTAAAAGCTTCATGAAACTAGTGTTACCATGCCAAATTGATTCGAAGCCAAGTCAAACTACAAGCCAAAGGTGTTATGGAGAGATGGAGGTAGACAAGCTTCCATTGCCAAAGACTTCATGAGCACAAAACTAAGCAAGCCACTATTAACAAGGCATTGGAGCATCCAAGGAAGGTGAAATAAGTATTGTGTTTTATTCCTTACTTTTTGGTTGTGTTTGTCATTTGTTTTTGTTAACTAAGCTCTCCCTAGTGTCTAGGCTAGAGATGTTATGCTATTAGTGTGTTTATTTCATTTTGTTTTTCATTTTAGAACTATCACCATACTAACCATCCTCTCTTGAGTCAAATTCCTAGATCATAGGTGTATATATTCCTTATTTCATCATGAGTGGCTTCCCTATCATATTTCCAAGGCCTCCAAAGAAACACATGGAAAACATCCATTGGGATGACATCACAAAGCACCTTGTCCTTATACCTTCCAATTTGGAACTCCACCCAACTTTGCTCACTTACCAAGACTTGTTGACCCTTGTTGAACCATGAGACCTTGTATGGTGTGGGGTGAGGTAACTTTCTCAATCCAAGCTTGTTAACCATTTCCATAGAGACTAGATTATCTATACTTCCTAAGTCTATGACCATTTTACAACACTTATCTTGGCATTTACAAGAAGTCCTAAAAAGAGTCTTCCTTTGTGGTGGCTCCTTCTCCTTGGGTGGCTTGATCAACACCCTCCTCATGAGTAATGATTCTCCAACATTAGGCTCTGTCGTAAGTGATGGAAAACAAACACTCTCCTCCTCAACTCCTTATGAAATCTCATGTCTCCTTTCATTTCTTGGGCTCCCTATTGGCTGATCCTTTAGGCACTCCCATGATTTATGGCCAACAAACTCATTGCACTTGAAACATCTTCCTACAAATCCACTTGATCCTCTACCCCATGATGCATATCCACCTCTGTTATAAGGCCCCCTACCTATAAAACCACCTCTTGAATTAGAGGGTTTCTCTTGTGAATTATTGGACTCTCTTTGATTGCTTCTTTGTGAGTATCCTCTACCCCCTTATTGTCCTCTACCTTTGAAATGTATGCCCCTTCCTCTATTCTATTGGTTTTTCTTTTTATTAAATTTGTCTTCGGCCTTCAATACCAACTAGTAGCATTATTTAAGAGTTTTAGGACTGGATAGACTCAACTCATCCTCTAAGTTGTATTTTAAGCCATTGAGATACCCTACCACCTTGTCATTATCATCCTCCATATGACCTAATCTGATGCTCAATTTGTAAAACTCTTTAGTATACTCTCTTACCCTCATCTCTTTCTACTTCAAGTTCTAGAACTTCCTATACAAATTATTGTAGTCACTAGGCAATAATTTACTCTTCAACTTTACCACCATCCTATTCCAAGATGTGATCTTGGCCTTTCCTTTATTCCTTCTCTCATCTTGGATATAATCCCACCATGGGGATGCATGGCATTTCAACTTGGTTCTGGAAAACTTCACATGTTGTTCTTCTAGGATATCTTCAAAATCAAAGTATTTGTCTAAGTCTCCTATCTAATCAAGGAGTTCTTCCCCATTGAGGCTACATGAATATATTGGAAGATATAATTTGGACTTAGATCCCTACCTTTTCACCACCTTCAATAGTCTCTCAAACTTATGCTCCTTAGTCTCTCTCTCCCTCATCTTCCAATTTTGGTACATGGGGTTCATCTTCCTCTTGGTCACTCAAATCACCTATGACCACTCCTCTTCTCTAGTTAACCTCCACTGCTGTGATCCTAAGATCAAAATTATCCCTAAAATTCCTCAACTCCTATAAGATGACATCCCCAATCTGCAAGGCTTCTACTCTCTCACTTGTTGTATTCCTTCTTAGTGGCATCTTGATTCTTGCTCAGGTAATTTGTCAAATAAGTACTAGATTCTCTCTCCTCCAAAGAATATCTTCTCTCCCACTTGCTTCCAGGTGTCCTTTCTTGGGTTTGATACCAAAATGATGTAGATCAACTTGGTTCTAATTCTCAACTCTGCCTTCCTTACAAACTTTCCTATGCCTTTAAACCACTCTAGTAGCCTTTTTTCTTTATATTTTGACTGGTATAGAAAAACTATAGTGGATCAAGAGAGTTTAAGGATGTTTCTAGGTACCCTCCATCTTGTTACACCCTTGTGTCAAATTTTAGGGTCAGACTCTCTCTCTAGACCCATTTTCTATCACTAGATCTTCTCAATTAGGCCTCTTTCTAGGCTTTTACATCATAGTTCTATATAGATCGTATAAACAAGACTGCACGGGTCTAGAACCTCATGAATCACTTAAATCACCTTGAATTATATCAAACTACAAATTTTGAGTAGATTATGATGGTTAAAACTCTTGAAATCACCAAAACCCTAATATATGGCTTTCTTACCCTTGTTCAGGCTTGAGAGCACAAATAAATGCTTAGAGAGTGCTATAAATACGTTATCAAGACTATAAAAGGTTCTACACCTCTATCTTGACCTCCCAAAACTCCTCCAATCCTTGGAAAACCATTACCAATTCAATGTTCAATGTTTCTAATAAAATCTTTATTTGGTTGTGCAGGAAACATGCATCCTACATGTTTATGTTCATGTTGGTAACAAAACAATAAAGCATTACAAAAATAAAAGACTAAAACAAATTCCAAATACATTAAATGAACTCACCATGACATTCAATATCAATTACAATATGTTTTCATCAACCTTTCGTTCATAAAACACAATGCACAGTCTGTCAACAATGGATGAACCCAGAAAATAGGGCCTGTTAACACAAAAGTCATAAACTAGGGGTTTTGCTTGTTATTTCTTCAAAATTGTATTCTCAAAAACATCCAACAACCTCTCCCCTTCAAATATTAAATTTTTTATATGTCCTTAACTATTGTAACTACTTGTAAGGGACCTTCCAATGATCACAATGCAAGTTAAGAAGTATGGACAATAGGCTAAAGTTTGATTTTGTCAGGAACCTAGAACAATAAACATGCTCCGATGCCTACTTAGTCAGGATCTTGCTCTACCAATTAGAGCACATATGATTACTTCTTGTATCAGCAACTAAACATGAAATTATACCAGAATCAATAAGTAACTAAAAATATGAAACAACACAGGAATATGAGAGACAATACACAATTATATTAATAATCACTCAGAAGAATATACAATAAGGAAGATGCCACTTCTTCCTCCACCTCAAAGGTTCACCACGCGTCAAAAACTTCTTCCCTCTCTCTCGGTCACAACAATCAACTCCAATACATAATTGATGTTCACCTCTCCAACCAGTCAATAACACGCTGCCAGTTCACCAAGTACACAACCGTACTCCAAGTAGATCTCCTGCTCTCTGCTACCTACAAATCACTTGACCTTACTCACCATGTAGATATCTCTACACCCCTGAAGAACCCTTGTCCTTGCCTCACCAAGTCCTTATGATTCTTCAACCAGTACCCCGGTAGATCAGCTCCTTGACCTTGCAGACCTTGCAACTCTCCCTGATCATACACACTCAACACCCCTTTGGAACTAGGAGGAGCTACACTAGATCTCTCTAAAAGCTCTATGGATTTCTAGCACACTTTTACAATACAATCATGAGTCTCTTAAATAGATCTCATCCAAACAATAATTAGACATCTAATACAATAATTAAATCTGCAACTCTCAGTCTAAGAATAGCTCTAAACATGCAAACACTTGGTTCATCAACCAACTGCCCATAATATACTCACAACTCGAACCACACAAGCGACCGACGTCGGTCCCTGTCTACCTGGGGGTGCCGAATCCGACTGATCTAAGATCGACGTCGGTTGCCTTCTGTCTCCTTCCTGCCATCGTCGATTGGCCTGACCGACGCCGGTGTCTGTGACACTCCGCAACTCTTATGCAACCTCTTCCATGTTTGCATCAGTGAAGCTTTTAACTCCATAACCTAACAATCTCCCACTTAGAGATAAACAGCTGCACCCGTACCTATATCTGTAGCCCATCTAATCTATTTCCTGACTTGTATCCCTCTTCAAGATCCATCCTGAAGACCAACCACCACACAACTGTGATGCTATACTTGTTATTCAAGTAACCTGCCACATCCGAACCTACACATCCATGTAGTGAAGAACTTGACCCTGCATAACAAGAATCCCTGCTGCTAGTCCCACTGAACTACCCTCCAGTACTCCTTCCCTGAATTGGCTCCATACTTTTTGACAACCCCCACTGATTGGGAAAACTCAGGTCTACAATAGACCTCATGTGATTTTGAACCTTGTTTCAAGCTAAGCTTGAACTGTCCAGCCCTTGGTGTGCTTTCTGATTCTGCATCCTACATAATGAACTTTGCCAACACCATCTTCACATCAGCTCCCACTGGAGATAAAATCTCCATGTCTATTATGTCAAAGAATTTCACTGCTTCAAATTCCTCATGACACACCTCTGAACTAACCTTACCTTTTAGCTCAACAAATCCCTGTATGTACAAAACTTGCTAGCAAACCATCCACATACAGTAACTGGATAATGTCGCGACTCATCATCCACCTGGTAAGAACAAAATCACAATAGTTACACTGACATTGATTGAGGCCATGCTTAGTCATCCACCTGTCAAAACCTGTACCACTGTCCTGCAGCTTCTTCAAGACCATATACCTTGGCCTTCTGTCTCATGTATCCATCCACTCTCTTCTTTAACTATGGGAATCCATCCATCTCTCAGTGCTTTCTTCCAGCTGACAACTCTACCAACAAATACCTATTTGGTTCTTCTCTAAAGACTCACACTCCTCATCCATGCCAAGCTCCCACTGTATCTGGACTCTACCTGCATTGCCTCTTCACATCTTCCTGGTTCTCAACCATCAATAAGCAATATAAAGAAGGTGAACAACGAATATGAGGTTCACTTACCCTTTCTGACCTCCACATGAGCATTTGAGACTTGTTGACAGCTAGCTGTCTGCCCAATATCCGTTCCAGTGACCGATCTCGGCCATCTCCCAGTCTGCTCCCGACCGATGTCGGTTCTCTGCACTGACCCTGACTGCCGACGTCATTTTCCTGGCTGACGCCGGTATCTTTCTACCGACATCGGTTCTTTCATGACCGATGTCGGTCTTCCTATTGCTGACGTCGGTTACTGTATGACCAATGCCAGTACCTGTGTTCATCTGTGAGTGATAACTTTTTACCTGCGAGCTCTCCATGGATCAAAATCCTAATCAAATCAACCTTGCTCTGCTCAGAATAATTCAGTTTCCTCACCTGATCTCTATCCGTCATCTCCTCCATGAACACCAAGGCTTTCTAGTTCTTTAGCTTGTTAAAAACATCTGTCTTCCACTTCAAAACATGCATTCCCCTCCTACATATGTAACCAAGCCTACAAAGCCACATCTCTGTAACAGAAGGTGAATCAATAATATAAGTAGATAGATAAAGAATACCTACTTTCTTACCACCATCTAATTCAAGTGTATCTGTTGTGAGAGTTACAGTACATCTCTCATCACCCAAATTTCCTGAAGAAATTAGACTCATCTCCAAGACTGGTACCTGCATGACTTCCTTCAACCACTGTGTGTCGTCCATCTACAATTTTAGCTTCACTTCCCCTTCGTCAATAATTTGACAAGGCTCTCCAGCTCCTAAATAAATCTCTCCAAAGTCTCCAAAGACATACCCATGAAAAGATGCTCTATTTCAAACTGCATGGAAAGAGGCAAAAGAATCTATGAACCAAGATTCCACTTTATCCAGAACATCCTGTGCAACATCTCCTGCAACATCTGCTCCTCCCTGTTGATCTGCAATTAACCAACAATTTCTTTTTCCCTACTCTTTCTTTCCATCAATCAGACCATTCGTGCTATTCAGTTTCTCCATTCATAGCTTACTTCCTTCTGCCATTGCTATACTCCCACTCAATCAAAAACCCCTGTGAGTAACCTGTAATCAACAAACACTACCAGATCTGAAACCACCTGTTAGTAACCCAACCAAAAGCTCTGATACCACGTGTCAGGAACCTAGAACAATAAACATGCTCTGATGCCTACTTAGTTAGGATCTTGCTCTACCAATTAGAGCACATATGATTACTTCTTGTATTAGCAACTAAACACGAAATTATACCAGAATCAATAAGTAACTAGAAATATGAAACAACACAGGAATATGAGAGACAATACACAATTGTATTAATAATCACTCAGAAAAATATACAATAAGGAAGATGCCACTTCTTCCTCCACCTCAAAGGTTCACCACGCCTCAAGACCTTCTTCCCTCTCTCTCGGTCACAACAATCAACTCCAATACAGAATTGATGTTCACCTCTCCAACCAGTTAGTAACATGCTGCCAGTTCACCAAGTACACAACCGTACTCCAAGTAGATCTCTTGCTCTCTGCTACCTACAAATCACTTGACCTTACTCACCATGTAGATATCTCTACACCCCTGAAGAACCCTTGTCCTTGCCTCACCAAGTCCTTATGATTCTTCAACCAGTACCCCAGTGGATCAGCTCCTTGACCTTGCAGACCTTGCAACTCTCCCTGATCATACACACTCAGCACCCCTTTGGAACTAGGAGGAGCTACACTAGCTCTCTCTAAAAGCTCTATGGCTTTCTAGCACACTTTCACAATACAATAATGAGTCTCTTAAATAGATCTCATCCAAACAATAATTAGACATCTAATACAATAATTAAATCCGCAGCTCTCAGTCTAAGAATAGCTCTAAACATGCAAACACTTGGTTCGTCAACCAATTGCCCGTAATATACTCGCAGCTCAAACCACACAAGCGACCGACGTCAGTCCCTGTCTATCTGGGGATGCCGACGCCGGCCAATCTAAGACCGACGTCGGTTTCCTTCTGTCTCCTTCCTACCATCATCGGTTGGCCTGACCGACGCCAGTGTCTATGACACTCCGCAACTCTTCTGCAACCTCCTCCATGTCTGCATCAGTGAAGCTTTTAACTCCACAACCTAACAGATTTTTATACATATGAAGCCTTAGGCCCTTGGCATGGATTCAAGGGATCCCTAGAGATGTTTACAACATGTTCAAAACCTTAACCAATTTGTTAATTTACCCTTTCCACTCTAAATACAAGCTAATTAATCAAATTTTTGAAAAAAAAGATTAGCAAAAAAATAAGAAATTTGAATTGTAAACTACTCAGAAGCAACTATATCCTATCAATTTGAAAACTAAGGATTCTTGAGGCATTTCAAAGCCTTCCAAAATATCACCAAAACAAAATTTATGCAACAAACCAAAATTGAAACCAAAAATCCTCCTAGGAATGATGCTCCTCCATCAATATACATATGTGTGTGTATATTTATATGCATATACATGTTATGTATTTACATATACATGTACACATTAATATGTGTATATGTAAATATACACATATTAATATGTATATGTACATACATACATATATATGTATAACATGTGTAAATATATATATATATATATATACATGAAAGTATATGTATGTATATGTATATACACATACACAAGTATTGACATATACAATATAGTATATACATACATATATATATATATTTGTATACATATATTAATAAGAATATACATATGTATGCACGTATACACATGTATTAATATATGTATCTATATATAGTATGTACATATATTAATACATGTGTTAATATATACATACATGTGTGTGTGTGTGTGTGTGTGTGTGTGTGTGTGTGTGTACGTATATATTATATATTTATATACATAATACATGTGTATACATATGCATATACATATTAATCCATGTATATATATGTACATACATATAAATGTATATATTATATAATATATATATTTATATATATAATGTATGAGCATATACATGTATACATATATACATGTATATACACATGTATGTATACATATATATGTATATATGTGTATGTGTTTACATGTATATGTATTAATATATACACACATACACATGTATTAATATGTATATACATATATATGTTCATATATGTGTATATATGTATGTATTAATACATATATTAATACATACATATATACATATAGTATATACACACATACACATATATATACATGTATGTATATATGTATATATATACATACATGTACATAGTGTATATGTGTGTACATTCATATATACATATTATATGTGTATATATGTGTACATATACATATACACTATGTATATGTGTGTGTGTGTATATATATGCATGTATGTATATGTGTGTATACATACATATACATAATATATACATATATGCATACATATGCATAGTATATGTGTATATATGTATATATTATGTATATGTATGTATACATATATATACATACATATACATATATACATACATATAGATAGTATATGTGTATATATGTATGTATACCAATGTACACATGTATTAATATGTATATACATACATAGTATATATACATATACATGCATATACATATATGCATGTGTGTATGTATGTGCATGTATATGTGTGTATATTTATATGTATATATATTATGTATGTATATACATATCAATAGATATGTATATTTTTATACAGACATATAAATGTACATAGATATACACATATATGTTTATGTATATGTGTATCATATGTACATATACATATATATACACACATATATGTATATAAATGTGTATATCATATATATATATATATATATATATATATATATATGTATATTTATATATGTGTATGTATATAAATATATATGTGTATGTACATATATATGTATGTATATACATATATACATATATGTAGATGTGTATACATACATGTACATGTTATACATATATATATATATATATATATATATATATGTACATATTTACATATACATCAATATATACATATTAATATGTGTATATCATATACACATTATAACATGTATATATATTTATACATATATCCCTATTAATATGCATATATTAATATATGTATATACATGTATATGTGTATGTGTATGTGTATGTGTATGTGTACATAAATATAAATTAACATACACACATGTACATTTATATATATATATATATATATATATATATATATATATATATATATGTATGTATGTACATGTACATACACATGATATGTGTATTGTATGTGTAAATACACATAATATATGTATTATATGTGTAGATATAAATATATATGAATAAACAAATATACATTAAAATGTGTATGTGTATACATACATATATATATATATATATATATATATATATGTATACATTAATATGTACATGCATATACATGTTATATATATGTATACATACATATACACATACATATACATATTAATAAATATATATGAATATATACATATAACATTTATATATATTAATATATACATATAATATGTATATATATACATATACACATAATAATATGTATATACAATTGTATATATGTATATGTGCATACATATATATGTATATAATTGTATATATGTACATGTGTATGTGTATGTGCATAAACACATACATTAACATACACACATGTATAACATACATATGCGTGTGTGTGTGTGTATGCAAGTACTTATCTAGATATACATGCATATACATGTATATATAAGTACATACACATAATATGTAAATTATATGTGTATATATGTACACATACACACATAGAAACACATGAATATATGTGTGTATATACAAATACATATATACATATTAATATATATACAATATCACATGTATGTATGTATATATTACATATTATTACACATGTATATGTATGTACTTGTGTGTATGTGTATGTATGTAATGTGCACATATATACATGTATATGTATGTGCATGCATACATACATATATAAACATATATACACATGTATGTATATGTGTGTATGTACAATATATATATGTATACATGTGTATGTGCATACATATACATATAGATATACACATGTACATATGCATACACATTTATACATGTATGTACATATTATATATAATGTATGTATATATATATATATATGTACATATATACACATGCCATTGTACATACATATATACACGTCATTGTACATATACATATAAATTGTACATACACATATATATGTGTATATGTATATACATATGCACATACATGTGGATATTTACATACATACATATATGTGATGCATACACATATACACATGTCATTTTACATATACATATATACACATACATGTGTATATGTATATTATGTGTGTGTGTACAATGACATGTGTATATATGTATGTATATGTATATATGTGTACATATACACATTATACATATACATACATGTGTATATGTGTATGTATATGTATGGTGTATATGTATAATGTGTATATCTACATGTATATATATATATTGTACATACATGTATATACATGTATGTATGCATAATATGTATATATACACGTGTGTGTGTGTGTGTATATACATACACATGTACACATGTACATGGGTGAGTGCACATAGTTGGGGGATAAAAAAGGGCCTACCCATGGACATGATTTTCTTAAAATTTAAAAAATCTAGACTTCCATAGATAATTTGATATGACTACAGTCAAAATTTGAATATAGTATAAGAATATGAATTGTAGAATTTTGAGTCTAGTTTTCAAAACATTAAGTTTTTTGAAAAATGGTTAAGTATAACTAGGTCAAATATCCAAAATTTGAAAAAAAACTCCTTTTTTTTAAGAAAACATAGTAGATAGACGTCCATACGGCCCACCATTTTTGAGTACGTTTAATATTGTTTGAAACCCTTTGATGAATATTTATATAAGACCTTCTAGTTTATGAATTATATTTTTTCAATGAATATTTTATTTTTTATTAATTTTGCAAGCAAATAGAATCCGAACTGACAAAGAAATAGATAGCCGGCTGCACGGCCCTCCCTAACTACCTCAAAAAATGATTTTTTTTTATGTGTGTAGAATTAGGCCTAGTTTGTGACCATATTTTTTTTTTTGCATTTGTATCAATGAAAAACAAATTACATAAACATGAATAGGGATGTATATTTGTGGCATGTAGTGTCCTAAAAAAGATATAGTTAGAAATCAACATAGTTTGAACCCTTAATATAGTCCAAAATTTATTAAAATCATATATTTGGAAATTGGAGAGTGTGCTAGTTGTCATGGTAATAATTTTTTAATTTTTTTTTTAAATTCATAGCGTGTTTAGTGATGGAAGTTACAATTTGTTGTTTTTTAACCAAAACTCTTAGACTCTATCATAGATTGATAGGTCCAAGCCATTAGCTCAGGAATCCAAGCCATTTTTGAGTAAAAAGGATTGGGTTTTTGAATTCAAATTTAAATAACATATATGCATTATTTGTTCATAACACCCAAAAAAAATCTATGGGTATGCATTTTTTTGTTCTTGAGCTCCCTGATAGTGGTGTATCATGATAATTTCAATTGTAAAGTGAAGTGTATCATGATAGGGGAAAGGTCCCTAACTCTGGATAGCAAATTAAGGTGTTGTGGTATCACATTAAACTAATACATACACACTAATACATGTTCCATCAATTCAGCAAACCTTAACAAAAAGTTTGTTTGACTATTGGTAGGTACAAGTCACTACTGGTACCTTTCCCCTCTATACACTACCATAAAGAGGATGCAATTATATTTTGATAGGCTTTATGGCCTCAATTAATAGGTTATGTGAAGATATGATGAAAATGTCTAAATACAATAATGTAACAAGAATATTTAACATGTATCTTAAGCCAAGCATTAGACATCGAGACTTAGTTCAAGACTAATATGTCAAACACGATCTCATAAAAAAATATAAACAAAATAGTCAAACATAGTTGAACCTAAAGGAAATTGAGGTTATTTTGAGCCCCTTCAACCTAATTGTATGACTATATAATGTGATTTAGGGATTAATCACCTCCAATTTTATTAGATGTTTAAGCAAAGAAACATTAAATGCAAGTTTTACATGTATAGGATATGGTTTTGAGCTTAATAAACTTGAATGAACCATCATATAATGAATGCAAAAGTCAATTGATTCAATTGTGGAGACAATTAGGGTCAAAATGAGCCACATAAACCTATTTTAAATTGTATACATGATGTGATTTGGAGTGAATTTAACCCTAGAATGTGATCATAAATAATGATCCAAAGAGTTGATTCATTTAATCGAGGAGGCATTTGAGGCCAATTTGAAACCCTTCAACATAACTACAAGAGCATACAATATGATTTGGGGCTAAATTAAGTTTGCTTATGTCATGAATTGATCCAATTAGTTAATTGGTGCAATTAGAGACATGATTTGGGTAAAATTGAGCCCCTACACCAAAATTATGGCCTAATTGATTGTATAGTCTATGCAACATATGGCTTGACTAACCCTAATTTTATCATAAATACAAAAATTAAGGCAATTATGGATAATTTGAACCTATTGAACCTAAATATGAGTCTACGATATGATTAAAGGGGCTAAATTAACTCATGTTTTGTGAAATTTTAACCCTAAACCTTAATTTCACCACATGTATACAAACCCATTACACTAAACCCTAAACCCTAATTTTATGACAAACATAACCCCTAAGTTCCCTAATTTCATCACAAATGCATTTTTATGAAGGTAATTGAGGCCAATGTGAACCCATTAAACCTAGTTTTACAAGTCTAGGATGTGATTTGGGGATAAATTAGCTCATATTTCCTAACATATTGAGCTAATTAGTCAATTGTTACAATTGTAAACCCTAAACCCTATTTTTATCACAAATGCAAACATGAAGGAAATTGAGGCCAACCTGAACCTGTTGAACATGTACATAGAACTTATAGAATGTGATTAGAGTGAGATTAACCCTCATGTAATTATATATAATGAAGTAAAGAGTTGATTCATTCGATTAAGGAGGCATTTGAGGTTAATTTGAACCCCTTCAACCTAACTACAAGAAAAACATATGTTTTGAGGCAAAATTAAGCTTGATTATGTCATCAATTGATCTAATTAGTCAATTGGTGCAATTAGGGATGTTATTTGGGTAAAATTGAGCCATTGAACCAGATTTATGACTCAATTGATTATATAATCTATGTAACACATGGCTTAAAACTGACCCTAATTTTATCATAAATGTAAACATGAAAGCAATTGTAACTAATTTGAACCTATTGAACCTAAATGTGAGTCTATGATGTGATTAAAGGGTCTAAATTAGCCTATTTTTCATGACATATGTTGGCATTAAACCCTAATTTTATCACAAATTGAATTTAATTTAGATCGATTGAATCTAATTTAGACCTAATTGAACCTAATATGGTCATCAATCAAATGAAGGAGCTAATTAAAGAGGGAAATGCATTGTGTGATAGTATTGTTACATAGTTATATGGGATGAAGCTATAGAGTAAAAAATGCATATGCATTATTTACTCTATAGACAAAACTTAATTTTCAATGACTATTTTTAACCCAAATTAAGAATTTTATCCCCACATTCACTCTTTGCATATTCTTTACGTGTTTTTTAAGTATTTTTTTTACCCCACCTTTGAAAAGTTATCAATTGTCCAATGGGTGATAGATCACATTTGAGGAAGAGGAAGAATTTGAAGAACAAACATCTGAGTAATTAAAAGAGTTGAGAGAAAAACATAGGGTGTGAATGCAAGTACTTCATTAAAGACAAAGTACAAACACTAATCTTGATGAGCCAGTTGATGTAGATAATGAGCCAATTGATAATAATGAATTAAATAATTATGAAATCAATAATAATTAATTAGATGGTGTTTAAAGTTTACATTCAAAGTATAAAGTCTTTGATTTTGTTAATGATAAGTCTATGCATAATGCTTTACCCTCCAAAAATGAATAAAATTTCATAGAAACAAATAATGATGAAACTAACAATGATAAAAATTCATTGAAACATATAATGAAGAAAGAAACGATGAATAAAATTTTAACCCACCACTAAACCATGAAATTAACAATGATTTTGAAACACCCTCTCAACAAATTCCACCATTAACAACATCTCCAAGAATTGTGTGTAGAAAAAATAAGTACTTAATTAAAGTCAATGAAAATATTTTGAAACCAATGCATAGCAAAATGTTTGACCACCATTCAAGAAGACTGGTTCAAAAAAATTGAGGTTGTTTCTTTCATAGATTGGATTACGATAGTAAAAAATGTTAATTATTTATTTCATTGATGAAACTAATTAAGATGAGACCTATAATGTACACATTAGGACTAAGAACATCTAACATGGATGATCAAAATAATAAAATTATTGAAGATATATATGATGCATATCATATTGTAGACCCAAAATCATGCAATAAAGATTGTAATGTTGCCTGTTATATAATTACAACTTGTGCAGTAAGTGGTCAAATAGAGAAAAAAATAAATGATTTCAAAAATAGGCCAAACACTTGATATAAATAGAAAAATATTAATGAAAGTAATTAGAAGATGAGAAAGACTTAATAAACCCAATACCAATGAGCTTTGGTCATTCTATGGTAGACTTCCATGAAAGGACAAGGCTATAATTGATGCTCTCAAATAGTTACTTGCATAATTTTGGAAATACTATACAAGAGTTTTGCCCAATACAAGAGATGTAATAATGAAAAGAAGAGTTGGTTCTCGTAACCAGGAACCACATACAAAACATTTCTTGGATATGACTCAAACATAATTGTACTCTACTTTTTTAGAAAAATCTCCACAAATTTCTATTATTCAAAGATCCTTTGAGATGGACAAACCTTTTTATGTAAAAATAAATCACACGCACCACTTGTTGTTGTAAGCAACATATTGAATTTTCAATGCACTATGATGCTTCTTGCCATATTCATTATACTTTTCATACTAACACCATTTTACAGGAGTGTGGCATAAAGGTTCTACCAAAATCAGCCAAAGAATTTATTTCAATTTGTTTTTGTGAAAGACTAGATGGATAGTTATTTTATAAGAAAGCATGTTTGGATGGAAATTATAGCATTTGTGGTGGACTACCAAAATTAAAAATTTATATCTATAAGGAGTGTACAAATACAATTTAAACAAGAATTATTTCGTTTGATCAAATACAAATCTATGACTTATCAAGTAAAATATGGCAAAGAATCTAAAAGGTGTGAGCTTGTTACAAAACAAATACCTACTTCAAAATTTAGTGTCAAACTTAAGAAGAAAATTGTTCGAGTATGCAAGGCACACACACAAGGCTAGATGCTTGGATGAACATTTCAAGCTAAGCAAAGACACATTCCCAATTGATTTGATTATTTCAGTAGTCGACTTTACTAAAAATTATGCATTCAAATCATAAATGGAAATTCAATCACAGTATTACAACTCATCACAAGTTGTCATATTCGTGCATACATAGTTTATGCATGGACCTGATAGTATAGAGTAAGATCAAAACATATAAATGAAGTACCATTTATATATTAGTGATGACTGATCACATTGTATAGAGTACATGTAAGGTTGTTTTGAGAAGTTTTGTGGATAGTTGACTCAGAGGAACATTACTTTCAATTAGCATTATATTTGGTTAGATAATTACACATCATAATTTAAGAATGCACAAATATTTTATTGGTTAAGTAAGATGCATGTTACCACTAACATAGAATATATTTGAAATTTTACTAAGGCTAGCCACGAAAAAAGGGTGTATGATGGTGTTGGAGCATGTGTAAAAAGAGCCATTGCAAGGGAGGAGTTGAAATTTCAAGAGGCTACTAATTTGACTGATGCAAAAATAATGGTTGACTAGTGTAATGATAACATATGCCATGGTGCTCAAGAAAATTCTATTGTTCATAGACAATTTTGGTCAACGAAAGAAGAATACTTAGAAAGATATGAGGATTGTATGACTCTAATAGGTTTAAGTGAGTTCTACTCATTTCATAGTTTAAATGCAGGTTTTTGAACTATTCATATGAGACACTTGGCATATTTATGTTCTACATGCATGGAATCTATTTGGAATGAGTGTGAGTCATAAGAGTGGATGGATGACTAGATTTATAGACCTCTAATTCCAAACAATGCATATCAAGTTCCACCAGTAATGTAACTTATGTATATGACATTGTCACATGACTTTAACCAAGTATCTAATCTAGTGTATCAAGGTAGAAGATTAATCATTATGTATAATTTATTCTCATTATCTATCTTGATAATATCATTAAAATTTGTTTTTTTTTATATAGGGCATATTTTTTTAGTTATTGTAGATGAGTACAATGAAGAGGGAACATACTACTACTTATGTTGGTGTGTAATGTAAAGAAAAAATTGACTTCCTCGATCAATATGGAGAAAACATTAACTATCCCACTTGGTCTGTGGTAGTCACTGAAACTTGGTTTCGATGATATCCTATCAAAAATTTAGATGTGAGGTGGTTTGAAGACTTTGAAATGCACAAGAAAATACTATACTATTTAAATTTAGTTCTTGCAATGAATATTAAATTGTAAAAATATAATGGGAGGCCATTAAACAAGAATCTATAGAAAGTTCACGAGTCATACCATGAATCTATTCTTGATACTATCAAGATTAGAGCAGATCCTAGTAGTTAATTGGATTGAAATGCATAGGTATGTTAACTTATAAAATGTATATGTAACTAATTATATCAAATGTTTTTGATTTTTTAGGTAGTACATACATAAATTTCATTTTTAACTACTTACTAACAATTTTTTATAGGTTAGTGGTGCCAAATAAGCTTCTACCTTCACGTGGTTGGCATTATTAGTAAGCAATTTCATAGTATTGAATCTAAGATAAGCTTACTAATTTAAATTTCCTACTTGCATTCTCTAGACCTTATCACCATCCTTCAAATCTATCTTTCTCTCAAGAACTAAACAATCTCTCTTTTGGCCTTCTCTAGACCTAATCCCTTAGGTTTGACACTTGAATGACATTTACATAAACTCATATTCTCCAATATCTCTTTAAATGTTGTGTCCACCTTGACACTTCCAACCTATTATAGAGGGTTTCACCCTTCATTTAAGACTTGATTTAAATTTGCACTCTCAAAACACTGATCTTTAAGCCTTATTATATAGGTCTATAGATTTGCAATCCAAATTTATCTTTCTCTACCCAACCTCAACTCATGACACCAATTATATCAACTTCATATGACCCTTAGTACAATCATTAATCAGATGGTTTCAACATTTTTTATCCTTTATTATGGTTAATTCTCATAAAACTCAGAAATATGCCTGTTAACACTTATGTTACATGTTTGTTTTAGATCATTAGTGATCATATCTACATTTTAAGACTCTATAGTCACCTTAGGCACATTTTATACAAATACCCTAAGCTACCTATAAATTTATAGGCTCCATATCTCAATCATTTGGGAGATATGATAATTTTAGCCTCCTAAACCCCTATTTTGCTTGTTTAGACATAGGTCTGGTTACACACTATCACTTATAATATTATTTAGATAGTCTTTCAAACCTTAAAATCACCTATATGTTCTTAATATGATCATTTATCATGCGTGGAAAATCTTTCAATTCATTTGAGGTAATACTTTGGGAGATATACAAGTTTTTTTATTATCAAACCCTCACTTTTTTGACTTGTATAGACCTGAATGATATAATCATATATTTAGAGATTTTTAAAGGTATCAAAGTATGATACCAACTTTGACAATATTTATTGTTAGTATTTTCATGCTCCTGAACAGTAGTGAAAATTCACTTATATTGGACTCAAATGTCATGGTAATTAGAGAATGTGTATTTTACCTATCTAGATGTGTTTAGAGTGATGGATTTACATCTAGGGGTCCCAAAGGTAGAAATGCTAATTAGAGCTTAAGAAGTTGTCTCTTCACTACCAAAAAGTTGTATTTTAAGACCTGTTACTACAAACTATACCATGGATTTCTATTTGAGTTTATATTGACTTAATATGAGGTGTAATTAGAGGGATTTCACATGCATAGGAGGGATCTTATGGTTCATCCATATGACTTACTATTTTTGTTTTATGCATGTCTGAAGTTAGGCTAAAAATCAACATTTTCTTGTGTTGGAAAGGGCATTTTTGAGCTCAAAATGGGTGGTGGGTTTGTCAACTGGGAATAATGGTAAGATAATAACCTAGTTATAGACATTATCCACCCCTTTTAATGTGTTATAAATGCCATTTTTTAGCCAAGAGGCACCAGAAATGGAGTTCTACAACTATAACTTCAACTTTGATAACATTTGTTATCAATGTTTTTGTGCTCCTAAACAGTAGTGAAAAAGTTATTTTGAGTGGAATTAGATGTCATGGTCATTGGAACACATGTAATTTTCCTATCTAGACATGCTTAGAGTGATGGATTTGCACCTGGAGGTCCTGGAGATAGAAATGCCAAAAATTGGCATTTTTTTTATGTTGGGAAGGGCATTCTTAAACCTTGAATGGGTGGTGAGTTTGTCAATCAGGAATGATGGGAGGCCAATAACTTGTTATTTAACATTATTCACCCCTTTAATTGTTTTATAAATGCCAATGTTTATCCAATAAGTATCAGAAATGGAGTTCTCCAACTATAGCTTCAACTTTGATAATATTTATTATCAATATTTTTGCACTCCTAAACAGTAGTGAAAATACACTTTCGAGTGAACTTGGACATCATGGTCATTAGAGTACATGTAATTTTCCTATCTATATGTTCTAAAAGTGATGGATTTTTATCAAGAGTTGTGGAGGCAAAAATGTCAATTAGAGCTCAAGAAGTCTCCACTGCCAAAAAATTATATTTTAGGACCCGTTACTGCAAATTGTGCCATAGATTACTCTCTAATTTTATACCGACTTGATCTAGGGTGAAATTAAATGTATTTTATATGCATAATATGGATCTTATGGTTTTTTCATATGACTTATTATTTCTATTTTACGCATGTCTGAAGTTAGAATAAAAATCAACATTTTTCTTGTGTTGGGAATGGTGTTCTTGAGCCCAAAATGAGTGGTGGATTTGTTGATCAAGCATGATGAGAGGAAAATAACCTGGTATTGGATATTATTCACTCATTTTAATGTGTTGGTAATTCCATTTTTTAGTGAAGAAGCACTGGAAAAGGAGTTCTCTAACTATAGCTTCAACTTTAACAACATTTATTATCAGTGTTTCCACGCTCCTAAACAATAGTGAAAATATGCTTCTGAGTGGACTTGGATGTCATGATAATTAGAGAACATGTAATTTTCCTATTTATTTTTTCTCAAAGTGATATACACCTATGGGTTCTACAAGTATAAATGCCAATTGGAGCTCAAGAAGTTGTCTCTTCACTACCAAAAAGTTGCATTTTAGGACCCGTTTTACAACTTGTGCCATAGGTTACTCTCTACATTTATATAAAATTTATATAGGGTAAAATTATATGGATTTAAAATTCATAATAATGATCTTATGGTTCATTTATATGACTCACTTTTTATGTTTTACGCATGTTTGAAGTTAGGCAAAATTTTGACATTTTTCTTATGTTGGGAAGGGCATTCTTGAGCCCAGAATGGGTGGTGGATTTATCAACTGGGCATGATGTAAGGCCAGTAACATGTTTTTGGATGTTATCCACTACTCCAAACATTTTTTTAGTACCATTTTTTAGCTAAGAATCACCAGAAATGGAATTCTCTAATTATAGCTTCAACTTTGACAATATTTGTTATCAGTGTTTTCACATTTCTGAACAGTATTGAAAATATGCTTACAAGTGGACTTGGATGTCATGGTCATTGTATCACATGTAATTTTCTTATATATGTGTTCTTAGAGTGATGCATTTACACCTAGGGATCCTAGAGGCAAAAATACCAGTTGGAGCTCAATAAGTTGTCTCTTCACTGCCAAAACATTACATTTTAAGACTCGTTACTACAACTCATGCCACAGATTGCTATCTAAATTTATAATAACTTGATCCAAGGTGAAATTATATGGATTTAATATTCATATTATGGATCTTATGATTCATACATATGATTTACTATTTATATTTTATGCATATTTGAAGTTAGACTAAAAATCAACATTTTTTTAATGTTGGGAAAGACATTCTTGAGCCCAAAATGAGTGGTGGGCTTGTCAACCAAGCATCATGGGAGGCCAATAACCTGGTCTTGGATGTTATACACCCTTATTTATGTGTTTATAGTGTTATTTTTTAGCCAAGAAACATCAAAAATGGAGGTCTCTAACTACAACTTCAACTTTGATAATATTTGTTGTCAATGTTTTTATGCTCTTAAACAGTAGTGAAATGGATTTAGATGTCATGTTCATTGGATAATTTGTATATTACTTATCTATACATTTTCAAAGTGATGTATTTACACATGGGGGTCTTTAAGGTAGAAATGTCTATTGGAGCTTGAGAAATTCTCTTCACTGCCAACAAGTTACATTTTAGGACCCATTAGTACAAATTGTGCCATGAATTACTCTCTAAGTATATATTTCAACTTGATCTGGGTTGAAATTATAGGTATTTCACATTCATATGATATATCTTATGGTTCATCCATATGAATTACCATTTTTGTTTTATGCATGTCTGAAGTTAGGCTAAAAATTAGCATTTTTATTATGTTGGGAAGGGCATTCTTGAACCCAGAATGGGTGGTGGGTTTGTCGATCGGGCATGATGGGAGGATAAGAACCTTGTTTTGGATGTTATTTTCCATTATATACATGTTGTTAGTGCTATTTTTTTAGTCAAGAAGCATTAAAAATAGAGTTCTCTAACTGTAGCTTCAACTTTGATAACATTTGTTGTCAGTGTTTCCATGCTCTTGAATAGTAGTGAAAATGCACTTACAAGTGGACTTAGAAGTCATGGTAATCATAACATGTTTAATTTTTATGATGATTCAATTTTCATGGGTTTTTAAATGGTTCTATGTTTGAATAATAGGTTACAACCTTCACACATGGAGGTTGGGTTTTCATGCATTTTAGGATGATCTTCACCATGGAAACAACCTTCAATAGGACTCAATAATTCCTCCTTTATCCCTCAACTCCTTCCCAATAAGTTTAGTTTGAATTAAAATAGGAATATCACTTAGTATAGTGACAATCTTGGAAGGTGAGCCTTGGATGTCAATTTGCAGGTCTGCTAAACAATGGAGATAATTTTTAATGCTTTAAAGATGCCTCTTTGAAGGTAGAGCTTCAAACTAAGCCCAAACCTCTTCCCCTTGCTCTTTATGCATGCATAAGGAAGTGGAATTAGGTATGTGTTAGTTACAAGGTATAATAATTGTATTTCAATCAATTAAAGACCTACAGGTCTATAAGACCACAATAAATGTTTGTAATACTTTCAAGATGTCCCTTTAAGAATGAGGCCTCAGACCAAGCCTAGGCACCTTCTAGCTTACCTTTCACATAATCTAGTATGGGGTTACTCTCTTAATAATCCATTTTTAATTCATATAAAAGGAAACTCAAGATAATGACAAGGTTGAATGGGTCCCAATGATCCACTACTGCTCTTGACTGAGAAGCACCTTGAAGAAGAGTCTCAAGCCTCTTAAAGCTCACATAAACTTAAGAAGTTGAGATCTTTCAAGGTGCACACAATCCCATCAAGGTACACATAAGCTTATAAGGAACATTACATCATGAGCATAGTTTAGTATAAGTTAAGGTATTTTAGCATTTTTTAAGCTATTCATACAAAGATGAAGGATCATTCTAGGCTTCTCAATTAGGGGTTGAGCTTGGAAGAAGTCTTAACAGCTTTGTAGATAAAGTGATGTCTATCTAAAATATGTTTCACACTAGAATGAAATATTAAAGCAACCATGATATTATTCCATGCCCCCAAACATCTATCAAGGTAAGTTTCTTTTCAAAAAAGAAAATATGAGGTCATATGTAGGTCTATAAAAGAGGAACAAAGTTCAATAAAGTCACACTAATCCTCCACACTCATAGAGCATGTCTTAGATTTAAATAAGGTAAATAATATGGTAAGAGTCTTGGAGCATGATCTCATTATTCATAGTGTTATTCCATCCATGTTTCAAACCATTTCCAATAAGATTTCAGCTTCTCAATCTTTCTTAAAAAGCATGTTATCCCTAAGTAGGATGGAATAATGGGTGTAAGAGAATGAAATTTCCATAACTTGAAAAATAATGGGTGTAATAGGGTTATATTATTAGGGGAGATATGGGACACAATTTTCCAAGTGTACGGTGAGTTTCAAGGTGTTATCATGCCTACAATGGAAAATATTCAAGTTTCCAGACATGCAACTCAAGAGAACACAATATAAAATTATCAACTCCAAGTCTTGATGCATCTATGGATTGGAATCTGGTGATGTAGATGTGACATCCAAAGTAAATGGAATAAAAATATATAAAATAAAACACTCATGACCTATACACTATAATAACAATAAAGGATAAAGGTCACAAGCTACATAAACCCTCAGTTCAACTTGAGAACTTGTTATCCCCTATTTTAGATAGAGTGGAGGCTAAAAGGTAAGTCAATGAAGTTGTGGTCATGAATAGATGTCTGTAGAGGTATGAAGGAGATAATTTTGGACTTGAGAATCCATATGATTCTCTCAAACACCTCTAGATCCTTTTCTAATATAGGGCAATGTTAGAATGTTGTGAGAAGCTTTATTCATATTTCATGTCTTCGTATGAAACCTCTGATTATTCTAAGCCACTCCTTATAACTATAAGGTTTTCATGGTTAAAAAGGAAGTCAAGTTTGAAAACAAGCCCCAAGGATGGTCAAAACATGGGATTATCTTTCAAAATGATATCTCATCCAAGAATCTAAATCAATTGAGAAGGGCAGGGTTCACATGGTTGAAGGTGAGTTCTTGAAGTTGGTTTCAATGGTTTGTAAGAAGATGAGTTGACTGTGGAGAATGAAGAGGACATCATCATTATTTCCAAGGAGTCTAAAGCACTTTTAGAGTGAAGATATGTTGAGTGGCCTACAAATGAGCTACAAAGCTTAAAACATTGCAGGGTGAAGGGATGGATACAACACCAAAGACAAGGTAGCAGACCTGTCACTAGGATCAACTTCAAGCATGAATGTTATAGGTTTTTAGAAGCCCTCATGAGTCATTACACCTATATTCAGGTCTATATTTGATCTTCAAGAATCATGATGAAGACTATATATCACCTTACAAGGTTTTTCAATAAATGTAAGAGAGATAGAGTGTGTTTTCATGATTTAGATGATCTTAAAGAGGTTATTAAAAGATGAAGAATGACATAGAAGGCTGCAAGGAGGATGAATGAGGGTCATCAATGAACTTATAATTACCATTTTGAGGCAAACATGCCTATTTCATGACCATTATGAAATCTCTCATTGGACCCTCATGAACTTCATATTCATATCTAAAATCTCTCCTTTTGGGAATTAATGACTTTCCCTTCTTCAATCTTATTTATTTTTTGTTACTCTCTCTGACATAGATTGTAATATGGTTTTTATCTATTATAATTGGGATTATTTCTTCCCAATTATCTCCTTTCCATGGTAATTTGGAGTTTTTATCTCTAAAATTAAGATTATATTTCACAACTCGTAGTATACTTAAATAATAGTCTCTCTTACTCTCTTTACATTAAGAGGACTTCTCACAATTATCCTCTATCTAATGTATTATTATCTTTAACAACCTGTAATTAAATCGATTAGGCTTATTTTTCAAAACTTGCACTGGACTCAAAAAGTGTATCTCTCTCTTTCACACAACTCTCTTCATAGTATTTGTTCCCAAATAGACATTAGGATATAATTACATTAGATTAAAGACTAAGGAATGTTTGCGACATGTTAGTAGACTTTTAGGGTCATTAATAGAAGGTGCATGCCCTTCACAAGTGGCCCTCACCCTTACAAGCTTACATGAGTCATTTGAATTTTCAAATATATCATTTTAGCAAGAGAACCAAAATGATGCATGTATAACCAAATTTATGACTGCCACACCTATCTAAGGGCCTCATAAGACCATACATAATTTAAACATAACCATACATACTATATTGAATTATAACAAGGCTTTTTATTTACTAAAATATGACCTACTTGACTCCTTTTGACTAATATGTACAAACTTGGATCTTTTAGTTGATGCTCCTATATAACTTACATAGCTTGAATAAATGAATATAATTACTTTGAAACTAGATAAAGTAATATTATGTATCAATGGTCAAACATTTCACTTCATGGTAATATAAGTATAAATAATGTTCCATTCTCAAATTTGGATCAATGGTCAAACATTACACTTCATTATTGATAATAATAATAAACATAAAGACATACAAAATAATAATAAAAAAAACTATATCAATATAATAATAATAAAAACCATAAAGGTATACAAAATAAGAACATAATATAATTTCATGTGAATGCCATATAGGTTCATACAATGTCAATAATACATACATTTCCATATAGGCATACAAAAAATTACATCGTATAACAACATAATATCTAATGTCGGGTGAATGTCATATACACATACAATGCCAAAAATGTGTACATTACCATATAGGCATACAAAAAAGCACAACATTTAAGACATCATAATCATCAAATAGCATCCCTCTCTTTACTTCGGTTGCGGGTCCTACAATAATAGTTTGCTTGTAGTTGAACCTATTCAAATACAAATATTATCATAAAATTAATATACTATACATGAAACTAAGTTAAGAAATTAATTTTAAACTAGAATTAAAAAATCATTTAAACAAGCACTTATTGTAAGCTCATGATCCTACTCAATTTACTTTAGATGCTCAATTGGGTCAGTGACAGGTTTAGTTGTATGAATAAGCATGTGAAATGAGGAAGAAACATGAGGAGGTGCCATAACAATCATCTGAATTAGACAATCAGATGTCATATGACAACCCTACATACACAATACATTCACATAAATTATATTTTCCCAAGTACATGTAGTAAAATTAATAAAATAAATTTATTTTTACAATTCAAAATTATAAGTTAATATGTACCTCTATGAGTGCTTGTGTAGATAACATCGTAGTAGCAATGCCTATGTTTGTCTCGACTCGTACTGATGGAGGAGTGTCTACTCTAGTCATCAACTGAATAAACAATGTTGCTTAGTTTTCTAAAAACTATTGAAGATATATGGCAATTTTTTCTCCTTTATTAAACCAATAGTGTATTTATAGTAGTGTACTTGAATTTTGAGATCCTTGATAGATAAATTTAACTTAAGTATAAGACTAAATATATATAGAGTAAATGTACATAGAGTATAATATTAACTCAAAATTTTACCTCTGTATATGTAAATGGTGTCTTACTAACACAGACAGATGCAATAGTGGATAACCCACTAGTTGGCTTCGTAAATGTAAACATATGCTGAGTAAGATCAAATAATGCACCTGTGGACCATGTCAATGAAGGCACCTCTTAGAACATAAAAAAAACATATATATTATTTAACTGATGTGTAAATTAATTTTTATATTTTAAATTTGTAAATATAACTTAAATTTAATATAAAAATTATATAAAAGATACTTGCATGTATGTAGCGACCAACGTTAGCACACCAAACGTGTGTGCTAAAAACTCATCACTCAAGAGTATACCATCCAAGACCTCTAAATTACCATCATTGTCATCCAAAGGTCCAATTCATATAGCACCACAAGATCAGTAGAGGTGGGGTTGGGTACGTATATTAGGTGGAGTATCTACAACATCGGTCTCTAAAAGCCTACTCATATGCTAAATGAGTGTATTAGTAAGCACAATAAGCACATGTAGAGTGTCAATCTACATGACCTCCTTCACTACATAAGGAATCTCAAGATGAAGTGGTTTTGGGGTAGGGATCCTTGTAGATTGATTAGATGCATGATGTGCACCTTGTTGATCCTACGCCTTTCTTTCGGTCTTGAAACTCACCATAGTCAAAATAATTTGGAATCTTGTTGAAGACAAAATCACAATAGAGTTTCCTCAAAAAATATAATGGGACCTTGTGGCTATTACATAGTGGATAATCAAACACCATCTACCATAGATCCCATAAATTGGTTTTAATCAAATTATGTTGGCATTGATGGATTGGGAAACATTTAATGGTAAGTGGAAATGGTACATTAGTGGTTGGGTCAATGAATAAGTCACAAATTTTATCTTTTGTTATATCTTTGTTAATCACCTCTTGTGTTGACAATTTTTCAGCATAGTAAGCCTACATATATCCCTATATGATGCCCATTTGTTAATTTGACCCATTACTAAGTCAACATGACCTAATATCGACTCTAGGGTATTGGCTAGATAGTTGCAGTGGGGGTTGGTGGAAGTGTGGTCTCGCATTCTCCTAATTAATTGCTCAATTTCAATTTTATTTTCCACTATATGTGTAGCTAGATCCTCCTGATTGCCTGGGGGATCTTGTGGAACTGTAAGAGGGATAGGAGGGTTAGGCAGGGGGTTAGGAGGAAGGTTAGCATGGTGGCCTCTTGTGCTGGAATAGGTTGTTTAAAACACTAAATTTGCCAATTAAACATTGCAAATAATAAAAAATTATAAAATTTTACTGTTATTAGGTTTAGTTTTTTATCACTTACCTCCTCTCTATGGAGGTATAGTCGATGTAGTGACATTTTGGGATTTCCAACAAAGATCACATGATAGGAGAAAAAATCATAGCAAAATGTTATCGCATGATAGGAGAAACAAGCAAAGAAAAATGATATTATGTGATAGGAGAAACAAGCAGAGCAAAACAAAAATAAGAGGGTTTTCATTTTTGGGGGTTTGGGTGAGTTTTATGTTTTATTTTTAATAGAGTTAACAATGTACACACGTTATAATACATACACATTTCTAATGTTAAATGCTATAAACGCATACGCATTATAACATGTACGTGTTATGACTCAGTATGCCAAGTATAGAATTGTAAATAATGCAAATGCATTATGATTATAATGTGTACATATTATGTTTATAATGATACACATTGTAAAAAAAATCCATGAAATTATCCCCCAACTATGTGTATATATACACATATATATGTACATGTGTATATGTGTATGTATATGTATATACACATATGTATGTGTGTGAGAGAGAGAGACACACACACATATATGCATGTATATGTACATCCATATTACATGTGTGTGTGTGTGTCACATATACACACACATATACATGTATATGTGCATACATATATATAATGTGTATATATATGTGTGTGTATGTGTGTGTGTGTGTCACACATATATACCTGTGACACACATATATACATGTATATATATGTGTCACACACACACACATACATACTTATGACACACATATATATGTATATACACATGCACTTATATACATGTATGTGTACATATATATTATATATATGTCCATGTTACATACATACACACATATACATGTATATGTACATACATATATATTATATGTATATATGTATATACATATATATGTATGTATGTGTGTCACATACACACACGTATACTTGTGACACACCTACACACACACACACACACATATATATATGTATACATACATATACATACACATATATACACATGTACATATACATGTATGTACATATATATATACATACATACATATATATATACATACATATATATATATATACATACATATATATATATACATACATACATATATATATATATGTATGTATGCACATACATATATACATATATATATGTATGTATGTATGTATGTATATATATATATATGTATGTATATATATATGTATGTATATATATATATGTATATGTATATGTGTGTGTATATATATACATATATTTACATATATATGTATATATATATACATATATTTACATATATATGTATATATATATACATATATTTACATATATATGTGTATATATATATACACATACATATAATATACATGTATATGTACATACATACACGCACATATATGTATATGTACATACATATATATGCACATGTACATATACATATATATGGATATATGTGCATATACATACACATATATACATACGTACACACATACATATACATGTATATATATATACATATATAATATACATGTATATATACATATATAATATACATATATATACATACACATAAACACACATGTACATGTATATATACATACATATATACATCAGTGCTCATATATATACATATGCACGTACATATACATACACATATATGTGTGTGCACATGTACGTATGTATATAATTGTATGTATATGTATGCATATACATATACATACATATATAAATGCATACATGTACATGTATACATGTATATACACTATATATGTATGTATATATGTGTATGTGTATGTATATGTATATGTGTGTGTGTGTGTGTGTGTGTAAATGTGTGTGTGTGTGTGTGTGTGTGTGTGTGTTTGTGTATATAAATATGTGTGTGTATATATATATGCACACATGTATATATGTGGATATATATGTATGCACATACATATATACATGTACAAGTACATGTGTACATACATCTACATACGCATATATACACATACATACATATATACATGTATATATGTATGTGTATATAGATGTATGTATATACATGTGTATATATACATGTAAATTTAATCACTTTGTCACTAACATCATTAATTTTGTCTATTTCCATCTAATTTGTCCTAATATCATATTATTTTAGTCACAGTCTAATATTTATGGTATGTCCCCCATACTACACCAACCTCATAACATCTCATATTCAATTAATCACCCTCTAATTAACCCCACTTACCCACTAACTATATCTTATCTATTATATTATGAATTTTTAATTCACAACTCCAACTACCTACATACTCCTAGGGTTTCCTACAAGCCTACCCCCTATTCCTCACATAACCCTTCTTCTAATCTAGTCTAATTTTCCCCTAACCTTGTTAGCATTAGATTCCCTAATGGAATATAGAACTCTCCACCACCCTTCTCCTTCTTTAGAGAGTTCTCTCTCTAGAGAATTCTAAGGAATTTTGAATTCCTTAAAATTCTCTCCTTCCTCTGTAAAGTCTTCTTCTATAGAGGCTTCCAATGAATTTTTATTTCATTGAAAAATCTCCCTCCTTGTCTATTTAAACCATGCTTCCCTCCATTCCAAACTAATGAGTGGAATGTGCATGAAATCAATTAAGCTAAATCCATCTTATGATCTACTCAAGTCCATAATCTTTTAACACTCCATTCTCCATTCTCCATGAGTCAATTTGTCAAGCCAATATCAGGTAATCATAAAAATCTGAGTCTATTATAATAATCTAACATCAATAATCTTTAGTCTTTCTTGAATCTTAATTGGAAACACTTGGCTTTAGATAATAATGTTCTTTTAAATGTTCATTTTATTGCATTTTGATCTAATAGTTTCTAATTTTGAAATAGATTGATAATTTGAGTAGATTTTAGTATATAATTTACATATCTAAATCAATTGCTCAAATTTACCATCTCACAATATACATACACATACACACATGTACATGTATATGTACATGTGCACATATACATGTATATATGTATGTACATGTGTGTGTATATATGTGTGTGTGTGTGTACATATGCACATGTATATATACATATATTATACATACACATATGTACATATACATGTATATATACATATATTGTACATGTATATGTATATATACATATACATATGTACATACATACATCTACATATGTGTGTGTTTATGTGTGTACATATACACATGTACGTACATCTACACATGTGCATACATAAATACATGAAAATGTATGTACATATGTATGTGTGTGTGTGTGTGTGTGTGTGTGTGTGTGTGTGTGTGTGTGTGTGTTTATATATATATATATACATACACACACACACATATATATACATGTATGTATGTACATATATGTACATACATACATACATGTAAATATTTGTATGTGTGTATATGTGTATATGTACATATATACATACATGTGGATGTGTGTATGTGTGTATATGTATGTGTGTGTGTGTGTGTACATACATAGATACACACATGCATGTAGATGTAAGTTTGTATATACATGTATATATGTATATGTATACATATATATATATATATATATGTATATGTATGTGTATATACACATATTATGTATATGTGTACATACATACATATACACATATGTACATACATATACATGTGTAGTAATATGTAATATGTACATACATACATGTAATATTGTATAATATGTAATATGTACATATATGTATATATACATATTACATATTACTACACATTTATATGTATGTACATGTAATATATATAATACATGTACATACTTATACATGTGTAGTAATATGTATATACATACATGTTGATGCATAGCAACTTGTGGAAAAGTTTCAACTTTGCCTCTCTTACACACTTTCCTAGACCTTTAGGCCTTTTTAGTAGCCTTTTTTCATGTTTTTGGACTTGTATGGAAATATTAGGAGGTATCCACCAAAACTAACCTATGATATAAGTACCCTCTATCAAGATACACACTTGTACCAAATTTTTTGACCTAACTCTCTCTTTAGACCCCTTTTCTAACGCCAGGTCTCCCCAATTAGGCTTATTTGTGCCTTAGTGTAACATAGTCCCTCAAAATCCATACATAAATGATTTTACGGGTATATAACCACCTTAATCTCTTAAATCATATTGAATTCAATAAGACTACAAATTTTCAACAAATTTGGATAGTGAAAACTCTCTAAAACATCAAAACCCTAATTTAGGGTTTTCTTTCCCCTGTACAAACCCGAGAGGGTAAACAACTGGTTTGTGATTGCTATAAAGACTTTTATTGCATGGTGAAGTTTCTCCACCTCTATCTCAAACCCACACAACTCCTTCAATCATTGTAATCCTTTGTCAATCCACTATTCAAGTTTTCTAATTGAATCTTTGTTTGACTGTGCAGGATACATGCATTCTATAGGTTTGTGTCCCTATTGACAACAAAAAAAACAAGGTACTATGTAAGGAAAATATTCAAATAAATTAAAAATACATTTAATTAACTCACCAAAACCTTCAGTGGTAATTTCAATATGTTCCATTATCATTTCATTCATAAAACAAAGTGCATAGTCTGTCAACAATGGATAAACCCATAAAACATGGTCTATATGAACAAGTCTTCAAAAACTGGGGATTTCTCATCTCATTTATTGAAAATTGTGTCTTTCCTAATCCCAAAAATAACCTTTCCATTTAAAATTACACTTCTTATACGTGAATAACTGTTGTAACTACCTAGAAGGACCTTCCAACGATCATAAAAGGCAAGTTAAGAAAACATAAAAGTGTGCTAACTCATTATTCCATACTATTGAGACCTTGGACACTTGACATGGATTTAAAAGGTCCTTATAGGTGTTTAAAAATGTTTACCAACTTGACAAATCTATTCATTCACCCCTAAAATGCTAATTACAAACAAACTATTCAAATTTTTGAAAATCATGTTTTGGTGGGAAAACTACTAATTTAAAATTTGAACTAATTAGAAGCAATTCTAACCTACGAGTTTAAACTCTAAGTATGGTTGAGGCATTTTAAGTCCCTTAAAACTATAACCAAACCAAAATTTAGGAAAATATATCAAAATTGAAAGCAAAATCTTCTTAGGAGTGATGTTCCTGCATCATACTCCCAGGGAAAGAGAAAAGAACTCAGGGACTGTTGTCTATGAGTGATTCTAGAGTACTCCCATGCATTTTGATGTCATGTTCAGTCATCCACATAACATATTCTACTATTTGGTGTTTCCATTTGACTAGATACTTGAATTAATGCTTGTCTCTAGTCTGTTTGATCACCTGCTTGTCTAGTATACACTCCAACTCTTCTGTCTTGGCCTTCGGCAACTATGTTATCCAATCTGGGCCTATTATAGCTATGTCCTATGCTGTGTTTTCTCATTCTACTCCTTATTTGTAAGGGTATAGGTTTACAACATTAAATATTGGTGAGATGCCTAACCCACTAGGCAATTCCAATTCATAAGCATTATTTGTAAACTTCCTAAGTTTCCTACAAGGACCAATCTTTTTCATCTTCAGCTTATTGTAATCACCTCTTGCGTACCTCTCCTTCCTGAGATGTGCCAAAACTAAGTCCCCAATCCTAAAAATCACCTCCCTTCTACTCACATCTACCTATTTCTTGTATTTTTCCACATTATATTCTAGATGCTTCTTTACTTGTTCATTTACCTCCTTCATTGCCATTGTAAACTCTTCACCTTCAGTGCTCCTCTTGTCCATATGACTGATGTTTCTAATGTCAAACACTTTCTAGGTTGCATACCATAGATTACTTTAAAATGACTCATTCCAATGTTCCTGTTGGTAGAGTCATTATAGTCAAACTCTTCTTAAGGCAATACAATATCCCACTACTTGGGATTATCCTTAGATAGGCACCTCAATGGGTTTTCTAAGCTTCTATTAACCACCTTAGTTTGACCATGTATCTAAGGGTGGTAAGTTGAAATGAAACTCAAGTTTGTGCCTAATTTTTTCCATGAATCCTTACTACCTCTTTAAAAATTAAATTTGCCACATGGGTGGCATTATTAGTAGTTTTATATGGAATAAAATGTGCCATTTTAGAAAATCTATCCACAACTATATAGATTGAGTCAAAACCCCTCTGTGTCCTAAGTAATCCTATCAAAAAGTCCATACTTATGGATTCCCAAGGCCTATTTGGGACTGGTAGGGGTTGATACAAACCTATATTAGTGTTCTTACCTTTTGCCAATTGAAAAATCTTGCACCTTTCAACATACCTCCTCACTTATGTTTTTATTTTAAGCTAAAAGTAGTGCCTAATGAGCAACTATAACATCTTATCAAGCCCAAAGTGGCCTACCATGCTTCCACTGTGCTTCTCTTGCATCAAATTTCCCCTTATTGAACTTTTTGGCATGCATAGTTGTACCCCTTTGAACAATAATCCATCTTGTAAGACAAAACCCAACCATGGTTCCTTATTGAGTGTACTTGGGTGCTTACAAGCATTGTATGCATCATTAAAGTCTTCACCATCCTCATACATGTCCTTAAGTGATTCAATTCCAACACTCTCTAATTGTATCTCATGAACCAATAAGATGCTCCTACTCAATACATCTACAACCTTATTACTTTACCCTTGTTTATGCTCGACGATGAAGGTGAAATTTTGCATGTACTCCACCCATTTCATGTGTCTTTGGTTCAGTTTGGGCTAGTTAGAGATGAACTAAAGTGCATGATTATCATGTGTAAATATTGAACTCCTTTAGTGTGAGATAATGCCTCCACTTCTACAATGCTTGTGCCATTGCATAGAACTCCACGTCAGAGGATGAGTACTTATTCTTGGCATCATTCAACTTATTACTTAATTAGGCTATAGGTCTACCCTCTTGGTTTAGTACAACCCCTATTGCCACTTCAATTGCATCACATTCTATTTGAAACACCTTATTGAAGTCTGGAAATGCTAGTATTGGCTACTCCATGATCCTTTGTTTGAATATTGGAAGCTCTTCTCTAATTTCTAATTTCATACAAACTTTTTCTTATCTCCCTTGATGGTGTCTATGATAGGAGCACATATCTCACTAAAATTCCTAATGAACTTCCTATAAAAGCTTGCTAGACCATGAAAACTTTTTACCTTTCCTGTTGTCCTAGGTGTTGGTGACTCCATGATTGCCTTCACCTTGTTCTTATCCATCTTTAGCATACCTTATGATATGATAAATCCAAGGTACAATATCTCTAACTTCATGAACTCACACTTCTTCAAGTTGATCAACGACCTTTCTTCTTGCAGCCTCCTCATGACTAGATCCAAATGGTGAAGATGCTCTTCCTTGTTATGGTTATAGATAAGTATGTCATCCAAATACACCACTAAAAACTTACCTATGAAAGACTTGAGGACTTCATTCATAATCCTCATGAAGTTAATTGATGCATTGGTCAAACCAAATGGCATAACTAACCGTTAATACAAGCCTTCATTTGTTTTGAATGCAGTATTCCATTCATCTCCTTGTCTGATCCTAATCTAGTAGTACCCACTCTTGAGATCAATTTTAGAAAAATAGCTTGCTCCACTCAAGAAATCCATCAAATCCTTCATCCTAGAAAGTAGAAATCTATATCTAATTGTGATATTGATTATGGCCTTGGAATCAGTACACATTTTCCACTCACCTTCCTTCTTTGGCACCAACACTATAGGCACTACACAAAGACTAGGGCTTTCTTTGATCAACCCTTTGTCAAACAACTCTTGCACTTGTATTTTGAACTCTACATTTTCTTGATGGGTCATCTTATAGGCTACCTTGTTAGGTAGGCTTGCTCCAAGAATAAAGTATATGTGATGTGTTATGTTTCTCATAGGTGGCAATGTGTTGGGCAGCTCATCAACATCTATTTCTATATATTCCTCCAACATATATTGGATTTCTTGAGGAAGCTCATTGATCTTTGTGGCTGTCATAACAGTCCTAGGATTAACTACCAATGCAAAACCTAATTCCTCTTCATTCATGGCAGTCATAAATTATTTACCACTTACCAACATCATGTGGGAACCAACTTGTTGATCATTCTCCTCATCCTTTATAGGGAGCAAGGTATGACTAATTACATCTTTGACCAAGGTGTGCACATTCCTTATTCCATCATGAGTGGTTTGCCTATCATAATATCAAGGCCTCCTAAGAATCACATGGCAAACATCCATGGGGATGACATCATAAATTACCTTGTCCTTGTACGTTCCAACTTGGAATTCCACCTAACTTTGCTCACTTCTCAATACTTGTTGACCCTTGTTCAACCATGAGACCTTGCATAGTGTGGGGTGAGCTAATTTTATCAACCCAAGCTTATTAACCATTTCCACACAAACTAGATTATCTATACTTCTTGAATCTATGACCATTTTATAACACTTACCTTGGCATTTGAAAGAAGTCCTAAAAATATTCTTCTTTTGTGGTGGCTCCTTCTCTTTGGGTGGCTTAATCAAAACCATCCTCATTAGTAATGATTCTCTAACTTCAATCTCTTCCACAAGTTATGGAGAGCAAACACTCTCTTCCTCAACCCCTTGGGCAATCTGGTTTCTCCCATCAGTTCTTGGACTCCCTACAGGCTAGTCCTCTGGGCACTCCTATGATCTATGGCCAACAAACTTATTGCACTTGAAACATCTTATTGAAAATACACCTAATCCTCTACCCCTTAATGCATATCCACCCTTGTTATAAGGTCTTCTACCTCTAAATCCACCTCTTGAACTAGAGGGATGCTCTTGTGAAGTATTGTACTCTCCTTGGTTGATTCTTTATGAGTATCCTCCACCCCTTTCTATCCTCTACCTCTAAAACTTTTTCTCCTTCCTCTATTATGTTGGTTTTGATTTCTATTGAGTTTATCTTTAGCCTTTAATGCCAATTGGTAACACTCTTCAAGTATTTTAGGACTAGTTAGACTCAACTCATCTTATAAGTTGTATCTCAAGCCACTAAGATACCTTGCCATCTTTTCATTGGAATCTTCCATATAACTAGATATGATGCTCAATTTGTAGAATTCTTTAGTGTATTCTCTCACCCCTATCTCTCTATGTTTCAAGTTTTGGAGCTTTCTATATAGATTAGTGATGTAATCACTAGGTAAGAATTTACTCTTTAACTTTTCCACCATCCTATTCCAAGATCTGATCTTGGCCTTTCCTTTCTTCCTTCTCTCATCTTGGATGTAATCCCACCATAGGGATCTATGGCCCTTCAACTTGGTTCTATCAAACTTCACCTATTGCTCTTCAAAGACATATTCAAAATCAAGTACTTGTCTAACTCCCCTATCCAATCAAGGAGTTTTTATCCATTAAGTTTACCTACATATATTGGAAGATATAATTTGGGCTTAGATCCATGCCCTTTCACCACCTTTAACAATCTTTCAAACTTCTATTCTCGGTCTCTCTCTCTCCTTTATCTTCTAATTCTAGTACCTATGGTTCATCTTCCTCTTGATCACTCAAATCACTTATGACTACTCTTATTCTCTGGTTCACCTCAACTACTATAATCCTAGCATCAAAATTAACCCTGAGGTTCTTCAACTCCTGCAAGATGTTATCCCCCATTTGTAAGGGTGTTGCTCTCTCACCTACTGCATTCCTTCTTGGTAGCATCTTGATTCTATCTCAAGTAATTTATCAAACAACTACTAGTTTCTCTCTATTCCAAGGAATATCTTCTCTCTCACTTGTTTAAAGGTGTCTTTTCTTGGATTTGATACCAAAATGATGCATAACAACTTGTGGAAAAGTTTCAACTATGCCTCTCTTACACACTTTCCTAGACCTTTAGGCATTTTTGGTAGCCTTTTTTTTGTTTTTGGAATTGTACAAAAATATTAAGAGGGATATAATTAAAATAACCCATGATATTATTACCCTATATTAATATACATCCTTGTACCAAATTTCTTGACCTAACTCTCTCTCTAGACCCCTTTTCTAACACTAGGTCTCCCTAATTAGGCTTATTTATGCCTTAGTGTAACAAAATCCCTAAAAATCCATACACAAATGATTTTAAAATTATAAATACACATTAATCTCTTATATCACCTTAAATTCAATAAGACTACAATTTTTTATCATATTTGGATGGTGGAAACTCCCTAAAACATCAAAACACTAATCTAGGGTTTTCCTTCCCCTATACAGACCCAAGAGGGTAAATAATTAGTTTGTGAGTGCTACAAAGAATTTTATTTAAATTTAAAGGTTAATACACCTCTGTCTAAACCCCACACAAATAATTAAATAATTTTAAAGCCTTTCCAATCCATTGTTCAAGTTTTCTAATCGAATCTTTGTTTGACTATGTAGGAAACATGCATTCTACAGGCATGTGTCCCTATTGACAACAAAAAAACAAGGTAATATGCAAGGAACAGATTCAAATAAATTAAATTAACTCACTAAAATATTCAATATTAATTTCAATATTTTCCCATTATCAATTCATTCACAAAACAAAGTGCACAGTGTCTCAATAATGGATGAACCCAGAAAATAGGGTCTATATGAACAAGTATTCAAAAACCATGGATTTTTATTCTCATTTATTGAAAATTGTGTCTCTCATACTCCCAAAAACAACCTATCCATATAAAATTACACTTATTATATGTGCTTAACTTTTGTAACTGCCTAGAGGGACCTTCTAACGGTCACAAAAGGCAAGTTGAGAAAACATAAAAGTGTGCTAAGTCATTATTCCATACTATTGAGACCTCAGACCTTTGACATGGATCAAAGAGGTCATTATAGGTGTTTAAAACATGTTTAAAAACTTTAATAATCTATTAATTCACCCCTTAAATGCTAATTACAAGCAAACTATTCAAATTGTTGAAAATCATGTTTTGGCAGGTAAACTAGGAATTTGAAATTAGAACTAACTAGAAACAATTCTAACCTACCAATTTGAAATATAAGGATGGTTGAGGCATTTCAATACCCTCAAAACCATAACCAAACCAAAATTTATGAAAAAAAACCAAAATTAAAATCAAAATCTTCCTGGGAGTAATGTTTTTACATCATATGTGTATATATATGATATTTTATATATATATATAAGTTTTTTTTATGTTTTTAATGTATTTTTCATGATTTCTTGACTAATGTTTGACTAAATTTCTTTTTAATCCTTTCTACACATACATACATACATGTGTGTGTGTGTGTGTGTGTGTGTGTGTGTGTGTGTGTGTGTGTGTGTGTGTGTGTGTGTGTGTGTGTGTGTGTATGTATGTGTAGAAAGGATTACAAATAAATTTAGTCAAAAATTAGTCAAGAAATCATGAAAAATACATTAAAGACATAAAAAAAACTTAGCATATCTATTTATGTGGGAATTATAAAGGATAACAAGAAATAAATGAAAGAAAGCAACATCATATTACCTTTTGAAATGGATTCACCATACCAATGTGGCTTAAAATCATGTTCTCCCTTGATCAAGATCTCTTGTATTTAACAAAAATTGTGGACACCTCCTCCAATGTCTCAATAACTCTCCAAAAAACCTAGGCTCATGTTTTGGAATCACTAAACTAGCTTATCAATGAATCTTGTAACTAAAATTAATGGTCAAATGCAAAGGATTGTGAAGATAATTCAACATAATAACTTTGCACAAATCAAGCTTAAAAATGATGTCCATGGCCTCTCTATTTATATTTTTGAGATTGGTCAAGATCAACCATGACCGTCCATCTCAAGATTGAGATGTGTGGTCATGGATTAATTGAATTATGTAATTAAAATATATAATTATCCTCATCATGACCTTGGAAGAAGGGGCATTGAAGATGCATGGGAGGCATTAACTAGGCATGAGTGACCCATAATCCTAATATTTGTGGCATTTATGGCCTAGGGATGTCTTCTCAAGAAATGATGTCACCTAATGATTCAGTTAATAGAAATCAATATCCAAAAAGAAATATTCAACAACTCTCAAGTAAAATCCACTTAAGTTCTTGATTTGGATTAATTATCCTTAAACAAGTTTAATCAACATATGTGCAATTATTTGGAAATTGGCCCTCAATTAATCAAAATGGTCAGGAATTCATATTACTGAGTTGTAATTTGACTCAGGAAGAATTAGAAGGTGACGTTAGATGTGCTAGAAATATATTTCCATTTAGGATTTTTCTAACACAAAATAACAAAGGTACATGATGTATACCAATTAATTAGAATAAAAGAGTTATCTAGAGCACAAAAAAGTGAAATCATCATTTTGACTCAAAATGAATTGATCAAAATTAACTGGCCCATAAATTGCATTACCCCATTTAGGGATACTTTGACCTAAATTGGCACTTGTAAATGATAAGTTTGAACCATTTAGGGTGTTTTATGGATTTTATCCTAAAATGTGCATTTGAGTGCAATTCAAGTAAGATTGATAATTTCAACACAAATGGTGTTAGGAATTGGATGTCTGCATTTTGCCCCTGGTTGAGAAAGTGTAGCAAGACATTCAAGTGAAGCAATGTCTTTTCAAATAAAAGAGTTGTCAAGAAGAAATTGAAACAGATCCATGATTCCCCCTCAAGAAGACATACTAGGATGAAAGAGAAGGATGGACTCTCGAAAAGAGAAAGTGAGAGGTTAACCCATGGAATAGATCACATCCAAACAAATTAATGCTTGCACATGTGATTACCATCAATGATAAAAATATAATTATAAGTACAATAGGCCCCAATAGATAGGGGGAATGGGAAAGATACAATTCACAAATGTAAGGAACACACTTTAAACGTGCCCAATTTGAGAGTATAAGCTGTGTGCTTATGACATTGAGCAATCATGAGACAAGTTGCACACTAAAATATTTCCATTATGGGATTTAATGTAGAGAGCTTAGAATTAGAGGAAAAGAGAGAATGTTCTGCTTCAATAAGGGAAGCACCATAAGAATGGGGTCTCCAAAGAGAAGATAATAATAAGTGCCCTAATAGAGCAGATGTGATCGTGATAAAATAGTTTTGCCCTAGTAGGGCTAATTTTGATCATTGATAAAGAATAAATAATGGTTTTCCCTTGTAGATTTGATTTGATTCTGATGTTGTTCAGATGATGTGCCCCAACATGGGTAATTAGCAAGGAAAATAGCTCAAGGATATAACCCAAAATATCAGTTAAAGTGAGCAAGCACAAATGTACATGTGATGGTGTAATGGTTTAGAAAGCCATATAAAACCAAGCATATGAGAATGCACAAAGTGATGAGAGAAATGAAAAGAAGAATGAAGATGGTTGAGTTAACCTCAATAGAAATTGAGCGCTACCTACATAGTTCCATGGACTCATTTTCCAACATGAACTTCATGCCAGTGTAGTTCACCCAAGTTTGGGAGAGAATGAAATGAGGAATGATGAAAACTTACCAATAATTGATTAAACTCATAATGTATGTGAAGAGATGCACATCTAATCATAGAGTCGAGTGCTAAAATGCATGATACCTAGATGCCTAATTCCATATCATGAGCCTAGATTATACAAAATGTTCTTGAGAACTATTCATCAGAGTGATGTTGATGTTAAGACTTTGAGACCTGAACATGAAGTGCTTGCTATAGCAAAATAAATTAGGCATCATAAGTATGAATGACTTAGAATGACATAATATTCTAATTGCACTAAGCTAGTTCAAATGTGAATACCTATAACTAAGGATAATGGTAAAATAATTACCAAAACCAGAGTTACAACTATTTACATTTAAACAAAAAAGCAAAGACAAATAAAAAGAAACATAAATGAACCGAACTTAAAATCAAGATATGAACAATCAAGATTCAAGTAGGAATAAGAATGTAGAAAATCAAGGCAAGAACAACTTGATAACACAAGACCAAGATATGAATAATCAAGATCCATGTGGACCATCGAGGCATTCTTAATTACAAAAGAGAAAAGCAAAATCAAACAAAAAAATAAGACACCAACAGCAATCAAATAAATAAAATGGTCCAAGAATAATGTAATAACATAGGATCAAGATAAAAATAATAAATATCCATGTGAATCATCAAGATGTTTTGAAACACAAAAGAGATAAACAAAAACATACAGGGAAACACAAGACCAAAATGAGACAAGAAGTAATAAAAAGAGAAAAGGAAGAAATAAAAGGAGAGGTGTGAAAGCACAACAAAACACCATGAAAACTCAAATAAACACACACAAACAAAAACCAAGTTAGTATGGTTTAAATACAAATGTTCATGCATGTGCAGTAGAGGCATTACTTTCCACCACAACATAACAAAGAACAATGACACAACTATTGTTCCCTAATTAAATAGGAACAATGAGAGAAGAAAAAAAGTGGGAAGAGAAGAAAAGGAAGGGGTTGAACGAGCTGACTCTAGATGTATAAGACAAGTAGACGCTACCTACATAGTTCCATAGATGCATATTCCAACATGAACTTCAAGCCAAATGTAGTTCTCCAAAGAAGTGGGATAGAAGAAAAATGATGATCAAACTAGCATGATTAATGTTATAAAAGAAATGGAAGATATGAGAAACAAATGAGAATGGTTTTGTAAACAACAAGCTTATTGGATGAGAAAGAATGATCTTCCAAAATGGTGAGTGCATGAGACAAGATGAACTGGTGTTTCTTTGCCTGTAAAATAGTAAGAACATACCATGATAGGACAGGAGCGTACAAATGTATAAAAGTGTGAGATAATGTTTTTGTTCTTTTGTGGATTATGTTCTGATGTTTTTGGTATTTTTAAAGTATTTTAAATGTTTTTGGGATAAAATATGCACAAGGTGGGACCACCTAGTCAAGGAGATGCACATCCTAGAGTAGAGGTTCTAATAAAATAGCTAAGTTGGCTACAACGGCCCATGCTCATAAATTGGCAAGAGCAAAACTCTTGATAAAACAATAAAGAGCAAAAAATGTGATATAGAATAATTTGTAGCATGAAGTAACTCTAAACAAGTATCTGCATTCACCAATCTGTAACAATGTATCAAAAGTCTAAAACTGAGAAGATGTTTTTGTTCACTTTTTTGAAGCTATACAATACTATCTTAGCTAAACTGCTATTGAGGATGTTTATAATGTTCATGAGACATAATCAAGATCATAATTGGTCAAGGGATAAAAAGTGTTCAAGCTTACAACATGCCCTAGATATAACAAAGAATATGCTTTTCAAAGAAAACAGTCCAGAGCAGGATGAAGAATGTGTTCAGAGTGCCAATGATTCAAAACCTTCACTATGTGGAATCATGAAGAGTGGACCAGGGTAGTATAAATTGTGTTTAGGGTAGGGTATAATGATGGGATAAAATTACTTTAACACAAGTTGCCCCTAAGTTAGGGGTCCTGTAGATAATGGTTCAAAGTGGTTCATGTATAGAACCTCTTAAGGTGTATGATGTTCATGGAATCTGAAAGTTCTTCACCATTGGGTTTTACCCAGTTGATATGCTCCTGATCCATAGTTCACCATAACAATATATGGTCTCAACTAATTAGGTTGAAACTTACCTTTATTTTTGCTATCAACATTCATTTTCTTTTGGTTCTCTTTCAAAACCAAGTCACCAATCTCAAAATGTCGAGGGAGAATGTGCTTGTTTTAGCTTCTCCACAATCTATTCAGATAGGCCTATAAGTTTTCTAGGGTAGCCAAATGCTTACCATCAAGAAGTTCTAGTTCTTACAGCCATAAGGCTCTAGAGTCTTCATCATCTTCAATGTGCTCCAATGATATTCTTAATGATGGTATCTCAATCTTGACCAAGATGATAGCTTCAATGCCAAAAACAAAGGAGTATGGAGTGGCTCCAATTAGGGTGCGATGATTGGTTCTATAAGCCCAAAGGCTAGGAAAGAGTTGTAAGTGCCAATTATGGCCAACATCATTGACAATCTTCTTTAAGATGGCTATAATGGTTTTATTTGATGCCTCATCTTATCCGTTGCCTTGTAGGTTATATGGAGTTTATTTCTTATGCTTGATCTTGAACTTTTCACAAAGAGATTTCACATCTTGGTTCACAAAGGATCTACCATTATCAAATATAATATGAGCTAAGATGCCATATCAACAGATGATATGGTAATGAATGAATTTGTTGATGTATTTCCTGGTAACATAAGTGAGAGAAATAGCCTCAATCCACTTGGTAAAGTACTTGATTACAGTCAAAATGTGCTTATGGCCATCAAAAAATGTCAGGTTAATTTTCTCGATGAGATCAAGACCCCATGTTGAGAATGGCCAACGTGTTGTGATCGGATGTAGTGGTAAAAAAGGTGCATGTATCAAGTTTCCATGTTGTTGATAAGGAACACACTTCTTTACATAAATACAAGCCTCTATCTCCATTTTGGGCCAATAATAGCTTGTTTTGAGGAGTTTCTTTGCTAGGACTACACCATTGGTATGGGCCCCACACATTACTTCATGAACCTCCTTTAGTGCTAGCTTGGATTCTCTCAAAGATAAACAATGAATAAGCATTCCATCATAGCCTTTAAGATAAAGCATGTTTCCAAGGAGAGTATAACATGTTAAGTGATGAAGGAATAGTTTTTTTGGTTGTTGGATAGGTCAGTGGGGAATACATGACTATGGAAATAGTTATAAAAATTTTGGTACCATGGTAGCTCAAGTGGCGGATTAGGACTAGCAATGGTGCATACCCTCTCTGAATCTATTATAATATGCACTGACTGAAGAATATTTTCAATTAAGAACTAATATTTTTTAGCACTATCATGCATTTGAATCATGGAACCAATTGTTGCCATTACGTCAAAGGATCTATTGTTGACTCTTAGAACTTGTTCAAACTACAGAGATTTGAAATGTGTTTTAAGGTTATCAACAATTTTCTTGTAAGGAACAAGCTTGTCATATCTTGTTTGATACTGGTCAGTGGTATGATTTATGATTAACTATGAATCTTAATAGACCTTTAAGCTTTGAATATCCCATTATATAGCAAGTCAAAGCCTTGTAACCAATGCCTCATATTCGACCATATTATTTGTACAATGAAATTATATATGGAATGCTTTAGGGATCAAATCCCCCTATGGTGTGACCAATAATATGCCAGCCCTAGATCTCCAAAATGTGAAGGATCCATCAAAATAGAGCATCCATTGTTTAGGTTCTTATGATGTTTGTTGTATCATCATGCTAGAATCATATAAAAAGTCAAACTTGAGAGGTTGAGTGGCCTTAATAGGAGCTTCTGCAAGATGGTCAGCAAGTACTTTCCCTTTGATTGCCTTTTGATTCTAGTACTCAATATCAAACTCACTGATGAACATAACCCATTTAGCCATGCATCATTGAAGAACTATTTTAGATAAGAGGAACTTGAGAGGATCCACTTTGGTGATGACAATAGTTTTGTTATTTAGCATATAATATCATAATTTCTAAGTGGCAAACACCATAGCTAAACATGCCTTCTCAATAGGCATATTATTATGTTCATAATCCACTAATGTGCAACTTAAATAATAAATAATGTGTTTCTTATAATGATCATCATGTTGGGCCAAAAGATCCCCCAGTACATGTTTTGTGGTTGATATATAAAGAAGCAGTGGTTTTCCCTATGTTGATGGTCTTAAGACTAGTGGATTGTCCAAGTATGTCTTAAGCTTTACAAATGCTATCTGACAATCTTCATCCCATTAAAATGTTACCCCTTTCTTCAAGAGATGGGTAAATGAGTGGCATTTATCTGCCAATTGAGAAATGAACTTACGTATAGATTGGATCTTTCCCTGTAAAGCTCATAGTTGTTTAAAATTGTTTGGTGGAGGAATTTCCATAATAGCGTTGACCTGTGCAGGGTCTACTTTGATCCCTTATTATGATACAATGAACCCTAGCAATTTCCCTGACGTGACTCTGAAGACACATTTCTTAGGATTCAAGCAGACTTTATATTTACGAAGCCTCTCAAAGATTCTTTATAGAATGTTAGGATGTCCAACTCTTGTTCTTGATTTTGCTAGTATATCATCAACATAGTCCTCAATAATGTTGTGTATCGTCATGAAAAATGATAGTAATTGCACACTGATATGTGGCTCCAACATTCTTCAAACCAAATAGCATGACTTGTTAACAGAATGTCCCCCATAGAATGGTGAACGTAGTCTTATGCTGATCTTCAGGGGCTATCTTAATCTAATTATAACCAAAAAATCCATCTATTAAGGATAATATATCATACCCAGCAGTTGAGTCAATGATCATGTCGATCTTGGGTAAAGGAAAATCATCTTTTGGGCATGCTTTGTTGATATCTCAAAAATTAGTACAAATACATATACTCGAGGTCTTTTTACTCACTAGGATTATGTTAGAAACCCATTCAAAGTATTCCAGTGGGCTAATAAAATTGGCTCCTAACAAATTTTCCAATTCAGCCGTAACTAAAAGGGCAATGCGTGGATGCATCTTTCTCAATTTTTGCTTGACCAATTCAGCATCGAGATGAACAACAAGATAATGCACAACTAACTTTGGATCCAAGCTTGGCATGCCAAAGTATGCCCATGCAAAGATGTCTAAGAATGGATATAATATGTTCACATTCTGCTTTAGTAAGGGAAGCTCTAAGATAAAAAATTTAGGGATCCTCATAGTTCCTTCATTTCTATTATGTTCTCCACAAGGAGTGTGGATCCATCTTCTAGAATTATAGGCAATGTATGGTCGTGATCATCTTTTTCTACTATATCTTCTTGTTGTTCCTCCCAAAGATCTAGATAGTATGAAGAATCAGCATCTGCTTTCTCAAGTAAAGGCCAAGTAGCAAAAACCTCTAGAAACTCAAGAGCAAGATGCTCAAAAATTTGATGTTGTTCTGAAGAGATGCTTGTACTAGCTATGGATCTTGGGCTAGATGGACCTTCTATGTCTTGAGGGGATGGTCAAAATTTCTCACCTAGGAGCACCTAAAATAGGTTTTCACTCAAAGGCTTGTCTTTTTGTTTACTTTTTCCCTGATCGACAAGCACCTTGAAGAGGTTTTCACCTGAAGATATCAATGTTTATTCTTTATTATGACCAAGAAAGTTTGCCTACTTTCCAAAGTAAGTAAAAGGATCCAATGAAAAATCAAATCCCTATTTGTGATCACCACTATGCAATCCATCTTGTAGGCCCATGTATTTTGCAATTGATTCTTCATTTTGAAACTCATCAAAGCATATGATTGAATTTTTTTGGTCCCAATTTATGAGTTCAAGATGGCAAAGGCATAGGGCACAATGAGGGTTTGCTTCGAGATGGGAAGCTCCAATGGTAAAGATATAATGTCCTACTTCAGGAAGGGAACACCATTAAGATGGGTTCTTACTTTAGGATGGAAAGCTCCAATAGGTGTTATGGTAAATATGGTATTTGTTGATGCTTAAAATTGCGCTTGATTCTAATCAACAACAATGGGAAGTTTCAAGCTATGGGATATTGCGGCTTAAAACAACCTCCAGATTTTAGAGAAGTTGGTCTCTTATTTTGTATCAAGTGTGAGGAAAAGGGATAGAAATTTAAATAGAAATGCAAATGCAGGAATTGAAACCTAACTATGGTGATGCGCCTGAGTGTAATTCTGACCTTAACCTTGAGCACAGTGAGACTATATGTAGGATTCATTCACATTTAAGAGCAAACAAGTGCATGATCAATGTAAAATATTGAAACAATAAAAACAAAGGCTCATAACAGAGACTTCTTTTGCTGAGATATAGAAAATGTCAACCAAGGCATAGGGTTCAATCTTCTTATAAGAATCTTCCAATCACATAAGAGGTGCAGAAACACGTACAGTTATGTAAACCTTCCGACTCAAGAAAATGAGACAAAAGCAAATGACATTCCTAATCACAACTCTAGAAAATCTATAGTATGGACTACTTTTGCAAATGACACAGATAATATCAACAAAGGCATAGAGTTCAATCTTCTTAATTCATTCAGCCACATAAAAGGCACAGAAACATGCACAGTTGTATCAACTTTACAACTTAAGAAAATGAGACAAAAGCAAATGATACTACTTGATCACAAACTCTAGAAAATCTAAACTCTAGAAAGTCTCCCTTTTTTTAATAATGGATTCCCCCCTTTTTATAGCCTCAGATGTATCTTTCCACCATCCCCTTTCCTTTGCAATTCAACTCCGCCCTTAACTCACAGAGGACAAACAGACGGTGCCTTCAATGCCTTGGATGTATCCTAGTCTTATCAGGAAGTGGCCATGTTGGGGCGAGATGGCTGCCTTGATTGCGGTATGTCGATTCATGACTAGTACCTCCTCTCGCACCTAAATTTCCTCATTCCATCACCTGCTTAGCCGCTCAACTGTCTATTCTACCTTCACTTACATGGGACAAAAAGACAGCCCTTTTAATGTTTGCAGGCTCCACAAATCTACTCGATGAACTGTTCTAGCTACCAGAAATAACTCTTGTCGAGTTTTCACTCCATCTCACTTTACGGCAATAGATACATAGAACACTCTATTCTATTGAAACGGAAGAGGGCACTTAGTCAATTTCCTAAAATTCTCCTTATTGCTTAGAAGGCACTGGAGAATGACACTTGGCATTTCCATAGATTTATCGAAGACACGCGGCTCTTTCCACTTTCCCTTTTATCCTACCCAAGAACGCTCTGCCCTTGACACCTGTCACAACCTGCTCCTTTGATACTTAGTAGTTTTAACAAAATAAAACTCACCGCATCCCTTGCCTGAGCAACCTTAAAAAGAATGGAAGCACGTGGCCATCTCTGCTTGGCGACACTTAGCATTTCCGCATCTTTGAAATAAAACCCGAGACCCACCACTATATTTATTTAACAATGAAGCTTGAAGATGATTTCTCAAAAGTTGACATGTGGCAGCCTTTGCTGCACTTGGGAAGATACGTGGCATCTTTTGCTTCTCCTGCCAGGGGTATGTGGTGTCTTTGGCAGCCTCCGAGAATGGAGAAGAAAGGGGCTCGGAGAGTGACACTTAGCGGCCTTCGCTTGATTTTTGGTACTTAAACAAAATTGAAGTAATTCTTTACTACCTTCTAGAAGGGTACCTGACCCCTTTTGTCTTTTGGGACACTCCCTTGAACTGCCCGATGAACCAAAATGGTTCAATGGTTCAATGATGCGTGCCATTTGCACATTAACTGAGGTATTAAACCCAAAGAGTTAAACCAAGGCATTGAACCTGGGCATTGAACCAACTATCTCTCAGATGCCGACATGTGGTGACTTTTGTGTTCCTTTGAAAAAGTAGTCCAGATTCTTCTACGACTACCACCTGGTGCTTTCCACGCGACCCTGCTACTTAGCTTATTGAAACCCTTTTGCTGAAAAAGATGAAACGTGGGTGTCGATATGAGACTTGAATGCTGACACATGGTGCCTTTTGATTTCTTGCTATTGGATACATGGAACATTTTTTAGCCCTCTTAAAAGTTTAGAAAGGTGCCTTAGATGACGCCAGCTAGCTAGTTCTGCTTTCAAAAAGTGACACTTGGCAGCTTCCGCTCGAACTCAAAACTTACATAAAATTTTGAAATAAAAGAAACAAAAGGGGAAGGAAGAACCTATGCCCGAACCACGCCACTTGGCAGCTTCCACTGCACTTTGACACTTAGACAAAAAATGAATCAAAATATTCTAACCCGCGCTCTGTTTCAAAACTCTGCAGCCACGACCAAGGTATGTGGGAACCAAAACTGTAGTGCGCGACTGAAAATTTGAATGCGACGTAGAGTAAAAATTTACTCTACAGTATTTAAATCAAATAAATCTGAGTCAACAAGCTCAACAAAAAGGCTATAATAGGATGTTGTGTCACTACTAGGAGTCCCATCACTAGTCACTTCGAAAGAGTCACTATCAAAAGTCATGAGGTCATCCTCTAGTGGTTTAAATTTGAGATCATGAATCTAATTAACAACTCCAACTGATAAGGGTTATAAAATTATTTACACTTGTGGGCCAAGGCCTTTCCCTATATAGTAAAGATGATCCATTATCTGGTTAGGGATAGGATACTTTGGATTCTAAAAACAATCAGCAAGGCCTTTAGAATATAACCAATCTCCCTCAGTAAAAGCCTCTCGATCTTTCTTTGGTGCAATTATAGGTACAAAAACCATAGGACATTTTGGTTGTTTCTTCTTTAGCTACCAAATATGGTTGGGTCTATTAGAAGTCTGGGAAGTTTTAGGATTACCAAATGATTTAGGGGATCTAGGCAATTTCATAATATAGAGGATGTCCTTCAAATGGTATGTGGAAATACCTGTCTTTAATAATAACTTGTTTGGCCAAAGCTGTAGGAAATAGATCCACTGAAGTGGAGGCTAGATCACCAGGGTTAATATAATTAGATGGAGATGGATGAGAAATGATGGCTTTGTTCTTCTTCATAATGAATTTATAACCTAGGTAATAGTTATAATTATGAAACTTAGCTTCAAGATGTTTGTAATATTGATATGGCTGTTGATCAACAAGAATAGTAACCTCGATCCCATAGCGGGGAAACTTAAGACACTAGTGAAGAGTGGATGGAACTGCCTATACTTCATGAATATAAGGATGACCAAGATGTTATAAAGAAGATCAATATCCATAATGTGGAATAATGTGTGATGATAAATAGACCCAACCATGACTAGAAACCAAATTGTACTAGATGCCTCCCTCTTAGTGTTATCGTAAGCTTTGATTGTAATAGTGTGTGGTTAAATGTCTTTATCCATTTAGCCCAATGATCATACTAATTTAAGAGATATGATGTTTAACCCTAAACCATTATCTATAAAAACCCACTTGATCTTATGATCCGCAATGATTATCTCAATTTATAGTGGGTTATTGTGGTTTGGGCCAAGAGTGGACATGTCTTTTTGATCAAATGTAATTTGTTGAAATGAAGACAAATGTCCAAATAAGTTCTGGAACTGGTCAAGGTTAATATTTTTAGGCATAATAGATTCGTTCAAAAGGTTGTTCATGATAGTTCTATGGACATCAAATGTCTACAAGAGTTCTAATATGGAAATCTATGTAGGGGCTTTGTTTAATTAGTCCACTAGACTATAAGGCTTTTCAATTGTAGATTGAGCTAATTTAGTCTTGGTTGGCATATTATTCATCTTTGGAACCATCGACACAATGTTCTCATTGGGTTTTATGGAAGAAGTAGGCAAAGGGCCTTGGATGGCAACTCACAGTTGTCTAGTTATGATTGCATAACCTAAAGGTGGTAAGGAGTTTTTATAATTAGAAGAGGAAGGCAAAGGGCCTTGGATGGTGACTCATGGACATCTAAATATATTGCTATAGCTTTGAGTTAACGAGGAGCCTTTAGAAGAAGGGTGTTATTGTTCAAAAATAGTAACCTGTGTAAATAGAGTCACAACATGATTATGTGAACTTGACGTGGTATTACTAAGGGGAGAGGGTGTTGACCCTATAATGATGGATCCTATGCTATGAAGAACATGAGATTGTCTACATGGTTTCATAGTAACAGTGGCAATATAGGTAGAAAAAATGCACCCCAAAGTATTATTATAGTCATAAGGCATGTTATTATAAGCACATTGTTAGTATGGGCATTATGATCCTAATTATACTTATTACGATTTTGACCTTATTGTTGGTTCTGATTCTACCTTTGTCCTTGATTTTGACCATTTTGATTATTTCTTCATGGTGGTGGATCATGTAGAGTAAAGGGGTCTTTGTAGATTCCCATATCCTAATTTGTGTCCTGATTAGGGGCCAACTTAATTTATAGTTCACCACTTTCAATAAAGTCCTCAATAATGTGTCATAATTGGACACAATGATATGCATCATGACTAACAACATGATGGAAGTTATACCATTCATTCTCCTTGTACCTATATGGTTTTGGTTGATCTTGAGGAAATGGACTTGATACTGGATATACAATTAAATTTGTTGCAACGACCTTTTGTAATACTATTTCAACTGATTCTCTTAACTTGCTAAAGACTCTAAAATTGTTATGAAATGTCCTTCGTAGAGGTTGTCTCTGCAAATTAGGTGGTGGATTTGGGGGATTTAATTGTACATTTGGGAGAGGCATAGCTTGCATCATTTATACATGTCTTATTTCAATCACCCCATTTCCAACCATGTTCTTATTTTTGCTAAAGCCCTTAGGCTTATCCTGTACAACTATTTGAATTAATGATTTATTCTGATTAGACATTTGACCTTGCACAAAAATCTTAACAAGGCCTTTAGCAATAAGAGCCTTCTCAATATACACTCCTTTATCAATAATTTCTTCAAATGAGTTATTACAAGCTAATCATAGATTATGTATGACTTCAGGATGCAATTTTTATGCAAAGATATCAGCCAACTATTTGTCTGGCAAGTTATGTTGAAAGCGGCCTACCAATGCTCTCCACCTTTGTAGATATGTGGCAAAACTTTCACCATCTCATTGTTTGGCTTTGCATAAGTCATCAATGGTTAATTTATGTTCTATGTTATATGAAAAATGGTTAATGAACTTTTTGTATAAGTTGTTCTAATCTACAACTGATCCCTTGGGTGGTTTAAGTAGCCAATCAAGAGCTTGTCCCGTCAAACTTCATGGAAATAGTCATAATAAGTACTCACTACTATAAGCAACCTCTTGACATAAGATAAAGAATGCCTGTATATGCTCATGTCGATCTCCCTTTCCTTTGTATTTGCCAAATTTTGGTGGCTTGAAATGATGTGGAAAGGGGTCTTGGAGAATAGATAAATCAAATGGATATGGACATATCTCATCGAATTTATACTTTTTGACTCTATTACTTGTCTATAATCTTTAAACAATTTCCTTCATAGAAATCCACTCTTGCATGTTTGGTGCATTTGTGGATTGAATAAGATGTTGTTGGGGTGTAATGTGCCCCTAGTTTCATTATTGTTGGGGTGGAATGTGCCCCTAGTTTTGTTGTTGTTGGTGTGGAATGTGCCCCTAGTTTCATTATTGTTATTGGGATGCAATGTGCCCCTGATTTTGTTGTGTGGGTTTATAGGGAATGTATACCTTTCAATTCATGCTTTGGTTTTGATTTGCTCCTTGGGTTGAGAAAATAGGTCATTGATTCTTGGATTGTAAAACATTCCCTGAATTTAGATGTTTAGTATCTTGTTGATTTGGGATAGTTATCTGTTTGTTTACCAATTGATGTGTTGGTTGGACTGAACTAGCCAAATTGTCTTGAGGGATTTCCTCAATTTGAACTGAATGTTTGGGTTTATGATTTTTCAACATAAGAAGAGGTTATTGATGGTTAAATAATGTACGTACTGTGTCAAATGGAATATTTTTTAAGATCTCTTGTGACATTAACTATTCATTTTGGTTACCTTAATCCACTATGGTTATGTTTTCATCAAATGTTTGTTGCATACCTTCAACCACATTTCCCTGTTCTTTCTAAGCATCATTATGAAGTGAAGTGGCAACTAATGAGTCAATTAAGTTAATGACAAGTTGATCCACATATCGTTGACTTATTATCTTGATCTTGGCTAGAAGATCCGAATTTGTGGGTTTTAACCCTGTTTGTATTTCTTTTCCTTTATTAGAAGAAGACGGTATGTCTATTTTTGCAAAATATTATTCTTGTTGTCGTTTTTCTCCTTATCTAAATAAGGTATGAAATTTCTCTATAGGAAAGTCTGAAGGTAGTCTAGCACTTGAATCTATCAATCTGAGAAGTGCTTCATCTTGATCTCCCTAGGGTTGATATTCATTGTAATCATCTTCGAATCCTACTATTGCGGGGATGTCATAAAAAATAGTAGGGTTATCTTGACCATCATAAAATTTCTCATCCTCATAGCTAAGGCCATAAGAGGCCCCACTATGATTTAACCTTTGAGTCATGTCTAAAAAGAGTTGTTCTCTACACTTGACTAGATTTGGATCAATGTTTTACAAACATTTAAATGAGGTATGTGTTGGTTCTTTTAGATAAATAACTAAGGTACCAAAGAGACTATAAAGGAGGGTGGCTTGGAACCATACACAATTAGAATATTTGGTTCACGAGTTTACTTAACCTTTGGTAAAGTTGAAATCATAAATATTGGAAGAGGGTAAGGTAACTCAAAGACCCAAGGTGACAACTAGTACACGAAAGCCTAAATCTTTGTGATACATCTATACCATAAAAGTTAGTTTTAACTTTGACAAGTTAACCCTAGAAAATTAGAGGAAAGCTCTCTAGATTATGAAGAAGACAAAATGAACTAAGCAACTCAAAATGTAAAAACATGCGTGAATAACTAAGTATAAAGCTAGGACCAAATAGGTAACACAACGTCGTCACATGGTTTTAGTAGGATAAAAAAATGTTATAGGACTCAAAGTGTGAGCGATACCCAAGATGACTTGAGTCCACCAAGATGATAATGTAATTTTTAGTCTAACAAATGACCCTCAATCCAAATGGAAAATCGAACCTAAGTTAGAATAAGTTTAGTGTGCAAATGGCGAACCCACTTTGACACACCAACCCTTAAAACTCAAAAAGATTTAATTTTGAATGTGGATTATAAATGAGGGACTTAAACAAATTGGGTAAAAGGTCTAGACTCAATTGGGCAACATAACTACACCAAAGTGGGTGATATGACATGAAGTTTTTTATAATAATTTGAACAAGGAAAAGATGAATTTTCCAATTGGACAACGTAACACCTCCCTTGCTCAAGAAAATTGAGGATAATGTGTTTTAGTTAAGTTCATTGAGTTAATAAGCAGTTTTAGACACAAATCAAGACCAAGTAAGCTAATGACAAAAAACAAATGTCGTAAGTCTAAATTGACAAGGTATGGTAAGGTGGGGTCGCCTAAACTAGCAAGTTTTTGATCGTTCTAGGGGAATCAATTACATAATGACTTTCACGTCAAATAATGCAAAAGAAAAGCATAGAAATTAGGTGTTTGTGGAATTTAGCTTGTTGTAAAAAGGTTTAGTCATTTTTACAACCACTACATCTTGTTTTTCACTTAGTGTAGTGTGATGTCCAAATGCAGATACGTCCCATGTGTAACTCAGAAGGAGTGGGTGAAGTCAGTGTCGAGAGATGAAACCCTAGGTCAAAGCTTTTGTAAATAACTCACAGGAGGTAATGACATCTCCCTCATGATCCAAGATGCTTAAAAAATAAATGACTAATAGAAATACTTTAGGGCTCTTTTTAAGGTCACCCAAACTATGACGAGTTTTTGGGGAGCACTTTAGATGACATTCTTTCTAAGCCTTAGACTAGGCTTTTTGAAATAAGAATGGCACTTTTGATTCCAAGGGTTTTCTAAAGGGAACAAATGGATGAGAATACATGCATCATCCCTCTCTTTTCCAAATAATGAAAATAAAAATGACAAGTGTGTTCAATTTTAAGCCCAAATGAAAGATTTGATGGTGTTCTTTTGACCCCTTGGTCTTAAATTGTAACTTTGAAAGTCTAACTAACAAACATTTATTTTAAGCACCTAAATGTTCCATTAAGCACTAAAATAGAGTTCCTAGTTCATTTTAAAATCATGCAAAATATGGTTTAAAACATGTTTTAACAAATTCAAAGTTTGCTAGTTATTTGTCTACCCTTAAGGCATCACCCCAAAAGCAAATATGTTAGATTAGAAACATTCAAAGAGATTTTCAAAATTTTGTGAAAAATATATTAAAATTTAAGCTAAAATAATGTCAAATTCTAAAAATTTGGAAGAAAACATGCGGTTTAAAAAAAACAATAATGAAAAATGGAGTCTAGATGACCCCAAACCAAGCATTTTAAAATAGCCTATTAACTCTCAGGTCTATGTTTTGATAGTGACCACCGATGGTTATACCTAACCAACAACAGTTATAATTAACCATCAACAGTTGAAAATTATCATTGATGGTTTACTTAACCATTATCGGTTCCTCTGACCATTGATGGTTACCTATGTAAACCCGTGAAGATAAAATACAGCCAAATGAAGTTAGAAAAACATGTAGGAAGAGTTTTAAGCATCCAAATTGAAAATTTTAAGTTGCCTCTTGCTCTCCTTGATACGTGGGATGCGTTTGTCCCACCTGGCATGCCAAAATGTAGAAAGGATTATATAACATGATTATTCAAACATTAGTCCAATAAACCAAAGTAAGAATACATAAGAACAAACTGAATTAAGCCTATCTATTCATGTGGGAATTACAAATGATAGTAAGAAACAATTGAAAGAAAGCAACATCATATTACCTTCCCAAATGGATTCACCATACCAATGCAACTCAAAATCATGTTCTCCCTTGATCAATAGTTCTTATCTTCAACAACAATGGTGGCCACCCCCTCTAATATCTCAAGAAGTTTCCACAAAACCTAGGCTCATGATTTGGAATCACTAAACTAGCCTATCAATGAAGCTTGAAAACAAAATTAATGATCAAATGCAAAGGATTTTGGAGCCAATTTTATATTATAAATTTTTAATATTCAAGCTTAAAAATGATGTCTATGGCCTCTTTATTTATAGGTTTTTAAGATTGGTCAGGATCAACCATGACCATCCATCTCAAGATTGAGATGTGTGGTCATGGATTAATTGAATTATGCAATTAAAATCTATAATTATCCTCATAATGACCTTGGAAGAAGGGGAATTGAAGAGGAATGGGAGGCATTAACTAGGCATGGATGACCCATAATCCTAATATTTATGGTATTTATGGCCAAGGGATGTCTTGCCAAGAAATGATGTCACTTGATGATACAGTGAATAGAAATCAATTTCTAAAAAGAAATATTCAACAACTCTCATGAAAAATCCACTTAAGCTCTTGATTTGGATTAATTAGCCTTAAATAAGGTTAATCAATATTTGTGTAATTATTTGAAAATTGGCCCTCAATTAATCAAAATGGTCAAAAAGTCATATTACTAAGTTGTAATTTGACTCGGGAAGAATTAGAAGGTGATGATAGATGCATTGGAACCATATTTTCATTTAGGATGTTTTTTTTAAAAAATAACAAAGGTACGTGAAGTGTACCAATGAATTAGAAGAAAAGAGTGATCTAGAGCACAAAAAGGTGAAATCATCATTTTGACTCGAAATGAATTGATCAAAGATAGCTAGCCCATAAATTGTATTACCCCATTCAGGGATACTTTGACCTAAATTGGCACTTGTAAATGACAAGTTCGAACCATTTAGGATGTTTTATGGATTTTAGCTTAAAATGTCCATTTGAGTAAAATTCAAGTAAGATTAATAATTTTAACGTAGATATGCTGTTAGGAATTGGATGTTTACAGTATGTATGTATATATACAATATTATTACACATGTATTATTACACACACATTACATATACATACATATTCATTAAAAATACATATTAATATGTGTATATTTATATATTATGTGTTATACACACATACTAATGTGTGTATATACATATTAATATATATACACACATAATACATATATATACAAACATTAATGTGTGTGTGTATATATATATATATACAACATTAATATATACAATGTACATTAATGTATACATGTATATGTTTATATACATATTAATATCTACATATAAACACATAATATACATGTACATATTAATATATGTATATGCACACACGCATTTTAACGTGTATATGTATGTACAATGTACATATACACATATTATTGTGTATATGTATGTGCATGCATGTACACATTAATATACATGCATATGTTTGTACATACACATATTAATGTATATTTGCATGTATATTAATGTGTACATGCATGCACATATTTATACACAATAATATGTGTATATATATACATATTAATATATATATATATATATATATGTATATACATTAATGTATATTTGCATGTATATTAAAGTATGTATGTATGTATATCTATATATACATACATACATACATATATATATATATATATATATATGTATGTATGTATGTATGTATGTATGTATGTATGTATATGTTTATACATGAATATGCATATATGTATATGAATGTACACATATTAATATGTATATGCATGTACATGCATATACACATCTTAATAAGCATATGTATATTAATTTAATTTTTTTGAGAATATTGGTGTATTATTCTTAATTTAGTTAACGGTATGGGTTAATTAAATTAGTGAATAATACTATAATATTTAAGCTACTAATTTGTATAAATTAATTATAATTTTAACCTTTCTATAAATAGCAATAAATGTGAAGAAAATAAGACTTAGCTGGAAACTAATTGAGATGAGTATTATAGGGTCTGAAATTCACTATGCAGGACTGGGACAATATCATAAATTAGGATTTGGCTTTTGTTTTATGAAAGAACAAGAGCACCAAAATAAGATGCCCTGGGGTCTGGTGCTATAGTCCTCTTATGTCGTTGTTGTCTAGGAGACCTAAGCTTTCTAGGTTTTGTTTATTGTGTCTGTGTGAGCCTGCCTATGAAATTTTGACTACTAGATATTCATATAATTCCTTGTAGAGTTGATTTAGTATTCAAACCCTAGCCTCCATTATGATTTGACAAACTTTTGGAAAGAGGGGATTTTAGTGTGTGAAATATGCATTGAATGTGTATCCACACCCCTTGTGTGGGCACGTTGTCTACATACTAATACTCTAAAGAGGGATCAAGCCATATGTAGTTATCCCACTTGATGTGCTTTATACAATAGTGTATATGAAGATGAAAAATGTTAAATTGGATCTGATTGAGGTGGCTAGAGATTGGTGTGAGGGTTTGAATAAGCTTTAGTTATATTGGTTGGTTGTATGCAAAGAATAGGGAAATATGCCTGAGTAGTCTTACTTGTATTCTTGCTTACTTTGTGATATTTTCCAACCCCTTCTAAATAAACTTTGAATGGGATTTTATAGAGATCTGTTGGTCATGGGTCAAATATATTCATGTTAGGCTAACAATAAGGAGGATAGGAATCAGAAGGAAATGACTGTTGGTGATAAAAATGCACTTGGATAGGAGCACCAAAAATGGACACCCTAGGGTTCAGTGTTATAGTTCAAATTGGATGCTATTATCTTGAAGGAATGAGACCTAGGGGATAGAATCATCAATGGAAATGTTTCCTAGAGGAGGTGGAATCACTTTCTAGAAGGCTACGAATGACTAAAAATCAGAGAAAAGGTGCCTAAGAAGGTCATGAGAGAAAGCAAGAGGGACCTATGGGTTGGGTGTCACAAGCCACACTCAAGTTACCAATTTTGACATTTTATATGACTACATTTGCCCCCCTTTTATTCTAGTGATGTAGCAAAGTGAAATACTAAGATAAATAAAAATAGAAAGCGTACCTAAACTTAACTACAAGGGTGAAGCTCATGAAGCGCTGTGATGTTGGGTATCTATAAAGAGAACACATCACGAAGTGTAAATCTGTAAGAGAAAACAAACAGTAGATCAGTTCTAACTAGATACATTATATCTAAAATAAGAATTTATAAAGCTAGGTAAGAGAAAGAGGAAGAGGAAGGAATGAATACACCTCACTGGATATGTAAATCAATACAAAACCTGTTGTGGTGCTGAGTGATGCTAAGTAATATTGGGTATATGTTGTACCAAGAGTAATATCATGAATGGAGTTGAATGCTCAATTCCCCAAGAGTGGCTCAAGAACGTAAAGACTAGCCCTTTGGCTCCATCATCACTTACTAAGTGAAGCTATGTGATCATGCATGTGTTAATCGATGTTTGAACTGTGTGTCCAATCTCCCTTAATAGGTGGCTCAAGAATACAAAAGCTAGCTAGTCCTTTGGCTCCATCATTGCCCTATGAAGTGAAGTTATAATTGATATTAGTATGAATGTGTGTCATATGATATGGATCCTAAAGCCCATGAATATATTGTACTATGATAATGTGGCATGGATTGTCGAATGTGTGTTGAAAACTAGGCCACTCTTAACCAACTCGAAAAAAAGGTGGAGATTAGGCTTGTGTGAAAGCCACTCAAAAATGATGCTAACCACCTATAGATGGAGTAAGGCACGTAACTATTGAGAATATTTGGGTAATGTACTAAACTCAAAAATATGATAAGTCAAATGTGCCATGCACATTGCCCTTAATCACTGGTGTCTAAAACATAGATTTTGATCTACAAGTTATACCAACTAGCGAATCTAAAACTGGGAGTGAGAACCATCATACCGTGCATGATGCCCCCTATATCTAGATTCTCTAAGAAAAATTGTACTAAAACTATTGAGTCTAAAATGTTTTTTATGTGCAAAATTGTAGCTAAGCTTACCTTTCTACCTATTTTTGGAAAATCTAGTTTTTTTATTGTTTTGATAGGAGCATCAAAAACAGACACCCTATTGTCTAGCACTATAGTCCAATCTTGGCACTATTATCCTAGGCTGATTCTGATGACTATTTTGTAATTTTCACTATCTGCCTGATCTATTTTGTCTAGTTTAAAGTTTGGTTGTTGTTTTGGGTGTTTTGAATGTTGATTTTTTAATCGATAGGAGCTCTGATCTCTATGACAAAATCCATGTTTATTGCCCCTTCTTCTGAGGGTAAAAATGAAGACCCTGTAATGACTATCCTCAAAATAAATATCCATACAAGTGTGTTATGCTATGAGAATATATGATGTAGCAATGATAATCAACAAGATATCTCAAGATATAACATGGTTTGTAAAAGAAATTATTAGATCAGCAGGGGTATGCCTAGACAGATATAACAATGTAATAATATGTGCAATATAGTAAGTTAGAACTAGAAGTTTGGTTAATTATTAGTTATTAGTTGTCAAAGAGGGATAGAGCATGATGTCCATCATGGCATCTAGGAAACCAAGATAATGCATGATGTGGATCATAACATTGCAAACAATTGAAAAGCAATCAAGCAACAAACACACAAGGCAAGAAACAAGAAGTATACAAGAGTGGCCAAGGGTCCAAGCAAACAAGGGACATGGGCACATGTCACTCAAACTGGAAAGCAAGCATACAAGGTATATTCAAATTTCACATACACATACAATTGAAAACAAGCAAGGTTGGCATGAAAGCCACAATCACATAAAATATTACAAGTAAAGGATATTGGTAAATGTCCGAAGGCACACACAAGAATAGAAGCAAATGACATTGGTAAATGTCCTAAGACACATACATGAGATAAAATAGGAACTAAGAAATGTAAACATATCTAGTTATGCAAAATAAGTAAGGAAAACATGTAAATACTAGAAATATAATCGCATCTAACTAATCAAAGCAAGAAGTGAAAGTATGCAAGACATATAGTACAAAACTAAGTATATACTAAAAAATACATAAGTGTTATATACTTGTGAGTGTCAATAGAGTAATATGTGTAAGCTAGTAAGCAATGTACATCAACATGATAACTAGAGTGTGTGGTGTAGGAATGACATAACATGGATGGTGTAGTCATATAGAAGATGCCCCTAGTGGGTAAATATATCAATGTATATCTCAAATGTAAAATTAGGATGCCCCCTAAATGGGTAGAGTGAAACAATCAAGGATTTGGATGTCACTACACACACTCAAAGAAGATCAAGTGAAGCAAGATAATGTAGATAAATCAATAAACAATATCATATAACAACAAATATAAGTATGGCATGGTAGTAGAAATGTAAAGCATAGAGAATGCATACAATTGAAATGTTTTTGGTATTTTAAATTATTTGAATGTTTTTGGATTTTGAAATTTTATATTGTTTTTGGTATTTTGAAATATAAGCTATGTACAATCAATCATGAGAAGACTATATACAAGAAATATTGAGAAACTATGTACAAGTAATTAGAAAGGAAACTATATACAAGCAAGACTGGGAAGAAATGATACTAATCAATGAGTCTCATGCGAGACTCCCTATCATGGTGTCCTATATTAAAGAGAGGGATCATGCATGATCATGAAGCATGATGGAAAGGCTGAGACTGTGGCTTTGAAATCTGTGTACGTTATAAGTGCTCTGAAATCTCTAAAGTAGAAACTAAATGTGAGGTCCCCCTGTAACTCTAAGAAGTGGATGCAACTATAGGGCTCTTAGGAACCCATCTGGTAGTAGGATAAGCCCTCTGAACATGTGCTCTATATGTAGAGGCATGATACCTCAATGATATTATCTTGGATGTGAATACTGTAGCTGAAAGCTATCTATAATTTTGAAACTGTGGCTACTCTAAAAGAGACCTCCGTGGAAGTGTATGAACTTTCTATGTTGGCGATGGAGGCTTCAACTATGTCTAAATCTGTATTGGAGGAAGAACTGAAACTGGTAGAGAAACTAAAACTAGTGACTATAAAATAGTAGATGGCTCTGAAGTGGGGAGTGGTAACTAATATGAAACTCCACCAACTATAACAACTTGATTAGCGTGAATGGATTTCACGTATCTATAAACTATAGAAGGTACTACTCAAATTTTTTATATCCATGGTCGACCAAGTAACATATTGAAAACTCCTGCATTAAGAACAATAGTAAATAGTGTGGCCATGTGTATTAGACCAACCTATAAAAGAAGAACAATCTCACCCAAGAACTCTATATGTGCCCACTGAAGTCACTGATAATTGTTTCCATCGATGTAATATCTTATTCTAAATATCCTAAATGTTGTAATAATGTCATAGTGCACATGTTTACACTATATCCATTATATATGAGAATAGGATGATTATGAATGTAAGTTTTGATAAAGGGTGCATGGTAATCTGAATCATCCTCAACTATCTCCTACTCTGAGAAGGATATCGAAGGTCTAGTTGGAACTCTAGATTTATATACACCAATCAAGTTGCTTAAAGGATGTAACTCAACTGAAGGTCCCTGATATATAGCCGGTGGAGGATGTGCATGATATGCATGATGAACACTTGATGTATCCATTGTCTCTTATTTAGAATGTTGTGGGAAATGATCTAAGAAGATTTTCAAAGCTTTATCTTGTGTTTGATTTGCTTGATGAGGCTCAACTAAATTACCAAGATCGATAATGTTGCCATCTATCAAGTCATGTATTTTGTGTTTCAAATTGATGCATCTGTTTGTTGTGTGGATTGATCAAAATGCATTCTGATCATATTCCCATGGAAAAGGCTTTGTTGGATCAAATTTCCAAATAGGAGGGACATATATGATATCACATTCCAATAATTGCTATAAGACTCTAGCTAGAGATACTGGTAGATTGGAAAAAGTTCGCTGAGGAGGTGCTAATAAAACCACTCATTGAGGGGGCTTTGAAGCTGCATTAACTATAGGTTGATTCTAACTCTTGTTATCCTTGACCTTGACTTTGTATGGGACTTTGTGGTTACTCTTGTTTATTATTTCTAATATGCTCATGTACTTGAGTTTGCCCATTGAAATTAATTTGAATCCCCTTTCTTTTAGTGTATGACATAACTTAGTTTGAAGAGATCTTGTAACTCTTGATCGACCATGGGGCTAGTCATCTTAGCCAAGATAGTCTTATATCAAAGAACATAATCTATGATATGCTCATTTGACCTTTATTTCTATTGTGAAACTTGGGCATAGGAAAACTTATCATGAATGTTAATGCTGAAATGAGCTAGGAACATGTTGACTAAAGGATTGAATGCATTGATCGACTGATTCGATAGATTATAGAACCATTGTAAAGCATAATACTTTAGACTCCATGGAAATAACTTGGTTAGTAGTGAATCATTTGACACATAGTCTTAGCATGTTGTATGAAAATCTCTCAAATGTGTCTTTGGATCACCCTTGCCATCATATAGAGTGAGCTTGGTTTGAACAAAACCTTATGACAAGGGTGTCGAAGTAATATGACGTGCCAATGGTGTATGAAGTAGAGCAAAAGAATCCAAGACCAGTGTAGGTCTAGAGGCACTTTGCTCAAGATGTAGCTCCTTGGATTGAAGAGATTTTATCTCTTACGTAAGGGCAACCACATCAGGAGACAAAGATGTACTAGCTATCGCTGGTGGTGGCATAGAGGTAGGTTGAGCTGCTACAAGGGGTTGTTGAGACATAGTTGCCCCCGTAGTGTCATTTACAACTGGTTGCTTTGTGGTTTGAGAATATTTTCCATTGTTCACTTTTTGTTATTCTTATTGTAGTATTCTAAGCATGTCATCTTGCATGTCAGGGTGTTTAGTTAAAAGATCTTGAAGTTCCCTCTTATCAATTTCATCAAAATCGGTGTATTGGGCCATTATTAACATAGGAAAACAAATTGCAAATGGATTGAATTTTTTGCAATAAATTGTAATAAGCAAAGTGCAATGGAAAGAAAGTACTGAATAAAAGAAATGTGAAGTCTTAAAAACACCAAACTGGAATATGCATAAAAAAGATTATTAAGGTGATACCTCAAAAACAATGGGACCTAGTATATGCAGCTAGGGTTTTGAAAATGATTATTTTTCAAATTTACTAAATAATTTTAAAATTTGAAGTGAATTTTTGATTTTAAATATGCATGTAAAAAATCAAAAAAGTATTAGAAAATTCTTGATTTGAAAGGACCTAGTGTATGCAACTAGAGTTTGGAGAAAAAATAAATTTTTGAAATTATTATGAAAATTTAAAATTTTATGCTAATTTATGATTTAAATATGCAAATAAAAAATCAAAAAATTAGTGAAAAATTCTTGATTTGAAAGGACCTAGTGTATGCAACTAGGGTTTGGAAGAAATATATATATATATATATATATATATATATATATATATATATATATATATATATATATATATATATATATATATATATATATGTATGTATGTATGTATATATAATTACTATAGAGTTTTAAAATTTAAATTGAATTTTTTATTTAAATAGACAAGTAAAAAATTTAAAAAATATTGTAAAAATTAGCAAGGAATTTACCCTAGGGTTTTTAAAGTTTTTATTCGTAAATGAAGTAAGTCAAGTTCACCAAATAATTTAATTTTTTTAGAAATATTGGTGTATTATTCCTGATTTAGTCAAGGGTATGAGTTAATTAAATTAATAAATAATATTTTAATATTGAAGATACTAATTTGTATAAATTAATTGTAATTTTAAATTTTTTATAAATAATAGTAAATGTGAAGAAAATAAGACTTAACTAGAAATTAATTGAGATGACTATTACAAGGTCTAAATTCACTGTGCATGACTGAGACAATGTTGCAAATCAAGAAATGGCCTTCATTTTAAGAAAGGATAGGAGCACCAAAATAAGACACCCTAAGGTCCAACACTATAGTCCTCTTCTGTCACTATTGTTCAGGAGACCTAAGCTTTATGGGTTTTGTCTACTATGTCTGTGTGAGTCTGTTTGTGAAATTTTGATTATTGTATGTTTGTAGAATTCCCTGTAGAGCTGATTTAGTCTTCAAATCCTAGACTCCATTATGCTTTGAAAAACTTTAGGAAAAAGGGGGGTTAGTGTGTGTAAGATGCATTGAACGTGTATCCACACCCCTTATGTGGACACGCTGCCTATATACCAATACTCCGAAGAGGGATCAAGCCATATGTAGTTCTCTCACTTTATGTGCTTTGTGCAATAGTGTATATGAAGATACAAAATGTTAAATTGGGTGTGCTTGAGGTGGCTAGGGACTAGTGTGTGGGTTTGAATAAGTTTGTAGTTATATTGGCTGACTATATGCAGAGAATAGGAAAATATGTCTAAGTAGTCTTGTTTATTTTATGATATTTATTAGCCCCTTCTAAATGAAATTTGAATGGGCTTTTATAGAGATATGTCAGTCATGGGTCGAATGTATTTGCATTAGGTTGACAAGAAGGAGGATGGGAATCGAAAGAAAATGATTGTTGGCGGCAAAAATGCACTTAGACAGGAGCACTAAAAATGGACACCTTAGGGTCCGGTGTTATAGTCTAAGTTGAGCACTATTGTCTTGAAAGAACGGGACCTAAGGGGATGAAATCATCACTGGAAATGCTCCCTGGAGGAGGTGGAATCACTATTTGAAAGGTTATGAATGACTGAAAATTAGAGAAAAGGTACCTAGGAGGGTCATGAGAGCAAGCAAGAGGGACCTATGGGTTGGGTATCACAAGCCACACTCAAGTTAACAATTTTCACATTTTACATGACTACACATATACATATACATATCATTATATCATTTATTAGTTGGATTTATAATTATACTTGCTTCACATTATTATATAGTAAGGATTTATTGCATATGTGTGTATACATATGTATCATATATATTTGAGGTTTTATATATATAATTGATTAGAAATAGATTGAGATTTGGAAGATAAAATAAGATGTATATACATGTAGCACACATGCACATACATATGTGTACATGTACATGTACATACATATACACACATGTATGTATATATATCATATGTGTATACATATAAATGTACCATATATATGTATACATATTAATATTAATATAGTACATATATATACATATACATACATGTATGTATATGTATATGTATATGTATACACACACACACATATTAATATATACATATATAATATTAATATATGTGTATATACATGTATGTATGTATACTTACACATTAACATATATATGTACATATTTATGTATGTCTATGTACAATGTATATACATATATATATTAATATGTATACTCATATATAAATATGTGTATATGTATACATGTATATATACATACATGTACATGTACAATATATATAAATACACATGTAGATGTATGTACATACACACACACATGTATATATTAATATATGTATATATTATATGTGTATATACATGTATATATATACATATATATTATTGTATCTTATCTAATACAATAATGGAGATATTGTTCCTCTAGTCTCATATGAATGGAGTTAAAAGTAGCTATTGTAAAGAAGTCAGAAAGAAAATGGTAGCCTCTATTGGAGAGTTTTGAGTTTTGATAATCCAGGCTTGAGGTATGGTGAGTAAGGTTTTGGTTTTGAAACCCTTTGAATCTGTAGACCTTTATATTGTTGGAAATATTAATGTAAGTAGTGATACCATGGTTATAATACTATTCATGTATTGAAACATTAATCAAATAAAGGAAAACTTTGACTCACAGTCTCTTAGAAGGATAACTTTGTGCATGCCCAGTCCATAGCTTAGCTATAAAGGTGCCAAGGAGTGAAGGCAAGTATGAACAAATGTTTGGGGAGATTAACATTGATAGGGACTAGGAGTATCTAAGAAGATATGTTCCTAGGAAGTTGAGAACCTTTTTAGAAGAGAACCACTGTATCACTCAGTTGCAATTAGAGTCTGATTCAAGAGACACCATGTTTTTACTTAACTCAGTTAAGAGCCTCATTTGATGATGGATTGGCATACATTGTTTGGATTAATTAAGTATTAAAGATGAGAAAGGGTTATAAGGTGGAAAGGATAAGCTTTAATGAAGGAGTTAAAACATCATACTAATCTAATGCACCTTTGCTTGCATTTTCTTATACAGTCAGGTTTTTATTTTAAAAACCCTAAAAGCTAATGGGAATGGAATAAGGAGATAAAAGGGTTAGAAATTTTGTATAGGAATGAAAAAGACCTGTGAAAGGCCTTAAAACTTTACAAAGTGACATAATATGTAGCAGGAAACAAGATTTACAGCTGCCCTATCTGTCACAATCAATAATCTATGCCCAGTTTATTGTGTTCCATTGAAATTCAAGTATTTATTGCATTAAAAGACTCATCCAAGTGTATGGAAATATGAAAACGGTCATTAAAAACCTATTAAAGTTAATTTTATCCTTTGATTCAATTCACAACTCAATAAATGTAATTCTTAAGGTTCTCGAGCCTGTATGTTGCCTATGAAACCCTATATTAGGGTTTTTCCATTTTTTGAGAGATTCCATTGTTAGAAAAACCTCAAACTGTGTGATTTGGTTCATCTCAACATATTTGAAGATATTGAGGTGGTTTTCAAGTGATACCATATGTTCAAGTATAGATATTAAGGATTGAGTTGTAATAGGGCTAGAATGAGGCCTAATTGGTAAGGTCTAATGATGGAAAAGGGGTCTGCAGGTAGAATTAGCTCATGAAAATTTGTATGGAGTATATGAGTGAGGGGAAGCTATATGTAGTTTCAAAATCTTAAAATAGTGCATGGATTTATCAAAGGAAGGGCAAACAAGGAAATAGGGCTATAAGCTTAGGATGAATATTGCAAGTTGAGGTATAAAACAAAGGGGAGAGTTGTGTTTTAAGCATTGTGAGAGGTAGAGATCAATGTGATATGGTCATATATAGATGTCACCAAAAAGAGATTGAGTTCATGGCATACATGTAATTTTTTATTACTCTAATCCAAGAAGTTGCCTAGGAAAGAGAACACAAAGGGATGAAGAGATATTTAGTGAATGAAAAGAAAGACTAACTTGCGGAGATAGATGATGAATGTGAGTGTCATATAAGAGGATTAAGGAAATGAATAGATATATTGAAGATAAAATAAATAAATTCTTATAACATAAATGTTTCTAAGCCCAAATACAAAGGGAAATATTAAACAAGACATGAAGAGTTGGGTGTCAAATCATTGAGAGCATGAGACCAATTTGGACAGAGAACCAGATGTTGATTATTAATGAGACTTTTCCCAAATGAACTGCATCACTTGAAATATGAAGGTTCCTCCACCTATATCTCAACCCCACACAACTCCTTCAATCATTAAAAATCCTTTGCCAATCCACTGTTCAAGTTTTCTAATCGAATATTTGTTTGACTGTGTAGGAAACATGCATTCTACAGGTTTGTCTCCCTGTTGGAAACAAAAAAACAAGGTACTATGCAAGGAAAAGATTCAAATAAATTTAAAATACATTTAGTGAACTCACCAAAACCTTTGGTATCAATTGCAAGATGTTCCCATTGTCATTTCATTCACAAAACAAAGTGCACAGTGTGTCAACAAAGGATGAACCCATAAAACAAGGTCTGTATAAACAAGTCTTCAAAAACCAAGGGTTTCTCTTCTAATTTCTTGAAACTTATGTCTCTCCTACTCCCAAAAATAACCTCTCCATCGAAAATTACACTTATTATATGTGCTTAACTACTGTAACTGCCTAGAGGGACCTTCCAATGGTCATAAAAGGCAAGTCAAGAAAACATAAAAGTGTGCTAACTCATTATTTTGTACTATTGAGACCTTGGACCCTTGACATGGATCCAATAGGTCCTTATAGGTGTTAAAACATGTTTACCAACTTGAATAAGCTATTAATTCACCCATGAAATGCTTTAATTATAAGCAAATTATTCAATTTTTTTAAAATCATGTTTTGACGGGAAAACTAAGAATTTGAAATTTGAACCAACTAGAAGCAATTCTAACCTACTAATTTGAAATCTAAGGTTGTTGAGGCATTTCAAGGCCCTCCAAACCATCACCAAACCAAAATTTAGGAAAATAAATCAAAATTGAAAGCAAAATCTTCCTAGAAGTGATGCTCCTACATCACATATGTATATATATAATATAATATGTATGTATGTATATATAGAATATTATTACACACGTATATGTCTATACATATTATGTATATTAAATAAACATACATATGTGTATTAATATATAATATGTACATATACAATATTAAATGTGTATATTGTATATAAACATACATATTAATGTTTGATATACATTACACACACATTAATATGTATATGTACATATTAATGCATGTATATATACACATATATTAATATGTATGTATATATACATATTAATGTGTATAGATATATACATGTAATATATATATATATATATGTATGTATGTATGTATGTATGTATGTATGTATGTATGTATGCATGCATGTATATATAGATTAATATATATTATGTGTATACATACTTTATATGCATATATACACACATTACATATACATACATATTCATTACATACACATATTAATGTGTGTATATTTATTTATCATGTGTTATTACATATACATATATATTAATATGTATATGCATATACATATGTTAATGTGTATATGTATATATAATGTACATATACACACATTATTATGTATATGTATGTACATATACATGTATGTACAATATACATATTTGTACATATATATACATATTAATGTATATTAATGTGTATATGTATATACATATACATATTAAATATGTATATACATATTTACATATTAATATATATATATATATGTATATGCATATGCATATATACACATAAATGTATATTTATATGTATATTAAAATGTGTACATATATACATATATACATATTAATATGTATGTATGCATATATACATATTAATATATATGTATATGAATGTATATTAATAATATGTATATACATATACATGTACATATATCTACACACATATTAATGAGTATATGCATATACATATACATAGTATTATATCATTTATTAGTTAGATTTATATTTGTACTTGCTTCACATTATTATATAGTAAAGATTTATTGTATATGTGTATGTATACATATGTATCATATATATATATATATATATATAGATATATATTTGAGGTTTTATATATAAAATTGTTTGGAAATAGATTGAAGTTTGAAAGATAAAATAAGATGTATATACATGTACCACACATGTACATATATGTGTACATGTACCACACATGTACAAAGATGTGTACATGTACATATACCCCATATATATGTATATATACATGTATATATTAATATTAATATTATTATAATATATTTATATATACATAAATATATGTACACACACACACACACACACACACACACACACACACACACACACACACACACACACACACACATATATATATTAATATTATACATGTATAATATTAATTTATATGTATATACATGTACGTGTATATACATATATATATATATACTTACATATTAATGTGTGCGTATATATGTATGTACATGTACAATATATATGAATACATATGTAGATGTATGCATATACACATTAATATATGTATATGTATGTATATATTAATATATACATATACGTATACATGTGTATATAATATATATATATTATTTATACATATATACATGAATATATGTATATACATATACACATGTATATGTGTGTGTATTTTTCTTAAAGAAAAACACAAATTTCTTCATTGGAAAAAGTTATATCGTAAAAATGTAAAAAGTATTAAATACAAAGAGTCGGAAAGAAGGCTCCAAAATGCACAAACAACACTAGAAAATAAACTAAATATTCCACAAGCAGAAATCTTAAAATTATATCATATATGTATATAAATATATACAATACATTATACACATATGTATGTATGTATATGTATACGTATACATGTATTATGTATGGAATATATATATATATATATATATATATATATATATATATATATATATGTATATATATATATATGTATATATATATATATGTATATATATATATATATATTCCATTTCTTCAGACTTTTTCTCTAAGTGAATTCCTTCAGACAAAAAGTCCGAAGGAATTTTGCCTTAAACATTTTTTCGAGGAAAATCTTCCCAAAAGAATTCTTTCGGCCTCTTGCACTTAGCCATTTTCCCAAGGGATTTCCAATTTTTGTCCGCTTTTGCTCACTGCCCTCCATAAGAGCACTTGTTCCTTTGGCTTTGGGGCAGCCCCTTGAACCTACCGATTGAACCAACTTTGGTTCAACGGTTCAATCGATTGATTATTTGTTATTTGGCTAAGTGTTGAACCCGTTTCTTTCCTGCAAAGTCCGTAGAAACCAACCGTGAAGTCCGTAGAATTGAGCTTGCCTGCAGAGTCCATAGAAGCCAAGTTCGTGGTTTCTCTAACTTTGAAAGAGTCTGTAGACATCTATTTGCAGAGTTCATAGAAACCATCTGTGAAGTCCATAGATTCAAGCCTGCACGAGTCCATAGATTCAAGCCTGCAGAGTCTGTAGATTTCTGAAAAAGCTTTGAAAAATGAAGAACCTGGACGCCTAGAACAATTTTTGAAAAGGGGAGAGAGGATTTTGGTCAGTGTAGGGCCAAAATAGTCCATAGGTTGTTCCAAAAAATGAGTGGCATTTTTCGAGGACAACAATGTATATAGATATATAATATATACACACATAAATATCTATATCTATATACATGCCTAACATAAATATGTATATGTGTGTTATATAAATACACCGTCAGTCCCTCCCTGTTAGGGAGCAAGGGGAGGAAGGGAGGTAGGGCATACCCCTATATGTCGTATTAGGTACCATTATGCTCTATATAACTCTTATATAGGAACTATATATGTCATACACATATGTAACACACACACACACACACACACACACACACACACACACACACACACACACACACACACACACACACACACACACACACACACATGTATGTATCTATACATATGTGTGTGTGTGTGTCACACACACACACACACACACACACACACACACACACACACACACACACACACACACACACACACACACACACACACACACACACGTATGTATAGATACGTGTGTGTGTGTGTGTGTGTGTGTGTGTGTGTGTGTGTGTGTGTGTGTGTGTGTGTGTGTGTGTGTGTGTGTGTGTGTGTGTGTGTGTGTATACATATGTGTATGACATATATAGTTCCTATATAAGAGTTATATAGAGCATACTGGTACCTAATACGACATATAGGTTTATGCCCTACCTCCCTTCCTCCCCTTACTTCCTAAAAGGGAGGGACTGACGGTGTATTTATATAACACACATATACATATTTATGTTATACATGTATATAGATATAGATATTTATGTGTGTATATATTATATATCTATATACATTGTTGTCCCCAAAAAATGCCACTCATTTTTTGGGAACCTACGAACTATTTTGGTCCTGCACCGACCAAAATCCTCTCTCCCCTTTTCAAAAATTGTTCTAGGCGTCCAGGTTCTTCATTTTTCAAAGCTTTTTTAGAAATCTACGGACTCTGCAGGCTTGAATCTACGGACTCGTGCAGGCTTGAATCTATGGACTTCACAGATGGTTTTTATGAACTCTGAAAATAGATGTATATAGACTCTTTCAAAGTTAGAGAAAACCACGAACTTGGCTTCTATGGACTCTGTAGGCAAGCTCAATTCTACGGACTTCACGGTTGGTTTCTACGGACTTTGCAGGAAAGAAACGGGTTCAACACTTAGCCAAATAACAAATAATGAATCGATTGAACCGTTGAACCAAAGTTGGTTCAATCGGTAGGTTCAAGGGGCTGCCCCAAAGCCAAAGGAACAAGTGCCCTTACGGAGGGCAATGAGCAAAAGCGGATAAAAATTGGAAATCACTCGGGAAAATGGCTAAGTGCAAGAGGCCGAAAGAATTATTTCGAGAAAATTTTCCTCAAAAAAATGTTTAAGGCAAAATTCCTACGGACTTTTTGTCTAAAGGAATTCACTTAGAGAAAAAGTTCGAATAAATGGAAAAGAATGAATGGCTAAGAAACATGAACTTTCCTTCAGACTTTTTGTTCGAAGGAATTCTTTTAGGCTTTTTACCCAACGAAAAAAGCCCGAAAGCCAAAAGCCCACCGGGGAAGTCAAAGCCTAAAGTCCGTCCGAAAATCTTGAAGGATAAGTACCCTTGCAGAGGGCACTTGATGACAGAGAAAGGACCATTTTAAAAGCTTGAGGGGGCACCTTCCCTTCGGGACGTTCCAAAGGCTGAACAAAGATGCATAAAAGAAACTTCAAAGACTTGGACAAAAAGGGCTTCAAAGGATGAACTGAATGAACCGATTAAACCATTGAACCATTGAACCAAAAAGTTCAATGAGTTCACAGGTTCAAAGGTTCAACCAGAGCTTAGAAAGATAAAGGAAGTAGTGATTGAGTGAGACACAAAATGAACCAATGAACCGATTGAACCTTGAACTGAAAGAGTTCAAAGTTCAATGGTTCATAGGTTCAAAAGTTCAAAGGCAGCCTCAGTCAAGGAAAAAGTAGCAAATAAGTGGTTCAATGGATGGTTCAACTAAGGAACGAAGAAGCAATTGAACCAAGAAGCGATAGAACAAAAGAGATAGAATGAACCAATGAACCGATGAACTTTCAATGGTTTGACGGGTTCAAGGTTCAACATGGTTCAAGCAGCTGGCGACCATTGACGGTCCCGTGGACATCAAATTTAAAGGGATATCCGTGGAAATTGAAATAGAGCACAGAATGTAAAGGAAGAATCAAGTAACTAACTAAAAAGAGAGCCTAAAGACTCAAATTGCTACAGGGAAGAGAAGATCAATGCAAAGAACTAAAAATTTCTTTGAAAGAGTTATTTCCAGTAGGTGAAACAGTGGATCGAGTAGACTTCTGAGCACACCATATCAAGGAAGAGACATATTAGATGAAGGGACACGCCATAGTTATGGCAGTGCACTGTTCTCAGCATGGTCTCTCCAGACAGGACTGAAGGCACATTGAAGATGTTGACTGTAGCATGGGCCGTCCCATGGAAAAAAGTGCCAATCCTTGTGTAGTTGCTATAAGATTGTAATATCTCTCATTTGTAAAGGAGACTTTTCATTTTTATATAAGAGAAACTCTGCCCATTTTGAAAGAAGAAGACTGAGACTTTGAGCTCAGATTGTAATTTCATTTCATTTTATCTGAATGAGAAAGTAAGTTTTTTGCAGACTTTGTGCTATTTTAGCTTGTGCTACTTTAAGAAATTGTTCTTATGTATGTTTCCTAGAAGCATTCTTATTCATTTAACTTGACAAGCAGAATTAGTGAAGGTAAAAAAGGGAGGTGCCCTAAAGCCAATTGTGAGAAGACTTTGTGCTTTCACAATTATTTTCAGCGTGTGTTTTTCTTTTTTTTTTTTGTGTTGAGGATTCTGGGATGACTTTGTGCCCCCATTATCCTTTGTGTTATACTCTTTGGGTAGTTGAGGTGGAAACTTTGTGTTCTGTTTCATCCTGCTAGATACTGCATTTTTTATCACCAGTTACTTTTACTACTTGAAAGAAACTCCTGCTATTTCTTGCAAGAACACTTCTAAAAGAAGAGAAGTGTCTTCAATGTTTCCATCAAGATTTTCTCCTTTGTTTGTGAGCATCATCTTTGAAATAAGAGAGATGGATGGTTTATTCTGCCCCCATGTGTTATTTTGTACTATTTATATAGTATATAGCTCCTACATATTTATAGGGAACCTCCCCTTGATGAGAGGAGAGATTAGTCCCTTTTTGATGTAGTAAACCTACACATTTGGCCGACCAATCTTCCTGTTGTGGTTGATCAGACCTATTTTGTTTATCAATACGTTTATTGACAAAATATTCACCCAACAATTTTTGGCGACTCTGCTGGGGATGAACGTGTAATTTGAAGCCTCAAGTTTCAGATTGAAGTAGTCCCTACCCTTATCCATTATAGACTATGGCGACTCCGTTCTGTGTCTTACCCATTATCATGATAGCCTTACCATTTTCCTCCATCTCCATTATTTTATCTGGTCTGCAAAACTAGAGCCACTAGAGAAGAGCGTGCAGTTTGAAGTCTCAAACTTCAAGCTAAAGTAGATCTTGATCTTTTCCATTTTTTTTGTTCTGCAATCTGGCAACTCCACATTATACCAGAGGCCAAAAATTCCAAGGTGTTGTTGACCCTGCTTTTGAGTTGGTGCAGCAGAGTAATTTTGAGTTGTTTCCTCCACAACCTCACCTTAGAAGAACTAGGAGTCTTCCTCCTAGCCCTACCAGGCCACCAACACAAGGCAAAGCTTCTTTTTCTGCTACTAGCCGAGCTTTGCCTATCCACACCCCACCTGGATTAGTGATCCCACTTTTACATAATCAAATCATGGCTCAAGGCCCCTAGGGTAACTCTTTCGGTCCACTGAATTTGACTCCACCTCTGCATGAGCTTCCATGCAGTTCAAAGAAGAATTTCCCTAAATTCTTTGGTGATGGAAAGGTTCATCCTGATGAACACATTATAGCTTTTAGCATAGCCTGCAGTGTAATAAGGGTGGAATTTGAAGACATAGCGGTCAGGCTATTCATGGAGACACTACAAGGTGCTGCTACGGACTGGTTCTACCACTTGTAGGCTAGATCAGTGACTGACTAGGACACTCTGAAAGACAAATTTGAAGTCAGGTTCGAGCCTGAAGAAGATGCACATGCCTTGCTGGCCCAACTCACTCATATGAAGAAAGAGCCTCATGAGCCTATGAGAGATTTTATTGCTAGGTTCGACAAGCTGAGGCACAGGATTTCCATGGTTGCCCAGCTGACACCGCAGAACCTCAAATGCTTCTTCATCAACTCACAACTGCTTGAAGTGAGTTTCTTGCTGAGACAGGCTAGACACATAGACCTTGTTGCTGCTCAAGACTTGGCTACTGAGGTAGAAGATGACCTTATCTTGGCAAGAAAGATAAGGAGAGACCCTAATAAAGGTAAATCCTCTTCATCTTTTGAATACTCACCTACAGCCACCACTGACCCAATGGTGCAAAAGCTGGCAAACGAAATGCTAGCTCTCAGAAAGCAAGTGGCGTAAGGGATGTCATCTGCTCTTGCATATAGAGATATGCCCAAGAGGACATTTCAAAATCAGGCGTACCAAGGTAATGCTACCAGATATCAAGGACAGCAAAATTGCCTTCCTCCTCCACAGAGGAACCTCACCCTTGAAGCACCTCCAAGCAACTCAGCAGTTGGATATCTTGAAGCTGAATCAGATTTCTCATTTCAGCCTAAGTTGAATCTTGAAGATGATGTTAATCTCTTCACTGAGGAAGAAGAAGAATTAGTTGGCGACTCTCATATCAGTTTCTTGAACTATCAGGATGAACCCAAAAGTGAAGGCAATGCAGCTGAGGGGTCATATGCTGTATTCACCTGGTCCAAAAATCAATCAACTCAACAAGCTAATAAGGAGAACGCAGAGGAGCGACCTCAACCAATAATTTCAATTGCTAAGCAAAGATCCACTCTTCCTTTCCAACCAAAGGATTTAGTGATTGTGAGAAAGGTAAGTACCCCAAATGCCCCTACGCCTTCTACTTCAAATTCGTAGTCCAGTCCTCCCCCTTTCAAAAATCAAAAGAATGAACTCCCATCCTCTACTCCTAGCTCGTTCCAGACATTTGATATCATTGACCATATAAAAAAACCAAAATTTAAATGTCTGAATTTTAATTTCTGTAGTCCCATCCTGAGCAATTAGACAGACTGGTTCAATGTATTAAAAACTAGAACATCCTTGTTAAACAAGCAATTCCCAAAGAGACACATGATCCTGCCAGGAAAGCACCCACCAAGAACAACCTTATCATTGCTCCCCCTGCTACTCCTGGTAGGACTGAACCTTTTTATGTCTCATTGCTGATAAATGGACATCAACTGAATAATTACATCATTGATTCTGGAGCTTCAGACAATGTCATGCCTGCTAAAGTGGTTGAATCCCTTGACCTCACATTGACCAAAACTTTTGGTAGATGCTTCTCCATGGAGAACAAGTAAGTGCCTTTGCTGGGACAAATTAAAGATGCCCAATTTACGTTTCTTGTCTTTCCAGACAAAAGAATCAAGATGACTGTCTTGGTAGCATACGTCTCAGCATCATATGGCATCCTTCTCAGACGAAATTTCTGTAGGGATGTTGGTGGTGAATTGAGCATGGATTTATTAGAGGTGAGGATTCTAGTCAAAGGTGTTATGAAGAGGCTACTCCCTGAAAAGGAAGTGAAATACGTAGTTACCCAGACCTCAGCACCTGAAGCTCAAATTTTGTTTGAGTCTTCAGGCATGGGTAACTACTTTCTGTTCACGGATGAAGTTCATGAGACATCTGATGAAGCTCCTGCAGATGACAGCCTAGAAATGCATTCAGCTAAAACAGTAGAGGAATTCACTAAGCACAAAGCATGCGTGGAAGTATCTCCACCCTCAAATGAAGAAGAATCCAAAAGAAAATCAATATCAAATGAGGTATGGATTCTTGAATTTGATGGCAGCTGCTCCTCCACTGGTTTAGGAGCTGGGGTTGTGTTAATATTTCTTCAAGGAGATATTTTTCCCTCATTTTATAAATTGCAATTCAGCAACACGAATAACACAGTTGAATACGAATCTCTATTGCTTAGATTGAGAGCCGCTCGAGATAAAGGCATCAAGTTCCTTCATGCTAAAGGAGATGTCAAACTAGTGGTTTGTCAAGTGAGGAACCTGTATCAAACTAAGAATGAAAGATTGTGTCATTACCGCAATTTAGTCTAAGACTAGCTTGAAGACTTTGACACTTTCAACATCTCTCTAGTTCTAGAGAATTCAATGACCGGGTGGATGCACTAGCTGTTTTAGCTACTCTTTTGGTCCCCCACCCAAAGTTCAAAGGAGATAAGTACATGATTGAGCTAGTCTTTCAGTCAAGTGTACCTGATAATGCCAGTCATTGGCAGGTATTCAATAATGACAATCAAATCATTGCCTTTCTAGAACAAAAGGACAACTTTGAATGACTAGATTTTGAAGGCAGTGAACCTCAAAAGCCTGAATCGACTCTTGAATCAAGTTCAAGCACATGTGATGAGTTCTTTCAATTGAAAGGGAATAAGATTTCCAAAGGCCTAGTTTTCCTTGAGAAGTTGTTTGATAAGCATGATAGATTCATCAAATAGCAGCAAATGGATTTGAGCTCCTCTCAAGAGTTTGATCAAGTAAATATGGGAACCAAGGAAGACCCCAAGATGGTGAACATTGGAAAATGTTGTACTCCTGAAGAGCATTTCAAGTTCACCTCTTTGCTCAACGAATACATGGATGTCCTAGCGTACTCCTATGCTGACCTGAAATCACTCCAGCCTGACGAAATTTGACACAACATCCCTCTCAAGGCTGATTCAACACCTTACAGGCAAAAGTCTAGGCATTATAATCTAAAAATATCAGGTACTATTTTATTTGACATACAAAAAATGCTAAATGCCATGATAATCTTCCCAATCCATCATTCCACATGGATTGCCAATATAGTGCCTGTAAGAAAGAAGAATGGTGAAATTCGCCATTGTGTGGATTTTAGAAATTTGAATCAGGCATCCTTAAAGGATAATTATCCTTTGCCAATCATGGATCAAGTGTTACAGACAGTGATGGGCTCAGAGATGTTATCAATGTTAGATGGCTTCTCAAGATATAATCAGGTTGAAATTGGTGAAGCAGACCAGCATAAGACTGCTTTCACTACACCCTGGGGCATGTTTGCCTATAAAAGAATGCCTTTTGGCTTGATAAATGTTGGCGCTACCTTCCAAAAAGCAATGGACCTTGCCTTCAAGGATGAGATGGGTAAGTTCATTGTAGTTTATCTTGATGAATTGACTATCTTCTCTAAGCATCGCCCATACCATGTGAACCATTTGTAGCAAGTGCTGGATTGCTGCCGTCAGAATGGCATTTCCTTAAACCCCAAGAAGTCAATTTTTAAAGTAACAGAGGGGAAACTTCTTAGACATGTGTCCAAAGGAGGCATAAAGATTGACTTAGACAGAGTCAAGTCTATCTAAGAACTTTCCTTGCCCACAAGCAAGACTATTGTTCACTCTTTCTTTGGAAAGGTGAATTTCTTACGGAGGTTCATCCCCGAGTTTGTCGAGAAGACTAGGCACATTGTAAACATGATGAAGGGAAATGCCACCTTTAACTAAATTGAAGAAGGCAAGTCGGCATTTGAGGATATCAAGACTGCCATTGCCCATGCTCCAATTCTGGCTTGTCCAGACTATAGCAAAGAGTTCACCATTTACAGCTATGCTTCAGAACATATGCTTTCAACAATTCTGGTTCAACAAAATAAAGGAGGTATGGAATCTTCTATTTCCTTCATGAGATGTCCTCTCAAAGCTCATGAGCTAAAGTACTTAAATATGGAGAAGCACGCTTATGCAGTGGTGAAGGCCGTAAAATATTTTTGTTTCTACATCCTCAATTCTCGAGTTACTGCCTTGGTCCTTGATACCACAGTGAAATCTATACTGACTCAGTAGGAGTTTGGGACGAAAAGAGGAAATTGGGTTGCAAAGATCCAGGAGTTTGATCCGATCATTAAGCCAACAAAGCTAGTGCATGAAAAGGGGCTATGCCAACTAATTGTTGATAACAAGCCAAGAAGAATAAAGCATGAAGAACTAGAAGTGGATGACACACCAACAGTCCTCTTTGTCTCCACCACGAATGAGTGGTATTCAGGTATTACTCATTTCCTTACTTATGGTGAGTGTCCTGCTCACCTGTCTTATAAAGAAAGGAGAACCATCAAGCTGAAAGCTGCTAATTTTGTCCTCTAGGACAACAGCCTATACAAGAGGAGCCTTGATGGAATGTTCCTTCGCGATGTAGACAAGGAGCAACAAAGCCAACTTCTGAAGTCTTTCCACAATTCAGCCTATGGAAGACATTTTTTTGCCCCTATGATTGCCCATAAGATTCTATGAGCCAGGTACTATTGGCCAACTCTCTTTCAAGATGCATACAAGTGGGTCAGGGGATGTGAACTGTGCCAAAAGTTTGTTGGAAGGCCCAAGCTAGCTGCCCTGCACCTCAAACCAGTGATCATAGAGGAGCCATTCCAGCAATGGGAAATTGATTTTATTGGAGCTGTAAACTCATTATCAAGTGTTGGACATGACTATGTCCTCATGGCAACAAACTACTTTATCAAATGGGTGGAAGCAGTTCCAACCAAACATGCTACTTCAGAAGTAGTATGCAATTTTCTCAAAAAAAACATCATGTCCAGGTTTGGGGTCCCAATCAAAATTGTCACTGATAATGCAGCTTATTTCACTTCCCAGGAGATTACTTAATTATGTTTCCACTACGGAATCACACTCTCTCACTCTTCTGATTACTTTCCACAAGGGAATAGACAGGTTGAATCAAGCAATAAGAACCTAGTGACTATCATCAAGAAGCTGATGGATGACAATCAAAGGACTTGGCATAAGGCATTGGTTGATGCTCTATGGGCAGACAGAATTACACCCAAGAGGGCAATTGGTATGTCTCTCTTCTAACTTCTTTATGGTGTCAATACTGAGATACCAATCACCTTGGAATTGCCAGCATTAAAATTGGCTAAGGCGATTGAGGATCAAACATATGAGAGCTCACTTGATAAGAGGATCATGTGCCTTGCTGAGCTAAATGAGCAAAGAACTGCAGTGGTAGACCGAATTACCACCCATCAAAGTCTGGTGAAGAAGCTCTTCAACCAAAAAGCAAAGAATCGTGATTTCCAGATTGGAGATCAAGTCCTGCTGTGGGATAAGATAAGAGAACCAAAGGGGATGCACGGAAAGTTTGATTCCCTGTGGAGGGGTCCTTTTACTATTCATTAGCTCAATGGTAAAAATAGTTTCCTATTAAAGTATCAAGATGACACTCTCTTTTCTCTGCCTCACAATGGGCAACATCTGAAGCACTTCAACTCTTGAAGTATCAGATGACTTCCCATGTACATATGCATATTTGTATAGTCTTTTGTTTCTATTTTGTTTTTTTGTTTTCATTTTTGGAGCCTTTCTTCTTGGGTAGCGCAACTCCATAGCCCAATGGCACACTTCAAGGCACTGGAGATTCTGGTTTCTACTCCCCTTAGCTGTGTATCAAGTTTCCAACTAGAGGTAGTTCCCCAACTAGAGCCAGCTGTTGTCTCCAAAAAATGCCACTCATTTTTGGGGACAACCTATGGACTATTTTGACCCTGTACCAACCAAAATCCTCCCTCCCCTTTTCAAAAATTGTTCTGGGCGTCCAGGTTCTTCATTTTTCAAAGCTTTTTCAGAAATCTACAGACTCTGCAGGCTTGAATTTATGGACTCTGTAGGCTTGAATCTACGGACTTCACAGATGGTTTTTACGGACTCCACAAAACAGATGTCTACGAACTGTTTTAGAGTTAGAGAGAAAACCATGAACTTGGCTTCTACAATTGGGTATTGTCTCTCATGTTCTGTGTTGTTTCATATTTCTGGTTACTTATTCTTTCTGGTTAAATTTCGTGTTTAGTTTTTATGGATTGCAACATTATATTTCAGGATATGTTTTCACTATTGGTGGAACGACAGTTAGCTAGATATCAAAGTTGCAGAAGGTTGTTGCCTTGTCAACTACATAAGCAAAATATATTGCAGTCACAGAGGCTAGCAAAGAGATGATATGGATGACACGGTTCATGGAAGAGCTAGGAAAGGAGCAAGAGAGTTGCAGATTATACAGTGATAGTCAGAGTGCAATTCATTTGGCTAAGAATTCAGCGTTTCATTCAAGAACAAAGCATATACAACTTAGGTACCACTTCATTAGACAGGTATTGGAGGATGGTGAGTTGAAGCTGGAAAAGATACATACAGATAAGAACCCTGCTGATATGTTAACCAAGCCGGTAACAAAGGAGAAGTTGAATCTTCATTCAACTTTTGTAGGTCTTCATGATTGAGTTTGAAGATGGAGGAGCTAGAAGATGTTGTTGTACAGGTACTTGTGCAGTTGTTTATCTCCAAGTGAGAGATTGTTAAGGTGTGGAGCTAAAAGCTTCACCAAATGAGCGAGTGCAGAAGTTGCAGGAGTTACACAGTCATCGGCGTCGGTCAGGAGCGATCGACGTCGGTCAGGAGTTGACTAGGACATGCCGGCGTCGGTCATAGATCGGCTGATGTCGGTCACAGGCAGACAGGTAGGGATCGATGTCAGTCACCTGTGCGTCTAGAATGCTATTTCCATGGATAGAATAGAATGTTAGCATGGTAGGATTAAGTGTTAGTCTTAAGTCCACATCTCTATCTTTAGTAAGACTATTTAGAGCCCTTGATTAGGAGGTGCATCTAATGACTGTAATTGTATGCTCATGTTTCCTAATTATTATATATAGGATTAGATCTTCATAGCTTATTGGAATTGAATTGAACAGTACAAGATTGTATATGTGTATCAATCTAGGTTGTTGGAATTGATTGTAATTGAGAGAGAGAACTCTTGAGGGAAAGAGATCTAGGAAGAGATCTGTACATCTGAGAGAGGTGTGGAAGAAAATAAGTTTCTTTAATTGTATTCCTTCTGTAAAGAGTTTAATACAAGTTTTCAGGGTGGTTTCTTGTATCTCTTGTTCTTTGCTATTTCTGATTCTAGTTACTTATCATTCTGGTTTAATTTCGTATTTAATTGCTTTCATATAGTAATCAACATTGTTGGTTGATCCCCAACAAGTGGTATCAGAGCGAGGTTAGAGGTTCTCAGAGCAAGTCTGACTAACAGGTGGTTAAGATCTGATTAGTGTTTTTGATTACAGGTCATTCACAGGGGTTTCTAATTGAGTGGGAATACAGCAATGGCAAAAGAAAGTAAGCTGCGAATGGAGAAACTGAATAGCACAAATGGTCTGATTGATGGAAAGAAAGAGCAGGTAAAGGAAGATTGTTGGTCGATAGAAGATCAGTGTGTAGAAGCAGATGTTGCAGGGGTTGTTGCACAGGTTGCTCTGGATAAAGTATAATCTTGGTCTATAGATTCTATTGCCTCTTTCTATGCAGCCCGAAATAGAGCATCTTTTCATAGGTACATCTTTGGAGACTTTGGAGAGATTTATTTAGGAGCTGGTGAGCTTTGTCAAATGGTTGGCAAAGGGAAAGTGAAGTTGAAATTGTAGACAGATAACACACGGGTGTTGAAGGAGGTCATGCAGGTACCAGTCTTGGAGATGAGTCTAATTTCTTCAAGAAAGTTAGGTGATGAGAGATGCATAGTAACTCTCACAGCGGATGCACTTGAATTAGACGGTGGTAAGAAAGTAGGTATCCGTTATCTATCTACTTATATTATTGATTCACTTTCTATTGTAGAGATGTGGCTTTGTAGGCTTGGTTACATATGTAAAAAGGGAATGCATGTTCTTAAGCAGAAGACAGATATCTTTGACAAAATTAAAAACTGAAAAGCCTTGGTGTTCATGGAGGAGATGACGGATAGAGATCAGCTGAGGGGACTAAATTATTCTGAGCAGGGCTATGTTAATATGGACAAGGGTTTGATCCAAAAGGAGCTCACAAGTAAAAAGGCATCACTCACAGGCGAACACAGGTACCGGCGTCGGTCAGGAGGAATCGACATCAAACAGACAAGCATCGACGTCAGTCATGTGCAGATCAACAGAGTCAGTGGTGTCAGGCAGCAGGAACTGACATCGATCATACAAGAACTGACGTCGGCAGCAGGGACACCAGCGTTGGTCAGGGAGAACCGATGTCGGTAGTAAGTGTTAGTCGCAGGGAACTGACGTCAGTCGGGTGTAGATTGGGAGATGGCTGAGATCGATCACTGGAATGGATGTTGGGTAGACAGCAAGCTGTCAAGGAGTCTCAAGCACCCATATGGAGGACTTAAAGGGTAAGTGAACCTCATATTCGTTGTTCACCTTCTTACTTGTTGCTCACTGATGGTCAAGAACCAGGAAGACGTGAAGAGGCAATGCAGGTAGAATCTAGAAAACAGTGGAAGCATGGCATGAATTCTTTAGAAGAGAACCAAGCGAGAGATTTGGTAGAGTTGCCAGTAGGGATGAAAGCACTGAAAGACGGATGGATTCCCAAGTTAAAGAAGAGAGTGGATGGATACGTGAGATGGAAGGCCAGGGTATATGGTCTTGAGGAAGCTACATGACAGTGGTACAGGTTTTGACAGGTGGATGACAAAGCAGGGCTTTAGTCAATGTCAGTGTAACTATTGTGTTTTTTTTTACCGGGTTGGATGATGATTGCAACATTATCCTTTAACCAGAAAGAATAAGTAACCAGAAATATGAAACAACACAGAATATGAGAGACAATACCCAATTGTATTAATACTTATCCAGAAGGAAATACAATAAAGAAGATGCCACTTCTTCTCCACACCTTTCAGAAGCTTCCCACACCTCAAGTGTTCACAAGTAATTCTCCCTTCAACAGTTCACTCTCTCAATCACGGTCACAACAATCAACTCCAATACAGAGTTGTTGTTCACCTCCACCAGTCAGTAACAACGCTGCCAGTACACCAAGTACACAACCGTACTCCAAGTAGATCTTCCCTTCTCTTGCTGCCACCTGCAAGTCAATAGACCTTACTTACCATGTAGATGTCTCTACACCCTGAAGAACCCTTGTCCTTACTGCCCTAAGTCCTTATGATTCTTCAACCAGTACCCCGGTGGATCTTTTATCAGAACTTGCACACCTGCAACTCTCCAAGATCATACACACTTAGCACCTCTTTGGAACTAGGAGGAGCTACTCTTGCTCTCTCTACAAGCTCAATGGCTTTCTAGCACACTTTTACAATACAGCCCATGAGTCTATTATATAGATCTCATGCATACAGTAATTAGACTTTCTTAATTACAATAATTAGACTCGTAACTCAATACCAAAATAAGTCTTTACATGCAAACTGCCTGTCCAAAAATAGACCAGTTCGGAATCCGCATGCAAACTGCATGCACACACAGGTTGCCGACATTGGCTCCTTCCTGACCGATGTCGGCCGACTTATAATTGACGTCAATTTTTTTTGCACTGTAATATGACCGATGTCGGTTGATCAGACTAACGTCGGTTGCCCTGCAACTTGTTCAGCAACTCAGCAACCTCCCAACAACCTCCTTCTCTGTTTGCATCAGTGAAGCTTTTAGCTCCACAACCTAACACTTCACAGATGGTTTTTACGGACTCCATAAACAGATGTCTACGAACTCTTTCAGAGTTAGAGAGAAAACCATGAACTTGGCTTCTACGAACTCTGCAGGCAAGCTCAATTCTACGAACTTCACGGTTGGTTTCTACAAACTTTGCAGGAAAGAAACAGGTTCAACACTTAGCCAAATAACAAAGAATGAATCGATTGAACCTTTGAACCATTGAACCAAAGTTGGTTCAATCGGTTGGTTCAATCGGTAGGTTCAAGGGGCTGCCCCAAAGCCAAAGGAACAAGTGCCCTTACGGAGGGCAGTGAGCAAAAGCAAACAAAAATTGGAAATCCCTCGGGAAAATGGCTAAGTGCAAGAGGCCGAAAGAATTCTTTCGGGAAGATTTTCCTCAGAAAAATGTTTAAGGCAAAATTCCTTCGAACTTTTTGTCCGAAGGAATTCACTCGGAGAAAAAGTCCAAAGAAATGGAAAAGAACGAATGGCTAAGAAACATGAACTTTCCTTCGGACTTTTTGTCTGAAGGAATTCTTTCAGGATTTTTGCCTGACGGAAAAAGCGCAAAAGCCAAAACCCTGTCGAGGAAGTTAAAGCCTGAAGTCCACCCGAACATCCTGAAGGATAAGTACCCTTGCGGAGGGCACTTGACAACAGAGAAAGGACCATTTTAAACGCCCGAAGGGACACCTTCCCTTCGAGACGTTCCAAAGGCTGAATTAAGATGCATAAAAGAACCTTCAAAGACTTGGACAAAAAGGGCTTCAAAGGATGAACTGAATGAACCGATTGAACCATTGAACCGTTGAACCAAAAAGTTCAATGAGTTCACAGGTTCAAAGGTTCAACCAGAGCTTAGAAAGATAAAGGAAGCAGTGATTGAGCGAGACACATAATGAACCAATGAACCGATTGAACATTGAACCGAAAGAGTTCAAAGTTTAATGGTTCATAGGTTCAAAAGTTCAAAGGCGGCCTCAGTCAAGGAAAAAGTAGCAAACAAGTGGTTCAACCAAGGAGCAAAGAAGCGATTGAACCAAGAAGCGATAGAATAAAAGAGACATAATGAACCAATGAACTGATGAACTTTCAATGGTTCGACGGGTTCAAGGTTTAACATGGTTCAAGCAGCTGGTGACCATTGATAGTCCCGTGGATGTCAAATTTAAAGGGATATCCGTGGAAATTCAAATATAGTGTGCAATTTAAAGGAAGAATCAAGCGACTGACTGAAAAGATAGCTCAAAGACTCAAATCGCTACAAGGAAGAGAAGATCAATGCAAAGAACCAGAAATTTCTTCGAAAGAGTTATTTCCAGTAGGTGAAACAGTGGATCGAGTAGACTTCTGAGCGCACCATACCAAGGAAGAGACATACTAGATGAAGGGACACGCCATAGTTATGGCAGCGCATTGTTCTCAGCATGGTCTCTCCAGACAGGACTGAAGGCACATTGAAGACGTTGACTGCAGCATGGACTGTCTCATGGAAAAAAGTGCCAATCCTTGCGTAGTTGCTATAAGATTGTAATATCTCTCATTTGTAAAGGAGACTTTTCATTTTTACAGAAGCAAAACTCTGCTCATTTTGAAAGAAGAAGACTGAGACTTTGAGCTCAAATTGTAATTTCATTTCATTTTATCTGAATGAGAAAGTAAGTTGTTTGTAGACTTTGTGCTGTTTTGGCTTGTGCTACTTTAGGAAATTGTTCTTATGTCTGTTCCTAGAAGCATTCTTATTTATTTAACTTGACAAGCAGAATTAGTGAAGGTAAAAAAGGGAGGTGTCCTAAAGCCAAATGTGAGAAGACTTTGTGCTTTCACAATTGTTTTCAGCATGTGTTTTTCCTTTTTTTTCTGTGTTGAGAATTATGGGATGACTTTATGCCCCCATTATCCTTTGTGTTATACTCTTTGGGCAGTTAAAGTGGAAACTTTGTGTTCTGTTTCATCCTACTGGTTACTGTGCTCTTCGTCACCAGTTACTTTTACTACATGAAAGAAACTCCTGTTGTTTCCTACAAGAACACTTCTAAAAGAAGAGAAGTGCCTTTAGTGTTTCCATTAGGATTTTTTCCTTTGTCTGTGAGCATCATCTTTGAAAGAAGAGAGATGAATGGTTTATTTTGCTCCCATGTGTTATTTTCTGATTATGTATATAGTATTTGGCTCATACGTATTTATAGGGAACCTCCCCTTGATGAGAGGAGAGATTAGTCCCCTTTTGATGTAGTAAACCTACACATTTGGCCGACCAATCTTCCTGCTATGGTTGATCAGACCTATTTTGTTTATAAGTACGCTGATTGACAAAATATTCACCCAACATACATCATCTATATAGATATACATATATAGACACACACATATAAATATTAATGTGTATATGTATATGTATTATATGTATATGCATGTATATATGTATTATATACACATGCATATATATTTATTTACATATGAATATATATATATATATATATATATTCTTATATACATATGTGTATATATATGTATGTATATACATATATATGTATGCCAAAGCAATATGTATATATATTTATTATTTTATATTTTAATTCATTTTGATTTAGTTTTATATAAAATCTCAATTTTATATATAAAACTAAAGTTATATATAAAATTGATTCAAAATAAATTAAGATTTGATAAATAAAATAAAAAATGACTTAAAAAAAAATTACTATAAATATAGTCACTTTTCATATTTCCATTTTCAACTTTTCACCTTGATTTATTAACTTATTCATTATGGTTTAAAATGTAATTATTAATTTTAACCAAGTAAAATTTTAAGAGTTGATATGAATTCTAGTACATATTTCATTCTCATATAAACATATAGATATATAAATATTTTTTAGAAAATTAAATTTTAATAAGTATTATTTATTAGTTGGATTTATATTTATGCTTGCTTCACATTATCATCTAATAAAAAATATTATATATATTTAAAATTATATATATAAAATTAATTAATAAAGTTTGAAAAATAAAATAAAAAATCATTTTTTTAAAAATTTTAAATAATTTTATATACTTTTCATATTTTCATTTCCAACTTTTTTTTTTTTTTTTTTCATAAATCATTAGTCACATATCCATTACAATTTAAATTGCAACTACTAATAGTAACCAAGTAAAATTCAAATAAAATTTTAAGAATTGATATTCTATCTCTGATTCAAAATCTAAGAAAGAGAAATGTTACGTTAGAATAGGCTAACACATATTTATACTTTATAAAGAGGTATCTCTTCACAAAAGGGGTATCAATGAAAAATCTATGGATTCATGTTATACCCATTTTTCACAAGTTCAAAGTGATTGTAATGTTATTGTGAGAGAAGGCAATGTATTAATTTTACAGGAAAAAATATTATAACCTTAATCAATATTTAAATATGATATAATTTTTATTTTAGTAAAAAAAAAAATTATTATATCATATTTAAAATCATTTCATTTTTATAATATTAATTTTTATATTTAATATTATGTATTTTTATCAGGGTAAATTGAATGTTAATTTAAATATTTTATTGAGAAATTAAAGTCTGAAAAATTCTCCTTCATAATTTCGTCGTGTCTTTCAATTTATAATTAAAAAATTTCATAAACTGTTTTTATCGCATAATCGCTATTAAAATTTCTATCTATCTATTTCAAAAAAAAAAAAAGAAAGTAATGACATGTATACATTGGGACAAAAACAAAAGGAATCTACCCAATTGATGCAAAAACAATTTCCCCCACCAAATATCATTCTCCTCGTCCTTTGGAAATGGAAGTTAAAAACCCTTTTTTACCCGAAATGCTCCCAAATATCGCGAACAACAAGGCAATTGCATCCCATCCGCATCCCTACGGACTCCCATTTGAGTCGGACGGTCATTTATTTTGTTGGGTAAGATAAAAGAAAAAAATTCGCCAAAGGCCTTCTCAACCCCCTTCTGCCAAAATCATAATATATATATTTTATTTTAACCCAATGATAAGTGATAACAACACTAGATTTTTCCAATATAGAAGCCAAGTCCCAAGCCAAGCAAAGAAATATGGTTTTCGTCGCCATTGCAGACGAGAGAAAGGCAAAACAATAGTTGAAGAAGAAGAAACAGCGCGCGGAGGGAAGTATATACTCACTGTATATATATATTTTCCTGCAAATAATCTTCGCTACTGCTGATGCGTCAAATTCGTCCAGGGATCGTGGGTTCGAAACCCTAGATCAGGTAATCTTTTAAATTTTTTATTCTTGCTCTCGTCACGTTTAATTCTTTGCATTTTTCAGTCAGCAAATTCAAACGGCAAAACCCTAATTTGTTTTCTGTCAATTCAAACCCTATTTTTTTTAAAAATTTGTACTGTGTTCAATTTGTCTTTATTTTTTTCCGAGGTTTTGTGACGACTGCTGTTCTTTTGGTTTTGATTTTTTTGATGTTGTGGTATTGGTTGTGCAGATCGATATCCGCAGCCGAAGTATTGAATTGTCATTCAGCATGAGCATTGATAGTCCAGAAGTACGTTGATTTGTTTTATTTGCGTTTTGTTTGAAAGAGTTGGATGGTTTCTATGGGAGATGGAGGAGTTGCCTGCGTGGCGGCGTCGCAGAATTTTATGGAGCATTTTAACTCCTCCGACCCCTTCTGTGGGAACCATGGATTTGAAAAAAATAAGAATTCCCCGCAGTTCCCGGATGATGATCAGCAGGTCGCCGATAATTTGCAGCGGAACAAGAAAGAAGGGAATAGTAGGGCTGAATTTCAGTGTGAAAATGCTAACAATAACGATGTTGTAGGGAGTAGCAGGGCTGAAATTCATGTTTCTGAGTGTGGAAATGGTAATGGTGCTGGTGTTATTGCTGCCAGTACTACTAGTACTAGTTATTCTGATGGTGGCGCTGCTGCTGTTGAGCATGTAGATAGGCGGAGGCGATCTTCTAGGTGGGATGTTACGGAGGAGAGCAATGGCTGGGATTCTAGGAGTAGGGAAAATGGTTTAGGAGTAGGATTGCGCAGGCATGATGGCGAAGAGAGGCATGATGACAGGCATAAAGATGTTGAATTGGGATTGTGCCAGGACAATTCTGGAAGAGAACATCTTGGAAATCACCAAGCTGAGAAGTCTTTGGGGGTGGATGTTCGATTGAAGAGCAGGAGGGCGGTTGTTTCAGATGACCTGCATTCACGTCTGGGGAATTTTGAGTCGCCTTCTTTTAGAAATTCAAACGAGAGGTATTCAAATGATAGGTATCCTGGGTATTATAAGTCGAATTCTTCTTCCAGAGGCCCTTATGAGAGGCCGAGACATTTTGAATCATCTTCTTCTGCGAGAAGTGGACATGAAAGGTATACAAGTAGGCCAGCTGGAAGTGCAGATAGGGGGGGTTATTGCGAGCGGGGCTCCTATGACAACAGGAGATGTCAATATGAAGACAGGAATGGATATAGGAAGAGCGGTGCAGAGAAATATTATGGCAGATACCATAGTAGCCAGGCCTATGACGATAGGAAGTATCATCGCAGGGAAGTTGACTGGCGAGAGAGTCGTCGACATTCAAACCATAGGCAATCTCACAGTGGCTGGGATCGAGTTGTGGATGATAGCAGGCAATCACATAGTGGCTGGAGCGATCGAATTTTGGATGACAATAGACAATCTGATGGCAGGCAGTCTCACAGTGGCTGGGGCGATCGAGTTTTGGATGATACCAGGCAATCTCATAGTAGCTGGGGCAGTCATGTTTTGGATGATGGCAAGGGACGGAATTCGAGTTCATGGGGGAATCATGGCAGGTCATCTTATTCTAGCATCACAAAGGATTCAAGGTCCTCCAAGGATGTGGAAGCCCAGTTAAGTGAATCGCCTGCTCAAACCTCTGCATCTGATCGTTCTGGAAGATATCATGATGAAGTTCGAAGTGAAGGCAACAGTGCACACTTGAGCGAACAAAATGTTTTGTCAGAGCCTCCCAAGCACGAAGAGCCAATATGTCATGGATGGGTTTATATTGATCACCTTGGAATGGAACAAGGCCCCTCAAAACTTGTGGACTTGAGAATGCTAGTAGAAGATGGACAGCTGCAGTCTGATCACTTGATCAAGCGGGAAGGAAGTGACGAATGGATGACAATAGAAAATGCTGCATCTCCTATGCCCTTTGGACAGCAATCACTTTTAACTACTAAGTTTTCTCTACTGGCTCAGAGTGATCCTGTCAGTGACACTTCAAGTAATAAACACGGGGTGGTGGCAAACAACTTGAAAAATATACTTGCAATGCCAAATTGCAACAGCACACTTTCAGCTCTGCAGGATAATTCCAGCAGTATCAGTTTTGAGGACTTCCACATTGATCAAAGGGTAGAAAAACTAATGCAAGGGTTCCCTCTCATCCCAGGCAGGGAGAATGAAATCGTTTCAGGTATTGCATCATTTATTGTCTTTTGCCACGGGTGAATTGGGTTTTCAAAGCCACATTATTTGCATATTCCTGGTTATGATAATTTGCTGCATACGATGTGGTTACTAGTCTGATTTCTTCCACAAGCTCTCTCCTCTTTTTCTTTTCTAATTACTGCCATTTCCTTTGCCATCTTTTCATAGCATTTGTTGATGCCTTAGAAATCTCGGTTGTTGCAGAAGCTTTGCGTCATGCAGCTCAACATGTTAATCACAGTTTGGAACACAATGCAGAATGTGAAGGTGCAGTTCACCATTTCCTTTTTAATTTCTATTTTTCCATCTTAGTCGTGGGTACTCTGTAGGTTCCTTTTTACTTTGTCAACATTTCATGGTGGAGTAGCTACTGCACCTTTTTTTAATAATATTAAAAGGGATTAATCTTTTAAGTAGTAAAATGCCATTGGGGGAAGAAGTTGAATGTGCTGCTTGTCTGTTCAGGGTCTCCAGGGCTCCGAGATGGATATGATATATACTGCAATCATTGGAGAGATGCAGAGCTTGGTAGGGGGTTTGAAAACGAGTCTAATGTTTCCAAGATAGCAATCACATCAGGAGCAGCATTGAAAAAGGATTTGGACTATGATAAGGATTTTTCTACTGGCACAGATACATTGTTAAGGGGCGAAGGCCATTCTCAGTTTTCTGGCAGATGGCCATCAAAAGGTGGTGACTGGAAACGGATTGGTGAGAATGTTGGTGGTTGTGAGAGGTTTTTAAGGAAAAAAGTTGTTCTTAATGACGGAGTTCCACTCTGTGAGATTTTGAAATCAGGTCTGGTGGATCCACGCAGGTCCCTACAAGAAGCTTCTTGTTATGCTACAAATTGTAAAAGGCTAGAGCTTCCTCCTTGGGCTTACCATTGGCAAGAAGAGAAGACTGATCCTTTGCATAGGATACCGATAGATAATGCACTTGAAGTCCACTTGCAATCAGGACACGGATCAATTGCAACCCCAAAAGCACACTCGTCTACATCAAAGTTTCAAGTGTGTACTCCTGGTTCTCAAATTTCAACACCAAGGGGAACTGTGGTAGCTCATTGTGGACATGATGGGTTGAAAACCACAAGGACAAATTATGGGGATTTAAGCAAGAGTCTTTTAGGAAACAAATCAAATCAGCATGTGTCATCAGCGACAAAAGTTTCAAATATTGGCAAAGCTGCATCTTCCTTTCAGTGTGAAATGAAATCCTTATTGAAGAGCAATGCCACAGTTTTTAAAGATTCTGTTTCTTCGGCATGGGAAGTACGTGCTAATAGTCAATATGTGGAACATGATGCTGTGAAGGTTGAACAGGTTCCAGATCAGCCATTGCATTGTGATCTGCCAGCAGAGGAAGTTAGGGTGTCACCTAGGGTCCATGAATCTGATCTCCTGCAGGTAACTGAAGCTGAAGCAGCTCAGCCAAATGAAGTGATTTCTCTGGCCCATGTTAGAACTGTGAATGATCTAAAATTAGATATGGGAGAGTGGTATTACCGTGATGGTGCTGGTCATGAAAAGGGTCCATTAGCATTTGCACAGCTTCAGATGCTTGTGTCTGGTGGAACCCTTAAGCAGAATAGCAGTGTATACAGGAAAAGTGATGATACTTGGGTTCCAATTTCCCATCAGGTTTCTGCAACTTCTAATTCTTCCGAGAAGGTTTTAATTGAAGATTCCCCATGCCGACCTCCTGGAACTGCCAGCCCAGCTTGTAAAGATACAGAGCAACACGAGCTTGAAGATTGCATCCCAAACCATGCTGCTTTTCATGCTCTGTATCCCCAGTTTGTGGGATATGCACGGGGGAAGTTGCATGAACATGTTATGAAATCTTATAGAAGTAGGGATTTTGCAGCAGCTATTGGGGAAGTGCTGGATGCCTGGTTGAACCCAAAGCAATCAAAAAATTCCAAAGACACACACCTTGCAAGCCATTTAATATCACGACCTATCTTGATGATAGACAGTGCAGGTAAAAAGGACAATTGTGTGAACTTCCAGACCTCAGAAGGAAAGCTGGACGGGAATTCAAAAAGCTCAACTACCTGTCAACGTAAGAGCACTCACGTTTTTTCATGCTCAGGTGCAACCGTATTTTGTTACTTTTTTACTTGAGCATTGATCAATCTGTCTTGCTTTATAGTTCCTTCTTTTTCCTGATTCTGATTTCAGTATTCTCTATCTTCACTTTGTTCAGGTTTATCTGTGTCAGAATCTGAAAAAGTTAGCACCCATATCAGAGTTGAAAGTGAACTAGTGGATAGCCTCAGTCATGGTAAACACCAGGATACACTTAAAAGGCGTCGATTGCAGGTTATTCAAGAAGGTGATAAGCGAGATACTGCCAGAAGTGAATTGCAAGTAGATTTTGATATTGATAGATTATGTGGAGATTTGGATCGAGAAGCAACCAGTCATCTTGAAGACAACAGCAATACACAAACTAAAGTGCATGGGGGTATGATGGACCCTCGCATACTTGAAAAGGTTTTCCATTGTCTTGGAGATGACTTAAAGTCAATCGCCTCTTCTGCTGCTACATGCAAACGTTGGAACACTGTCATTCGAGCTTTAAAATCAAAATCCAGACGCATTGACTTTTCTTCTTTGGGTCCTGTATGCAATGATGTGGTGTTTCAATCAATTATGGTAGGTGCTCCTTGTCAAATAGTTATGTTTGAGCCCTCAGTTTTCTCCAAACTCTGTAAAGTGCTTAACTTATACCTCTTTGTTCTTGCAGGGTGGTTACAGAAAGGGAAAGATCAAACATCTTATACTAAAAGGTTGCATAAAATTGAGTGCTGATGCTCTGATGCATTTTCTTCGTGGCTGGTCGTCTATTGTTTCCATCGACATAACTGGATGTAATCAATTCAAAGATGTCGCTCGAATGTTTAATAATGTGAAATGGCAAAGATATCAAATTCCAGGCCCTAGCAGTAGTGGTGATCAAAGTGAAGAGACACACTGCAAAGTAAAAAGCCTGAAACAAATAAATGACAAAATTTACGGATCATGCAGATCTTCTAGAGCTTTGGATATTTATACATCGGATGATTCTGCAGGAAGAGATATTCTTGTGCCACTGCCTGAAGCAGATCAGGGAGAACCCATGGATGTAGATGATTTTCAGGTTGACAGTAAGGTCACAGTAAGCCCTGTCCTCCAGCGTGCTCACTTAGCTAAACGCTTCAAACTGAATAGTAGCGGGAAGTCTGCAAAAATCCAGATGGAGGATGGCATTTTGAAGGGAGAATCTTCAGGGAAGTTTTCTACTGGATATTCTATGGGAGGTGATAAGATCATTGAGAGGAATCTATCTGCTACCCTGAAGCAAATAATGGGTGTCAATGCAAACAATTTCTTTTTACACCGGGTATGTTTGTTGCCAATGTAATTCCTACTAGTTGATTGTGAATAACTTGTCCTGTAGCAGTTTTACCAAGTTTTACTTTCTGGAGTGTTTCAGGCATCAGAGATTGAACAAAAAATAAAAGCTGGGGCTTATACTAGAGATATGCAGGGCATAAGTGCCTTTGGGGATGATGTTTCTCTTATCTGCAGAAAAGCATTCCAGTATGGATCCTTTACGTTTGGTGCACATTTGATAAGTTATTTTAGTAAGAAATTTGGATTGTGATTTTGTTGGGATGTGCAGTGTTTGTTTTGATAGCACTGTTGTATTTGGTTATCTTTGACTCATGTACTCTGATTTTACTGGCGGTTAACAGGGAGCATAAGAAAGGCAGTCGAGGACATCTTGCAGCAGAGAAGATATTCATAGCAGCTCATCGTCACATCAAAAACCTTAAAGATAAGTTTGAAAAAGTTTTTTCTGCAGATATGCACCATCCAAAGTCTGCACATGGGAATGATATGATCCCAAGGCCAGGCAAGGATAAATCTCAGAGTAGCTTATATACTACAAGTACAAATGTAAAGAAGAGATATGGGAGGGGCATGGTAGTGGGTGTGAAGAGAAGTAAGCGGAGAAGAGGCACGACTAATGGTGATTGTAGTGATTTCATTGAGGAGGATATGTCAGACCGTGAAAGGAGGTTTTCAAAACAGAAGAAAAGACACTGGTCAGATTCAGAGACTGAAACATCAGAGAGTTCAGGCTTTCTGGAAGAGGAATTTCAAGAGAAAGATGATAAGAATGATATGGACGATTCTGATTTGGATATGAAATTTGACTCTGAAGGTGAAGATGGACGCTTTTATGAACAAAAGTATGCAATGGAAGAGGAGTTGGAGATTAGTGTGCGAGAATGGGGGGCTAGAATGACTACAGAAAGTTTGCCTCCTCCTGTTACCAGAAAGTATGAGGTTATTCACGAGTATGTTATTGTGGCAGATGAAGTTGAAGTAAGCCGAAAAATGAAAGTTTGTTTGCCTGATGACTATGAGGAGAAGCTTAGGGCAGCCAAAGACAAAAGAGATAACAGTTATGCACATCTTGAAATTCCAGAATTGAAGGACTATAAACCCAGGAAACAACTTGGAGATGAGGTTTTGGAGCAAGAAGTTTATGGTATTGATCCATATACACATAACCTCATATTTGATACCATGCCAAAAGGATCAGAGTTTTCCCTTGAGGAACGACACGCCATTATTGAAGAAGTATGTATATTGTGGAGCCCCAGTGGTGCCTGTTTTTAGTTTAATTGCATTGCTTTTATCCTGATTTTATTTGGAACTAAGAACTAGGGAAAACAATCTGCAGGTGCTTCTTCGGGTTTTAAATGAAAGTGTCAGAGAGTATACAGGCACTGGTAAGACACCCATGGATTATCCTCTACAAGATGTTGTTCAAAGGATGATATTGCATGCTGAAAAATCGGGCGATATCCGCAAGCAGACCTTTTTTCAAGGTCTTCTAATGACTATGCAAAGCCGTCAGTCAACTGAGAAATATGTTGCTTATAGGAAGGTATGAAATAAATTCTCAATGCTGATGTAAACTATTCTTTCTTTGTCATTCAAATTCAAGGATTTGACATCAATTTCCTTTCTGTAGGGGCTTGGAGTTGTTTGCAACAAGGAGGGCGGCTTTGAGAAAGATGACTTTGTGGTAGAGTTCTTGGGCGAGGTATTGTATACAGGAATAGTTGCTTTAGTCTTTCCTTTGTTGTTTGTAATCATGCTGCTTTGTCCACAGAATGCAGTTTTTGCGATTCTTAAAGTCAATATTCACATAAAGATTCAAAGTTCATCTTTCAAAGTTTTTAATGACAAAGTTCCTTTCAACTTCCTTTTGTTTAAGCCCCATTAATAATGTAATTAATCTATTCTCTCATATGCAAGGTAGTTGAAGTTATGTTTGTTTTTCATGTTTAAATAAATGTTTAACACATGACATTTCACTTGGATCCTTATAGATAGAAACCATTCAGTGTTTGATCACCAGACGGCTTACTATCAAGGAAAACTTAGTATTGCACTGTATGGCATATTTTAAGAAATTGAGCTTGTGTGCTTTAGTATATTGTTTTCCTCCATACCCATTGGATCTCACAGGTGCAAAAAAAATATAAAAATGGTATGGATCTATCCAGCCTTATGGTGAAGTTGCAAGAGACATTATTGATCAACTTTTCTTCTTTCTACCAATGCTAACTTGCACGATATTTGCAAGAACATTGACTAGCACTGTATTAACTAGCTGATACTTACTTGCACAAGTTTTCTGGCATTGCCATAATTGATTGAGTGCTTTAAATACACGTGTTATTTTGTGACTGGTTTGTATGGTGGGTGTGGGTATATTTACATGTAAAAGTGGTAACGTGCATTGAAGCAGTTATATGCGCAGCCGCGTGCTTGGACACTTACCTATGAGAAATGATTACAAAAACGAAGTGCTTATTTTGGAATGCCTTAAGGATCACTAACTACCCTATTTAATTTGTGAGTAAGACTCAAGGAGATGGTTATATTTGGTTAAATTGTCGAATACGATTGCATATTATTTTCCGCTTGCCCATACATCACTATTTTCAGGCGTCATTTGATTAGTTGCAAGGTATACTTTAAGAAAGGCAACCTGTTTGTTTCTGTTAATTCACATTGAATATTCATAGTATTTTTGGCAAATTTGTATTAAACTTGACATCATGATGTAGAATGTTTGACAGTTTTTTTATGCAAGTAGAGATGACATTAAAAAAGTTTTGTTGGTCGTTGTTATACATGTTGACTGACACATACCCTCAATATTGGAAATGATGTTAGGCTGGACCTACGTGTGCATGTAATCCCAATGACTCCTCCACGAACTGCACTAAACCCTTTTCCATTAATCAAAATATAAAAAGTGCCCTTCCATTAATTTAAATTTGAAAACTTGTAATAACCATCGATGTTATCCCAGGCCGATGAAAATATTATACAGAAAGATATATATTTTTATTATTTCTATTTAGTTAGTTACAACTAAAACTAGCAAATCCAATAAAATACATTATGGTGAGTAGTGCCGAATGATGTGTTTTAAAAACAGGTATTCTATTATAAGCAGAGTCAGACTTTAAAAAATAGTAGACCAGACAAATAAACCAATGCAAAATTTATGGGATAATTTTTTTTGCATATAGTCTTATGAAAAATGCGTCAAAATTAGCCAACCCTAAGTTCTGAAAATGTTACCATTAGCCTTTTGGGGGATTTTGGCTCCTAAAAAATTCCATTATTAGTATTTTTTATGTAAGCCTTTGGTGCACGGAGTGGTTAAGGGTTCAGGCAAAGTTATCCTTTATAAGCCAAATAGGCATTCTATCACAGTAAGAAGGTTTTGATGGAGTGTATGACATTGGATGAATCATCAAGCAGATTGTGTTTGAAATGAAAATCAAAAGAATGCATTTCTTAAGCTTGTCTAAACATTTTAAGCATAAGACAACCTTTTAATGCATTTTATTGCTTATATGTAGAATATACAAAGTTTTATATCCTGAATGTAACTGATTATCTGCTTTGTTGTAGATTTTCTAGTGTATGGAAGTATTTAATCTTAAATCTTCTTAGTTATTTGTTAAATATAGTGATCCTTATTCCTTGACTACCGAGTTTGAGCTTTCCATTCTAAGAAACATAAGACAACCTTTTAATGCATTTTATTGCTTATATGTAGCATATACAAAGTTTTATATCCTGAATGTAACTGATTATATCTGCTTTGTTGTAGATTTTCTAGTGTATGGAAGTATTTAATCTTAAATCTTCTTAGTTATTTGTTAAATATAGTGATCCTTATTCCTTGACTACCAAGTTTGAGCTTTCCATTCTAAGAAAATATTTTGGCTTGTTGCTGGCTTCGTTCACTAATGATTGAGAAAATTTAGAATTTGCCTTAAATGATTGAACCTCCTTGATAAGAAAGCAGTTGGTTGGAATATGCGAGTAATGTGAAAAAAGTTGGAACGTCTAAGCAAATAAACATCAATATCATAAATCAACACTCTTAACTAGATATAAGCATTTTAATCCGTGTTAAGTGCAAGCAGTAATATTGCACATTAATAGAATATTTTGGTATTGTATGCTCATCCTAAGATCTGCTATTACAGCTGAAAAGCCTACAATTGGAGATTTCAAAATTTGAAGAGATCTTCATCTAGACTATTTAAAAACTGAGGTTGAACCAAATTAAAAGGTTGAATAAAATTATGTGAATAGAACCTTTATTAATATTATTCATAGTAGATGGTATATGGGAACGAACTAAGGTGTGGATGCCAACTCAGGCCTAAGATACTTCATGAAATAGGTGTTTTAAAATGGGCATCCATGGCGATTTTGTTTTCAACTGCAATTGTTAAAATTGTTTAATAACAATGGCCCCTCCTTATTTTCCTTTAGTCCAAAGCTTTGTAGCCAGATATGTTCCTGCAGGTCCCGTATCTTGATATGAAATGTATTGGGTACGTATCCTTGAAGGATACGCCCAGGGAACCACGGCACCTGCGGGTATGCCTGAATATGTCCTGGGACGTACCCAGGCGTACCTGCAGATCCCCTGCTGTACCCTGTGCGTATCTGGGTGCCAAAACAAATTTATTTATTTATTTTTTCTATTTTGCTTTATGAAAAGTCAAATATGGATGTCAAAAAACAATTAAAAACCAAATAAAGTATAGGGGAAACCCGAAAAGCAGCTTTCACACTCATTTTATCAAAAGAAAACAACCACCCCGCATTTACCTTTCATTGCATTTTTACCTCTCAGTGCACATTTGTTCTCTCACCTTTATTTTTTTCAATTACTTAGGACGAAACTCCTTCCTTTTGCTAATCCTACACTATTATGTGGTTGTTTAATAATATGATATTTGGCATTGAATTACTAGGATGTTTTGTGGTTATGTAACTTATTTTGTTTCTTCTATGCATATTATGTGGTTAATTTTGCCGATATGGCTATATTTTTTATGTTTTTAATTTTTTATACATATTTTTGTATGGCCATATCCAAAAACGTATCCAGGTCCAAAAACAAAATTTGCTGTATCCACATATCTGATTCCCGTATCCATATCCGTACCAGTATTGTCTAATTAGCTCCAAAGCAACTAAGTAAGGTGAATGCTATAGTCCTTTTTGTTGGGCCTTCCCCTTATTGTTTTAAATTAAATCGAGGTACCTCTATGGCAGAACAATATCCGTTGTTAGACCTGTATGTTTTTATTGCTCCCTATCAGATAAAAATCTATGTGGTTGGCTATGAAATACATCGGCAAATTCAATGATCCACCTCTGTGATTCCTTCTGTCTTGTTGGTTATGCAAATTTAGTTTGTCATGTAGGATTTATATTGAAATACATTTAAAATGAAACTGGCTCATGTTTGCAAGTTGTTTATCTATTTCGTGGGCTGAGATTATTTAAGTTGCATCAGGTTGCAGGCCTCTTTAAACTGTGACCTACTCCTGTCCTTTCTTAAATTACAAATAACACTCATAAAAGTTCATGTGTAACTCCCTTCAGGTGTTCAGTGTTTTTCTCCCCATGATCACATTAGCCCTGTAAGGGTCATATCATAAAAATTAGGATGTAATTCATAATTGCATGCTGTATTTTTTTGCCCCTTACCCATCCCTTTCCTGGCCATTACATTATCATTGGTCATCTATACTTGAAAATTTTGTAATGGGTTAGCTTTCAACTCCATTCATGTCACTATTTTGGAGTCTATGAAGTTATGATTGTTAGCAGAATGAACAAGTACTACCGTAATTCTTCCGTTGACCTTATTTTGTACTCTAAAATGTTTGAGATTGGGTTATTCCTAGCATGACAGCAAGGGATATACATATTATAGAAATAATTTTTTTCTTTTTGGTCTTCAAGAACTGGCAATTTCTTATTGTTTCCTCCATGGTTACTGTAATTTTTGATCTTAAGTTAGGAACACACGAATGCTTGAGAATAAAGGCATTGTCAGTCTCACCTCATAAAGTCAAGACAGTCTTTGACACTGCTTTTATCTTCCCACCCTAAAATATTTTATAATAGCCGACTCAGTGACTAGCCTAAATTGAAAATCTAATTTGAAATTTGAAAATCTGAATGGAGCAAGAGTATTAGAAAATGAAAGGCGAACATCACTTAAAGAACTTGAAAACTAAATTTTTGTTGATGTTAATATAACAGCCTAGGCCGTACATGGGAAAAAGAAAACACTTTACTGAGAAGATGTAAACACCATTTTAAGCTTATGAAACTTGAAGAGTAGTGTGAATGCTGCACCCTGCCGATGACTTAGTCTTGCACATAGTACCTACATAAGCACTTCCCCAAGCATATCCCAAGTTTAAAATAACTAATTTTCTTTTTTATCAAATTATTAGTTCTAAATTGAAACACCACCTAAATTTAGCGGCTCTAATTTTATCAAATACATTTCTTTTCTGAATCCTACATAAACACTGTCTAAAACTTGTAAACCACCAAAATTGAAACTGTACTAACATTGTATCTATTGGTGCTCGGGGTATGCTGATGGTAATTGTATAGGGATATGTCTATGTAATATGTGGTAAGGATTGAAGCATATTAATGTATGAGATAAAAATCTAGCAAAACATTATTGTGCAAAAGAAAAAAGAAAAACATTTATTTATGAAAAAAATAGAGAAACAGAACAGACATTTATGGGAAAATAGACAAAAGAGCACATATTTATGGTAAAAGGAGAAAAAAGATCGCATGCACAGATATTTATTAGAAAACCAAGTAAAGAGAACACAAATATACAAAATTTAAAATTTCAGGTTTATTTACACTCCAAGCATGGATGATCAGTATTTTATTTGATGTGTGTGATAGAGAGGCCACGTGACAATTTGACACTGGCCATGTGGTCTCCTGCAAAATAGTCCTAAACTCTCGGGAGTCCAGATTCTTTGATCACTCATAGCCACCCCCTACATTACGAAATTACAAGGCTATTGGCATTAATTTTATAGGTCTTTTAAAATAGCCGATACAGAAATTAACTACTATGAATATAAACTCCCTAAATTCAGCTTTTTCAGTGCCTAAAATAGCACACAAGGATGTGCATTAATGACCATTTTTTTCTCATCAGAAACTGTAAACGTAACATGTAAGATCCGTCGTGGATCTCTGAAGATTTCTTGGTAGTTTATATGTTGTTCATCTTTATTGTTGTGCTGTTTGAGCTGAAATTAATCATCTTTCGATATAGTGCTTTATTTTCAGAACTTAGACTATGTTTTTTAGTTTCTTGACATTGCTTCAAATTGTTAAAAGTTTTGGCTATTAATAATTGATAAGGTAACATGACATTTTTGGATACAATGTTAATGTGTTGTGAGTTAGGCTTTATTTTTTTTTTGCTGCTTGTAAATAATTTGTTTGCTATGAGCTTCACTTTGATTTACTATAAAACCTATTGAGCATTTGTAAGATTTGTGTGTGTATCTAAAGAGTATCTTTGTCGTGCCATCATTCTTCCCAAGTTTTTACAAAATGCATAAATTTATGCTTGATATAACTTTTGGAAATGTGTTTGCAATGCAATGTCTCTGCATGGATTCTACGAATAGTTGTATTTGCTATTCTGCTCCCAGTAGAGTCTGAGCTTTGTCTCAGTCCCGGTATAGCTGAACATCAAATTATTAAAACATGATTATCAACTAATTGCACATGTTACTTTGTAGGTAACTTTAAGAATTTCTTGTAGATCCCTATAAGTAATAAGAAATATTAATATTTGGAAAATATTAATGGAAGCATTTCCAACCATTTCTCCAATTCCCTTGGAGTTGAAATGGTTGCTAACTATTTTAGAGGATACAAAATAAAAGGTCTGACTTGTTTAGATACACTTATCTTGCTTAGCAGAGGCAAGGATTTCTCTGTCCAGTAAGCTCATAGAAAACTAAGCTAAAAATTGAATGAAACGTTTTTTCTGCTTTTACAACTTTCGATATTTGCGTTTATAGTATTGGGTCGGTGTTCAACTCAGTGAGTACAATGATTAATCAACTACTTAATGAAGTAAAAGATAAATTATTTATTATGGAGATTCATACCCTCATTAAACAAGGGAGAAGGCAAATAGTTGAAGTATTTTGAATCTTGTTGGTTCCAATTTTACTTTGCTTCTCTGAGTTTTTGGTACTGGGGGATGTGTTTCAGGCACTGCATAAAAAACTAATACATAATATATATGCATATACACACCACACATGCACAATTTCACGTCCCCTGGAATTACTTCCAGAGGGGCCAAAACATTCCAGGGACACATGTTCAAATTCAAGGAAGTTTCAGATGGCAAATGGAGTTATTGATGTGTCCCCAAGTCCCTGAAACACAGGGAGTGTCCCCAAGGCATTGGAGGACCAGGGTCGTGCCCCTGTCGAATACTGCAGTTTTAGTATAGTAGTTGGGTAGGCATGGGAATTTTAGTTCTGATAGGTTAGTGGGATAAGTCCAAATACATATGCTACACAAGGAATTCGCAAAATTGGAGTATCAGAGCAGCTGGGATTTGTAACTTGCACGAGTTAACAGATGACTCGAGGATTCCTATGGAAACTCTCAATATATGCGTTATCAGTGTAAGCACGTGTTTTATTTTGGATACAGTTTAAGGGTATGTCTATAATCAAATGCTCTGACATATCTTGCAATTTTTTTGCATTTCTGACATGCAACTCAATTTCACTTTTGATCATACTTATTTCATTAGCCTTATTTAGATATAATAATTGTGGAAAACAAAGACTGGAAGTGTTGGATATTATGAAAAGTTCAAAAAAATTAGTGTGATTCAAATCTGTAACCTTGAGAAGCTGATTTTGTATAGGATACGTAGTAAGCTAAGTAGCCAGATCGTCCACCCAAGTGCTGGTCTGGGACATACCCAGTTTCAGTTTGGATTTGATACGCCAGGGGATTTACCCCACGTATGCCCAGGACAGACCGGCGACGCCTGGGTGTACCTGGGGCAAACCCACAGGCATTTTGCATCTTTTCAAATTTTTTTTTTCACAATTTCACTGCCTAATGACAAAAACAAATAAAAATTGCAAAAGAAACCCGACAAGTTGCTAAAAACTCAAAAAGATAACACAAAACAACACTTGACTCTCATTTTACCAAAATCAAAACAAAAAACAACACACTCGGCTCTCTTAGTTCCTGTTTATTAGGCTAGATTCTACTAGAATACTTATTCCATTTTTTTTTTAAATATTTTTTGGTTCAACTGTACATGGGGCCTAAAATAAAAATGCTGTACCAGCAAACCCAATTCGCTAAGCATAACAAATGAGTTGTAATATGTGAATACATTATGCAGCAGCTAATTTACATTTAGTATATTTTGAAACTGTTCTTGTCCTGTCATGTATGGACGAATATACAATTTATTATGGAATTGAAGTTTTTCTCTTGCTTTATTTGTTTTCATGAAATGGATAAACATAACTAATTTATATTTCGACCATTTTTCAGGTTTATCCTGCTTGGAGGTGGTATGAGAAGCAGGATGGAATCAGGTCTTTTCAGAAGAAGGATAAGGATCCTGCTCCGGAGTTCTATAACATTGCTTTAGAGAGACCGAAGGCAAGAAGATACTATTTACTTTTTCATGTTTAATAGTGTGGTTTGGAAGTATGTGAAGTTTTCACAAACAAATGAAGTCTATATTGATACCAAATTTTAAAAGCTTAAGCTGTTTATGTTTTCAATTTGCAGAGTGATGGTGCAGGGTATGATTTAGTTGTGGTTGATGCGATGCACAAGGCTAATTATGCCAGTCGTATTTGTCATTCCTGTCGACCTAATTGTGAAGCCAAGTAAATCTCTAGCCTCCTCTTTCCTTTCCACTAAGCTTATGTGCACTTTTTAACGTAGGATATATGAATTGATTGCATTTTTTCCAAAGTTGCTAGAAAGATAAGAATAAGAATTGCAGCAATGTTTGTAAGCTGCTACTCACCTGGCCCATCACCATTTTCTCTTGTTCTCGTTACAAGTCACATTGTGCCGTTATTACTCATGTCAAATTCTTAATTATAGGTTTTTTTTCCAAATTTGCCATGTCCTTTATTATATCCTTGGGACTGATATTTTAAACGGTTTTAATTATGGTCTCCTCCAGACTCTTCCTGGTGGTTACTAGTTATTAGGTTTCCATTTCCAACTCTTGATGGGCTTGAAAGATTTTGTCCAAGTTTGTGAATAATGCTGTATAATCGGGTAGAATTATATTGAATACAATTATGCAAAGCATACACTTGGATTGAGAAATTGACATGGTTTTATTTTTAGGCGGTTGTAAAGCATGTAATCCTATAATAGTGGTAAGAATCAAGCTCGCTTATTTCTGAGAAGTATTAAGCTAGGCATCAGTAACTGTTCCTTACCTGCTAATTGAGTAATAGTTTTTGTGTTATTTGAAATGAGAAACAATTTCTATATCTGTTCCCATGTCTGACAGGTTGATTTGCTACTCTGTTTAACTGAATTGATTTTGCTTAGCGATAACTTATGCAGTTTGTAAATTTACTCCTTTGAATGGTTTTTATTCATTTTATGGGAGTCAGCGCCTTGAACCATGCACTTCCAATTGTGGGGTTTGGATAAAACCTTTAGCAGCAAATATATACATGAAAAAGTTAAAAACTACAGATAATGTGTGGGGGTATTGCAAATATAAACTTCTAACAATTCTAATTTGTACAATTATTTTGCTTCTGGACTAGTTTTCTCAGTCTAACTAGTTGCCTATTTAGGTTCTCCTTTGAACCTTCATCTCCCAAAATCTTTAAGAGAATATTCTATAATTGAAGCTTTGATTTTACTGTTATTTCATGGAGGCAAGATGCATGTAAAAATGAAATAAATTGACTTCTTTTATTTTATTATTATTGTTTTTTTTTTTTTGATTGGTTTTATCATGTTGTCTGAAAACAGAGTCACTGCTGTTGATGGGCAATACCAGATAGGTCTATATACTTTACGACCTATACAGTATGGGGAAGAAATCACATTTGATTATAATTCCTTGACAGAAGTAAGTAAGAATATCTGATATAATTATTTCTATTTGGTTCTGTTGGAGTTTTACCTTGTTTTTGACTGACTGCATTGACTTTTTGCAGAGCAAGGAAGAGTATGAGGCATCTGTGTGTTTGTGTGGCACCTCTTGTTGCAGGGGTAGCTATTTAAATCTTGCTGGGGCTGGGGCTTATCAAAAGGTAATGCCAGCCAGAATATCTGCATTTAATGTTTTCATTCTATGGTCAATCCAATCATGCACATGAACAACCACCATTGTAAATTTAGTTTCTATGTTGCTCCATCTTTCCCAGTGTCTTGATATCACTAAATGAGACGATATGTCAAAATTACCTTGAGGTAGCAAATCTAAAGCGTTTGTGGGTTGATGCTTGCATCAGGTCCTGAAGGAGTCCCACAGTTTATTAAACAGGCATCACTTTCTCCTGGAAGCTTGTACAAATTCTGTTACTCAGAAAGACTTGAGTGATTTGCGTGCTGCGGGCGTTGGGACTTGTCTACTTTCTGGATTACCTGATTGGGCAATAGCGTATTCAGCTCATGTGGTGTGTTATTGTATCTCCTATTGATTTTCACAGTAAGATTTGCTTTCATGTACTCTTAAGTATGTACTTATTTTCTGTACTTTCTTTAACACCAGGTGAGGTTTATGAACCTTGAAAGGAGACGGCTTCCTGACCAAATATTAAAGCATATTAGAAAAGAAAAGAGGAAAGCTGGTATTGAGATTTCCTATGAATGTGATGAAAGGGGTGAGGCAGAGGTTCAGGTATGAGAGTAAGAAATATCAACGTTAGCTAGTTTTATGTCACAAAAAGCCTTATTTCCTAATATGACCAAACTGTACATTGTCTTTGGGGACAGGCAGATGGATTCTACAATCAAAGGCTTCATAACCTTGCAATCACTCTTGATAAGGTGAGCACTAATTTAACCATAAAATATTGCTTCTTGAGCTGTTTGGAAAAAACTTTATGAATGCTACTTAATAGTGATGGTTCTTCTCTGATTATTGGTGTCGCTGACTTGAAGGTAAGGTACATAATAAGAAAAATTCATCGAGAACCAACGAAAGCTCCTCCACCTCTACAAAAGCTCGAGGCTACAGAAATAGTTTCACTAATATGGAAGGACGAGGATTCGTTAGTTCAGGAGTTACTTCGGTGCATGGCAAACCAGGTTGATGAAGAACGGTTGAACCGCTTGAAGCAACAAGTTCATATGCGTGAACTAAGTGGTTCTAGGACTCCAGAAAAATTTCTGCGGGAATCTCTGTTGTGGTAAGAATAATCTGTGCCCCTTGTGAGTTCCTGATGTGAATTAGGAATCAGTGTCTTCAAGTAAAATTATATATAACAAAGTTTTGTAGGTTAATGTACTTATGGAAAAGCTATTAGCGTACAAGTCACTATTTTATTTTAAATAATTGTCATGTACCGGCCATATGTGTACCAAGCTCTTTAATTTTTTGTTGTTGGTCTACAGGTTAAGGGATGAGTTGCGAAATATGCCATCTTCATGTAGATGCCGTCATGACGCCGCTGCTGATTTGATTCACTTGTATGCATATACAAAATGCTTCTTTAAAACCCTTGTAAGTATGTGTCATTATTGTTTTTTGTAAACATAAATAAATAAAAATTGTCAATGAAAGCATTAGGTTTGAGCAGTCAAGACGACGGTGGCATTATAATCTGTCGAGTATGAAGAAAACATTTGTAAAGAATATTGAAATATTTAATCCTTAATATTAATTATTGTTTATTTTTATTGGCTATAGGATTATGGTCCTTTAGATTCTCCGCCTCTGTATATCAGTCCCCTTGACCTGGGTCCTAAGTATGCAGACAGCTTGGGAGCGGGATTTCATGAATGGCAAAAAACATATAGCAAGGATTATGCACTAGGTCAGCTGATATATTGGTTTAAGCAGACTGCATCAGACCCCGGTGCTAACCTTAACAAAGCACGGAGAGGTTGCTTAGTTCTTCCAGACATTTCGTCATGCTATGCCAAGCCCCACAAAAAAGAGTGCTTCCGTGGTTATGGCCTTAAAGAGCATGCAGAGCTGATAAGAAGAATGGTGAGTGGTGGTGCGACAAACATTTTTATTGATTAATCTCCTGGGGAGACTATTTTACTGACATTTTACTGACTGCTGCTACATTCTTTACAGGAACGAGAACCTCAAAAGCCATGGCCAAAGGGTGAGTTTTGGGAATTCAAGAATAATAGGGGACTTTATGGGAGCCCGATGTTTGATGCTGTTATGAATAACTCACCTTTAGATAAAGAGATGATACAGTGGCTGAGAAATCGGCCTGTTCTACCTGAGGATCCATGTTGTCACTGACACTGAGTAACACGTTGTTTTGGAATGATTATTCCATTGATCTAGAGCTTCTTGTGTGCATACGCTATGGGAAGCGGTAATCATCTCAAAACAATAGTGTATCTCTTCTTGAGATGTTCTTTGTACAGCTTTTGTACCTCATATTCCTTATGTAGCGATGCTACGTTGCCTCCATACAGCTGTTTTCTTCTTGATTGATTGTATTGAGGACTTCTGAAAATTCAAGTGGGTTGCAACTGCCTTCATGAGCCTCTGTGTATGATTCTTTACACCCTAGCAGAGAAAGATTTCTCGTTTTTTAGAGAAATGTTCTTTCCTGATTTATTACACGGCATTTGCACCTTGGATTGGTTCGGATGTCCGAAGTGTCTATAAATGGACAGCTTCACATCTTTTAATTCAGGTGTCGTCAATTTTTATTTTGTTGTGATCCATTTGTAGATTAAAATTTCTTCACATGTACAGTTATGTGACAATTACGGCTTATGTTTATTTTGTATCATTTTCTAATATTTTGTTATGCTGTTATAGCTTACATCCTTGGATTTTTTGTCGTGCAACATCTGTATCCATCTACATTTTAGAGACTTGGAAACATTATCTTCACTGACCATTGAAAAGTTGGAATTTAACATGGTTCAAAGCATGCGGGAGTGTTTACTATTTGCGATCCTTTACCTGAGAAGAGTCGATGCTCTCTTACGATGCTTCCTTATGATTTTAAAGGATATGCATTTTAGAATCTGTGAAAGCTAAAAAGACACTGAATCTTTGATTTATCTCAACTTTTGCACTAAAGATCTATTAGTGGAGAAGTTACATGTATTTTTAGTATGTGCAATCCATATTTGTTTAGTGTATATTTGGGCACTTAGCTTGGAATCATCTTTCCAGTTGGAAAGCACAAAGTTACTATGTGGCTTATGACATTACCGGGTGTTGCGGCTGCTATACATGAAATCATCTGAAGAGGTCTGTCCTGAGTCATTGCAGTCCCATTTAAATGGATATAACGCAAAATTGGGCAATACTTGCATGCACAGAGCTTACTGTGATATTGGGCAAATCTACTTAACAGTTTGGCCATTTCCAGACAATTCAGATTTGGAGCATTTTGCAGTGATCTTTGAGAGCATTTTATTTGTAAAACTTCTCACCAAAATGTATTTTTAGCAATCCTTTTTAGTGAATGCCTCCATTTCTGTCTGGATATTACAATCTGGATTGCTAATTCTTATCATGTTCAAGATAGTATGCTTTCTAAACTTTCCAAAGCTTTTTCGTGCTTCAGATATTTTAGCACCACATTCATACTTATAAAAGCTATATGCGTGTCTGCAGAAATTGTTTAATGCATACAAGTGTACAAGATGTAAGCTTTATTTGTGCAAATTTTGATAAGTACATTTCTATTATTCACTGGCCCCCAAGAAAAGTGGCATATCAAAATATCAATCAGAATGATTCGCTGCATGATGCATTTTAAGTATCTCCAATGATGAACTTCGATGTACATCCTACTGAGGATTATGAAATGTTATTTTATGTTAATAATTACAGTTAATGTTGGAAGTTAGAACGTATATCTTCATGTAATTCCTAAACATTGTAATCAAACTGTCGTTTAGATACAAGCAGACTGATTAACAAGTATCCAAGACTTTTATCATCAATTTAATGGGGTTAAGTATGTTCTCCCAATTAATATTTTTGAATGCTGATGTGGGAATGTCTTAAGGTGTTTGCACTCGGAAGTCTTTTAAATGAGGACAGCCATGGTGGCATGCTGTGGAGGACAAGTCTTCCCACTCCTACCTTTGACTGTTACTATACGGATTATCAAATGGAGATTCAATGCATGATTGGCAAAAATTATTTGTATTGCTTTTTATACACAATATATATGGTACCAAGACACACACATGGCAAACGAAAACACTAGAAGAGGAAATCACGAGAGCAATGTATTAGAATTTATTTGTATTAGATCATTCATATTTGGCTATCGTAGTTTGATCTTTGTAGGCTTGAGAGGATTTTTTTTAAGAGTTTGATTTTCTTGCTTGGACGTTGGAAATGGAAAAGGGTGTTGATTATTTCCCTGGAGCTATGGAGTAGTAGGTGTTAGCAATCCGGATAACACCCTAAAGAGGGGTTAGGTTCATTCAACTCTGATCCATTCCTGAACTAACATGGGAATGGTCTAAGGCCACGGGTTGCTTATATCTAACCCAGATCTCTAGGATTTTTTATGAGGTTAGCTCACCAAATTTTATAATTTAGACCTTTGGTTCTAAATCTAAGAATAGTTGGAGTGAAAGGGGGCAAGGAGTTTGCATGAAACAAAATCTATTCTAAGTTGCAAACTTATGCCTTTTTTGGATTTGTCCTTGCCACTGCTTAGTACCATGAAAACCTGCATGGATCCTTTCACTTGCAATATTGAGCCTGCTCATAACCCCTTGATGCATTCATCAATTGGGACCTTGTTTATCTCGTTTAAACTAGGTAGAAACTTGGTATGTGGGCTAAAATGGCCAACAATAGGGATCAACAAATAGGGGATGAGGCCAGTGTGAGGAAAAACATAATCAATTGTTGAGTTGGTTGAGGAAAGAGAGGACGCTGCATAGTGGAGCTAGTTGTGGACAAGAGTTGAAGTCGCTGAAGAAGCAAATGATCTGCAAGATTTTGCAAAGAACATTTGCAAGTGTAGGGTGTTGTTAATTGATGTTGGTGTCCTTGAAGGCTTCAAGAAGGCAATTAGCTTGTAAAACTGCATAAAGATACTTGATAAGAGGAAGCATGGCTTTACTCTTATATAGTTTTCCCATGTTGAGTTTCAACAGGGTAATTTTTGCTATGATACTTGATAAGAAGAAGCAAGGCTTCACTCTTATATAGTTTTCCCATGTCGAGTTTCAAGAGAGTAACTTTTGGTGTATCTCTCTCTTTTGTTGTGTTTGATTCGGTGTTTGCATACATTTAATCTTTGCAACTGTCATGCCTAAAAAAATTGCATGAAAGACAAACTAAAAACAAATCATAACTTTAATGAGAATCTATAATGCACAAAGAAAGTGACGTGACATTCCAAGCATAAAAAATTGCATCCTATGTGAATCAAGAGGGGTGGTTACACTAGTGTACATGTGGTCACATGAATGTTGCACTGCCCATGCTGACCATTCCATGCACCAACCAATCCATTGCGATCCAAATGGCCTACACAACTTTCATGAGCGTGGTGGTCCCACGAGTTCTAGAGTCTCAATATAAAGTCACAGTGGATGCGAGAATGGTTCCACTGTGTATTAGGGTCACTCGCTCTTAGCCCCAACAAAGTTCAAAAAAGACTCCAGATGACTTAAGTGCAATCAAGAGGCCCAAATTCATACTTTTAAGTCATAATTAAAATCTAATTCTAAGTTGGGAACTTTTCCAAAAAGCGCCAAGGTAAAGGTCAACAAGTCCCATTCGACCTCAAATGGTACCTAAAATATCCTAGGTAAACCCTTTGTGGGTAGAGCGTTCAATCTCCACCATTGGATCCAGACTATTCCAATCATTGGATCGCCTCAGAGACAGATAGCCCTAATAATACTTATGAGCTCTTATCCTTCATGCCCTACGAGGTTTAGTGCGGTGGAGTATTTTAGGGCTATGCGTTGAGGTCCATCACAGACAGAGGCTTCAGCTGTTTGTGTTTGGAATCACTACAACGTATCCTTAAATGTTAGGTGCATTGAACTAATTTAAAATTCTAAAAAAAAAAATCCTCAAACTCAACCGAGGTTGAATAAACTCAAAAGGGGAAGAGGCAAAGGAGGGGGTTGGGTTGATTCCGGCCCCTCCGACCTTACAGAAAGTCTCGAGGAGCTCGAACGGGTAAAAACGGACAAAGGGCCTAAAAACAATGGTTGGGAAGACCGAGTCAAAAAACCTAGCGAGCTCGACTCGCTCAGCTCCTCACGACTCGCCGCGACGCGGCCTCCCAACTACAACCACTCGCGCTGCCACCGCCCATTTCCACCACCACCGCTGGTAGTTCTGAATATCCCTCCTCTCACCGCGCGAGGCTAAAATCCGCGGCCAAACCACTTGAAATTCCCACCAGCTCTCCGCCACTTCGACGAGGGTTAATTCCAAGGTCGTTTGAGTAGAGAAGGGCCTTAAGACCACCTGTGTGTACAGAGAATGGACGTGCTAAGTCCGATTGGAGAAAGGGTTTTGCAGGCCGTACGGGCTATAAGCCAAAACTCGTCGGCGACGTCTCAGTGTTTATTAGGCTTTAGGCCCTCTGTCGACGGATCTTCGCCGATCACCAAGATGGGGTCCGGCCCTCTGTCTCCTTTGGGACTGTGCAAACCTCGGTGCCAAACGTGCCAAGGCAAGGAGGGTCTTTCCTCCCATTATTTTTCCGTCATTGGGCGGCGGCCCTTGGCACCCTTGCGCGATGTACTCCCAGCGTTAATCATAGTAGTACCAAAGCGAGGTTTTAAAGTAGGGTGGAAGGGAAGGCACACAACCCAAAAGGAAGGAAAACTAGAAAATATACTAGTGTCTCTCTTTCTATAAGCTAGAATACACTCAACCACTCAAAACAAAACAAAACACCCATACATATCATAGAAGTACTAACATTATTATATTTCATGTACATACACTCCTAATTCGGTTTGGTTTGCACTTCCCACCTTTTTTTTACTTATTTATTACTACAACACAAAGCCAATGTTAAATAACGACAAATTCAATGCAAGTTTTCTAGGGTTTGCACAATAAAAAAATATCAAAATTAAAAGATTAAAAGTGAAGGGTGTATGGGCCCTCCCACTTCATTTTATTTTTTACACTGATAAAGACAACAATAGTGAAAAAGAAAGAGACAACATGGGAACAATGAAAGGAGAAAGGGACAAGGAGGAGGAAGAAAAGGACTATGACAAAATGAGAGATTGAAAGGGAAAATAAGATGTTTACCTACCAAAAGAGTTTTTGGGGAAAATTAATTACAAGGGGAAGAAGTGGAGGTTACAAAGAAGAGATCCACTTATAGATGAAGAGGAGGAAGAATATGTGCCACCTTTATGCAATCGAAGATCTTAATGTTGTGCTTTTTATAGATCATCCAAGGCCCTGTGGAGACTTCATCTTACACAATAGGTAAGAGGGCACTCACAGTTACAATGTCGACATATCATTTAAGCTTAAAGATTTAACAACGCATTCGAAGTGCAATAAGAGAACATTGAGATCTTCTGTTATGAGAAAAAGTATAAAGATCTTCACATGCACATCAACTTATACTAAAAAGCAAAGACAACAAACATCATCCATGCAAACAAAGAACATTATCACAAGACTCATCACAATTATCAAATCCATCTTTGTATTCACATCAATGCACATTCATTACAAAGCATGCATTGTACAGTCTACAATGATTGCATGAAAGGTTGATCTTCACATATGAACTTCAAAGGTTACATTCTCCTATCCTTCAAACCCTAAGCTTAATCTCCAATTCACCTTCCACCTAAAAACATGTAACTTCCCAAGATGTTCCAAATTAGATGCCAATGTCCCTATTCATAGCATTCCCTAGACCCCTTGCATCCATCCCACTTGTTTTCAACTCATCACTTTTGTCAATTTTCATACCAATTATTTTCACATCTTAAAATATTTCATTCTAAATCCATCCACTTATTTGCATAGTGGCATATTCCTTTGCCCTCCTAGCATATTCTTGTCCAATTTGGATTGATCCTATACAGTCCACATCTTCCTTATCTAGATGAGTGCCATGTGTCAAATTCTCTTGCATTGTGTTCCCTCCTTTGTGTTTATTGTAACCCGCACATTGCACATCATGGCACATGCATATACTTCATCATGCACATATGGTCTTTGAATATGCACTTCTGTAATTGTCTAAGACAGTATTACGCATCTCACTCACTCCTCAAGCCTTGGATAAGCTTTCTACAATTGTCTTAAGTGAAATTTTAGGTTCAACATCCCCCCCACACTACACTTTTTGTCTATCCTTAGACAAAGTAGTACTTGTTTATGTTGTGGCTAGTTCACCTATACACACAACAAAAACTTAGGCCACTTTCTCTTCTAATTCCTTCTCTATTTGATCCCATTGATATGTAGTTGGTTGGATCTTTGGTATTGAATCTTGTGCTCCGTCTAGTAATGCCTTTAATTATTGAATGGTGGACCCTGATCTTATTATAATGCCTGGTTCTCGACAGGGGGGTGTGGGGGGGGGGGGGCAATGCTCCCTACTATGGTCATCGTGGGGGTTCAGGAGCCGAAGCAAAATTTTGTTAAAAATGCATTGTAAAATATTGTAATTTCATAGTAAATCTGGACCGTTCACTATTAGGTCATAGATCTAACAGTCTAAATTATGTTTGTGCATTTTTGTTTTAATATGTAACCCTCCTTTGATATGAGGGAATCGTAATCACAATGGCACGCAGTGTGTGAGTGAAGAAGATATGACAGTGGTTGTATTGTAGGTTTTTTTTCTTCATTTTTTGGACTAAATAATAAGGACTAACTATTTCTGTGTGGATGTAAACCATATTGTGTGAACTACGTTAAATTTATGTCTATATTGTGTTGTATTTTTTGCATTTTATTTCCATTTTTAATTCATTGATATTGTTTTGTGTTCTATATTCTTAACAACTGGTATCAGAGCTGAATGTTTATTTGACATATAAACTCATAGGAAAATAGGTTTCCTGGTTTGAGTGGGAGCAATGGTAGAAAAAGAAAAGTTTAAAGTCGAGAAGTTCAATGGCCAAAACTACTAGCTATTGAAGATGCAAATGGAGGACTATTGATATCAGAATGATCTTTTCCTACCATTAGGTGAAATAGTAAAGAAGTCAGTGACTCTAAAGGATGAAGGTTCTTGACCAAAAGACACTAAGAACAATACGACTGTGCTTGGCAGCATCAATGGCCTTCGATATTTCAAAAGAAAAGACAACAAAAGATGTGAGAAAGACATTGGATAAAGTGTATGAAAAATTCTAAGTCTCCAACAAAGTATTTCTTATGAAGCATTTATTTAATCTAAAAATGTTAGAAGATGGGTCCGTTGCTAATCATTTAAATGAATTTAACACACTCATAAATCAATTAAGCTTTATAGGAGTAAATTTTGATGATGAGGTTATGGCTCTTTTGATTATGTGTTCATTGTCAGAAAGATGGAATGGCTTGGTCATCGCTGTGAGTAATTTTGTCTCTGATTTAAACACTTTAAAATTTGATGATGTTATTGGTGTTATTTTTAGCGAGAAAATGTGATGGAAAAGCACATGTGAGACATCATGTAATGCTTTGACTATGGAGAACAGGGGAAGACAAAGGACAAAGAAAAATGCCCAAGTATTCATGGTAAGTCTAAGAAGCACATATCCAAATCTAGAAGAACGTTGGTGTGCTAGATTTGTGGCAAGAAAGGACACCTGAAGAAAGATTGTTGGTTTTGAAAAGGAAAACAAAGAGATGAACAACAAGATAAAAATTAAGAAATAAATGTAGTAGGAGATGTGTTACAAGATGCTTTAATCCTTTCTTTAGATGACATTAATGATTCTTGGGTGTTAGATTCAAAGGCTTCATTTCATGATACACCCCATAAGAAATATTTTCAAGACTATATTCAAGGTGATTTTGGACAGGTTTATTTGGGTGATGGTGAACCCTGTAAAATTGTATGAAAGGGCAAGATACAGATAAAATTATAGAATGGAAACAAATGGTTGTTGAAAGAGGTGAGACATGTCTTTGAGTTGAGAAGAAATCTAATTTTAGCAGAGCAGTTGAGAAGTGAGGGCTGCACAGTTACATTTGTAAAAACTTCATGGAAGGTTACTAAAGGTTCACTAGTAATAGCAAAAGGAGAGAAGGTAGGTACATTATATTTATCTAATGGTAATGTTAAATCTTCTATTGCTTTAGCTTCTATAGGAATGGATACAAAATTATGGCACCACATACTTGGGCACATGAGTGAGAAGGGAATGCAAGTTCTCCACTCAAATAATTTGTTGCTAGATTTGGATTTTTGTGAGCACTATGTGTATGGAAAATAGAAGAGAGTAAGATTTCTCAGAGTTGGGAAGACAAAGAAAGATGAAAAGTTAGAGCTTGTGCATATAGATGTATGTGGACCGGTTCAGGTATCATCCCTTGGTGGTTCTTTTTATTATGTTATTTTTATTGATGATGCAACTAGAAAAACTTGGATTTATTGCATATAATTTTTTTTTGATGTTTTTGATATTTTTAAGAAATAGAAAGCTTTGGTTGAGAATGAGATAGAAAATAAGTTGAAGTGTGTCAGATCAGACAATAGAAGTGAACACTGCTACAAAGAATTTGATACTTATTATTCATCCCATGAGATTCATAGAGAGAAAATGATTCAAAAAACATCACAACAAAATGGTGTGTCAGAAAGGATGAATAAGATAACATGGAGCATGCAAGGATCATGATATTACATGCAGGGTTGCCCTTACAGTTTTGGACAGATATTGTGGATACTACTATTTACTTAATAAACAGATGGCTTTCAAGTCTTTTGGATAGTGGCATTCCAGAAGAAGCATCGATAGGTAAAAAGATAGATTATTAATTCTTAAAGACTTTTGGTTGTGAAACATTTATCCATATCGATAAAGAAAAAAGAACTAAGCTTGAAGCAAAATCCAAAAAATACATTTTTATTGGATATGGAGTTAATGATTTTAGTTACCATTTATGAGATTTTAAAAATCGTAAAATCATTAGGAGCAGACATGTGATCTTTAATGAGAAGGTCATGTACAAAGATCAGTTGTAGGGAAAGAAACAAAAAAAACCAAGTACAAAATATGCAATACTTGATGAAATCACAAGAAATAAAAGTCCAAAAGTGCTAAAAAATTAGAATGTGTAACAACTACAACAACAACAAGTACCTCAAACTCTTGAAAATGTAGTTAGAAGATCTACCAGATTAAGTATACTCCTTGAATGATACTCTCCTTCACTTTATTATATATTATTGTTTGATGGTGGTGAGTCAAAAATCAATGAAGAAGCAATGCAGTTAGAAATAAAAAAGAAGTGAGAACAAGGCATGAAAGAGGAGATGGACTCCTTGGTACATAACCAAACATGAGATATGGTTCAGTTGCCTGTAGATAAAAGAGCATTGTAGAATAAATAGGTTTATAGGTTGAAGGAAGAAGATGGAGGCAAAAAGAGGTATAAGGTTATACTTATTGTAAAGGGGTTTGCACAATATAAATGTATTAATTTTGATGAAATATTTTTTTAGTTGTAAAAATGACTTCCATAAGAATAGTTTTAAGTTTGGTAGCAATAGAAGATTTGCACCTTGAACAGTTAGATGTGAAGATTGCTTTTCTTCATGGTAATTTGGAGGAGGAAATATATATAAAGTAACCACAGGGATACGAAGTAAAAGGTAAGGAGAAAATGGTGTGTAGGTTGATGAAAAATTTGTATGGTCTAAAGCAAGCTCCAAGATAGTGGTATTTAAAATTTGAAATGTTTATGATAGAACAAGGTTATAGTAGATGTCATTCTGACCACTGTGTCTATTTTAAGATATTCGATAATAGAAATTATATTATCTTTTGATTGTATGTAGATGACATGCTTGTTGCAGGGTCTAACATGCAGGATATAAATGATCTCAAAAGAAAATTAGTAAATTATTTTGCAATGAAAGATTTGGGTGTTGTAAAACAAATCCTTGGTATGAGAATAACAAGAGATAGAAAAAATAGAAAATTGACATTGTCTCAAGAATAATATATCAAGAAGGTGTTAGTCAGGTTCAATATGCAAGATGCAAAACCTGTAAGTACACCTTTGGGAGGGCATTTTAAATTAAGCAAGGAACAATGTCCTAAAACTCAGAAAAAAATCAATACATGTCTAAAGTTCTATATGCTTTAACAGTTGGAAGTTTAATGTATGCTATGGTGTGCACAAGACTAGATACTACTCATGTAGTGGGAGTTGTCAGCAGGTTTATAAATAATCCACGAAAGGAGCATTGGAATGCAGTCAAGTAGATTCTCAGGTACTTAAGAGGTCCACTGATGGACAATTGTGTTATGAAGGTTCAAATGTTACCTTACAAGAATATGTTGATGTAGACATGGCTGGAGATTTAGATGGTAGAAAGAACACCACAGATTATGTTTTCACTATTGGTGATACAACAGTTAGTTGGATTTCAAAATTGCAGAAGATAGTTGCTTTGTCAACTATAAAGGCAAAATATGTTATAGCTACAAAAGCTAGCAAAGAGATGATATGGATGCAATGGTACATGGAAGAGTTGAGGCATAAGTAGTAAGATTATAGGTTGTATAGTGATAGCCAAAGTGTGATTCATTTAGTAAAGAACTCAACATTCTACTCAAAAACTAAATATATACAACTCAAGTATCACTTTAATCATTCAGTTTTGGAGGATAATCAACTAAAGTTAGAAAAGATCCATATAAGTCAGAATCTTGTAGATATGCTAAAAAAATTAGTCACAAAGGAGAAGTTGGAGAGTTGTTCAACTTCAATAGGTATTCAAGGATAACAAGGAAGATGAAAAACATGCTAGGGTTAAAGTTCAAAGAAAAGTCCAAGGAAGAGTTATAACGGTGGAGTTGTAGCAGTCAGTCTCCAAGTGGGAGATTTTTGGATGGTAGAGTTTGATCTTATTATAATTCCTGGTTCTCAATAGGGGGTGTGGGGGGTTGAAGCAAAATTTTGTTAAAAATGCATTGTAAAATATTGTAATTTCATAGTAAATTTAGACCATTCACTATTACATCACAGATCTATGGTAGAAATTATGTTTGTGTATTTTTGCCCTAATATGTAACCCTCCTTTGATATAAGAGAATTTTAATCATGGTGGTACGCAGTGTGTGAGTGAAGAGGATATGACAATGGATGTATTTCAAGTCTTTTTCCTTCATTTGTTAGATTGAATAATAAGGACTAACTATTTCTGTGTGGGCGTAGCCCATATTGATTGAATCACATTAAATCTATGTCTCTATTATGTTATATTTTCTATATTTTATTTTCATCATTAATTCATTAGTATTTATTTATGTTCTATATTCTTAATATTAAGAAGTATTCATTATGTGAATTGCTCTTAGATGTCAAAACAATGACATTGATTGATTTTATTTGTTGCAAGTATGATGTGCACACCATAACTTATTCAATTAGTACTTTTTTCCTTCTCACATGGAATGTGTTCTCCTTATCTCTTGCACATTATATGATTGTCTCTACTTGTCTTGGATAATGTTTTATTCATTTTACGTGTCAGCTTGTGCATCACCTTCTAAATTCTTATTTGAATCTTCTTGTTTAGCCTCCCTCCTTGGATCAATGCTTACTCCCTCCCTTGTTGTTTGTGAAACCATTTCCCCACATAAAGTCTCTATTGTCACCAAGTCTCACACCCTAGAGGAGGTTTTTCAAGCCTACTCTAAAATTTGAGAAACATTGGAATACCTCTAGGTCTATGGGTTGCCTATAGTAGAGGTAGACCTCTAAGTTTAAGGGCTAGCTCCCTAGATTGATCCTTAAGTGCTTACCATCTACACTAACCAATTGTTTGTGTGAAAAGAGGTAGAAATATACATGAAATTAAACTATTATAAGGGGGAGATACAACATGAATATCTCCACAATATCATCATACTCTTGCACTAAGAAAATACCTACAACACTAGCTTCAAAGTCTTAGAATACTCTAACATTAGTATTTTAATATGGAGGTGATATGCATGAGACTAATCAAGGTAAGTGGACAAGAGGTTAGTTGAAGACACTAAGGCTAATTTCACACTTTAAGGGAGTCAAACACACTAGATGCGCTCCATATGACCTGTTAGAATGAGAACTTATTGCTATGAAACATGAAAGGATAAAGAGAAGCAAGGATAGATGTTTATCACTAGACCTCACCATACATCACTTTGCGTACTTAGAAAAGATGTTTGAACTCAAAAACAAATTGCATGTATTATTCAAATGCAAATTACAACATCAAACCAACATGGCTTCACCATACCAGGTGTGGAATTAGAATACAAGAGCCACAATGGCTAGTACTTATAGAATGTGAGAAAGGAGAGAGAAGTGGAACTCAAAAGCCACAATGCCACTTTTTAAGGCATGCGAATTAGTTATGTTGCAAAGGGGTAGAGTATGAAATATACCATGAAAGGTCTCTTTGGAAAAATGTCCCTCTAAGGCATGAAAACTCCTCAAATTTGGCATAGGACCTTTCAACCACTTTCTTGGAAATTGTCTTCATCAGTTGGCCTTTATTGAGCACTCCAAAGTAGAATAGGGATAGATCCCATATGCACTATGATGGGGGGTTAAGAACAAGCTTCAACATACATTAAATTTGTCCCTAACTACTAGTATTCTTCTGGACAAGTGTTCTCACTACCTGTAATCACCATTATCTTTCTTTCACTCATCCCTCACACTTGTCATTCAAGTGACCTTCAGTTTTATAAACAAATTCATATAGGGGTGATATGACACCTATCAAGAGTCCTCTTGCCTCTAAATCCATTAGGAAGACCTTAAATGGCTTCCCAATTAGACATATCACTTTTTCACTTGGTGATCACCCTCTATTCTCATTATCTTCCATAGATTGCCTGAAGTGAAGGGGTTAACAGAGGTGTTTGTGTGTTTATTTGAAGCAATAGATGAACATGAGGAGTTATATTAGGTCCCACTTGATCTCCCAAAGTGATCCTCATCCTTCAACTCTCCTCTGAACTTGAAAAACACATAAATCTGTCAAGAAAACATGTTTTGTACCCTATCCACACAAATAAGGTACCAACCAATATGATGGGAAGGGGTTTGAGGGATTTCTCTGCAAGCACAAATCACTTTCTTGACCAAACTAGCTCATTTAGATGCATCTCTATCCACTTCTTTCCCATCGAGTCTCAAGCAAGGGTTTTGGAGGGTTTTTAATAGTTTTGACTCTTAAGTATTGTCCATACAATATTGACATTCAATCCTCAGACAAAGTATACTAGAATCATGTTAGGGACCTTATTCAACATCTTCCAATTCCTTTGGATTCCATTCTAAGTGTCTGTATTAGTGTAAACATCTAAAGATGGCCTCTCAAGCTTGGGAGTGTAATTTGAGTAAGCTTGAGGTAAGAAAGGTCAAGTTTGACTAGCCTATGATGGATATATGCAAATAAAAAGCTCCAAAAAACTTCATATCTCCCTCTGAAGATGATCAAATGCATTTGGGTGTCACTTGGTGCTAGAAATGGTATTGAGAGATCCTAAGGCTTTAGGCCTAGTAGGCTTGAATTGTGCATAGTGGGTTTAGGCCATATTATTTGATTTATGGAACTTTTAGGTTATTATCCATGTTGGTTCATGTTAAACACAACTTACTACATCCCCTTGCAATGTTCCAACACCCCAATCTCATCTTTTTGTCACTTGCTCCTGCCTGCAATTTTGCATTCCTAGGAGTGCCTTCTATCTGAGACATAATAGAGGGCACTTACCCTATTGTATTAGTTATAACAAGGATATGAGAGGATATTTTAAGTCATGGGGACCCTTTATACAAAATTTTAGATATGGATCACGCTTTTAGCACCCTCAACACTCAAACTCCTTAAGATAGACTTCCAGACATTGACTGTGTAGAGACCCTGGGTTAAGACTGCATATTGAAGATTGAAACCCTTTTTTGTTTCCTTATCAAGTTAATCATGTGAAGTTGGTCATCATCATTGTTAATGTGTTTTTAAACATGTCAACACTCCCAAATTCTATTAACTATCTCAATTCACCCTCTACTACCTAGACCTTGTTGATAAACTATGTATTATGTTGACTATATTTTTCACTCAGATAGAGTATATGCATGTAGGTGTACCTCATGTTAGACCCTAAATATTATACCCTAATACCTCCTTTGAGTCTTTGAACTTATCCCATACTTTCTTGAGTCCACTCATACCATCTATTAGGGCTTGTGTTCATTACTTCTCCATTGACACTAGTTTGAGTTGGTTTCTCCTCCATAACAAACTATAGGTGGCTATTTTTTAGGCCATAGAGACCCTTGTATGATGTCACACTCATTATATTTCATGCTTAGGTTTTCTTTAAGGTCTTTAAAATCACCTTCATAGTCAAACACACTCATATCAGGCCTAAAGCCAAACCAACAATCAATTATCTCAATGTACACTATGCCATAATTCTATAGTCAATTGTAGGTATACTTTTGAGGACAAAAGAACCCTTGTAGGTGATGATTTTCATCAAGCATTGAACATCAACCCCTTTGATTACTCTTTTGGGAATCATAGTGTCATATCCATTCAAAAGGAGTCATTTTCCCAAAAGGTAGGCTTCCATTTTATCTTGGTGCATTGAAAGACCATTTGAACCTAAAACATTGTAGAGAACATTGACATTCTACAATAAGAGAATGCATGAAATGGGGGCCTCATCTACACCACATCTTAGGACCAAACACTCATTGTCTTTGATCAAGGCCTCACTCCTATGTTTTAACTTCATGATGGAACACATTAGACCAACTTATACTTCAAATTAACCCACCATAAGAGGGTCTAGAGTAGGGCAGAGTCCCTATTTCAAATATTTTAAGGTAGCATGTCCTTGAAGTGGCTCTTTTAAACTATGGACATGGTTGCAAGTCTATTTATCATCCTATGGACTTTACCATGATTTTTATGATTTTATCAATGTTCTCAAAATCCCATGAAGCTTCAAACAAGCTTCAAACACTTCTATTTCAATGTTCATAGACCTTTGTATGAGCGCCCTATAGATGAATATGCAGGACATAGGGCCAAACTTTGAATATGGAATGATATGTTGTCTCACACAAACTCAAATCCTCATTGTGTAGCTAAAACATGTCATTTTCACCTTAGGAGACCTATCTCCACTTTGAAAACCTCTATATCTGATCCTCATGACTGTGTAGGGTTACTGTTTGACCTATTTGTAAGTGGATGACTACAAGAAACTAATTGTGTGTACCCTTATTGAATTCTCAATCCTTCAATAGATGAATTGGAGACCAAAAATCCTTTGGAGAGAATGATCATCATGTTTTTATAGGTAGACAACCACATCAAATTTGATACGAAATCCAAAACAGGAAGGGAAACTCCATTACTGAGGAAATATTATCTGTAGATTATGACAATGTCTTTCACTAGCAACATGAGATGGTTCATGATTTTCTCATTCATACCACACATGAAAACTGAGTTAATAACCATGTGAGAAGAGTGTCTACATTCTCAAACACCATGTACAATACTTGGTTTATATGGATTAATGCAAACTGAGAGGAAACCTATAGGATATGGGAATAAACAAGCAAAAAGAAGTAGTAAACTTCTCAACATTGGTTCATAAATAAAAACCATAAATCCTTGAAATAATACCATGAATATGAAGTATACTAAGTTTACTAACATACCTCAGAGGCATTTGACCAAATTCATCTCCTCCTGGCTGTACCATGAGAAAACTGTTTGACTATCTCTGCATGCAAAGAAGAATGATGGAGGAACAAAATGGTTTTAGGATAATTTTAGGAATTATACTAAAGCTAATAAAATTTGGAAATGAGCTCAAGATACCTAAAGGGTAACTTCAAAACCTTCCACATGTGCCAAAACACCTGAATAAGCCATAAAACTTCCCAAATCTCCTCTTTTTTCAACTATTTTCTTTTTCTGATCTAGAAACCTATAAGTTTTCTTTTATTACTGACATTTATGAAAATAAAATGACATTAAGGATGTTGAGAGAGACTTTGAAACACTTGTATTTAATACTAAACTATACAACCCTCATAAATGGCTCAAAAATGACCCTTAGACTGACATAGACTATATAAGGACTAAAAGTGACCATGACAAAGCTAATGACACATCACATGACATTCCTAAGACCATAATACACCCTATGAGACCATAATAGACCCATATTTAAGTTTTATACTATAGGGGGTTGACCTATTTTGACTTATGGTCAAAATAGTCAACATTTTTGGTGATTTCCTAGGGGTGACAAGCCAACTATGCCAATGACTAGTAGCCTACTCCTATCCATTGGGATTTGGAGTCATATATGCACAAGTTTGACACTCTATTGCCTTTGAAACCAAACCAAACAACAAGTAAAGAAACACAAAACAAGACACACCAAAGGAAACACACGTGTTCTCAATAATACTTATGGAACACACACACATAATTGAAATAAAGACACACACCTATTACAATATATACAAGACCTCAATCTTGAGGTGAAAGACAAATCACCAGGATTAAACAAGGGTTAAATATGGTTCCTCTTGCATCATTGGTGCTCCATGAAAGTAATATGTCATATAGAACATGCTTATCATCAAACACTTGACTATGTAGGTGGTGAAATGACTTGCCATATTTATGTCTTCTCATACCTTCAAGTGGACTACTTTGAGCTTTCATGAATGCTCTTTCTTGCACTCCAAATATATTGATTGGTTCTATAACTTGATTGATCTCTATCATATCTAATATGTACTTCTCAAACTGAGTATTAAGAAACATGACAACTGCTTCAACCTTACCTTCCTCTTGGCCATGATGTACTTGATATATGGGATCATCAAGTCTATCTTCACCATGTTCCAACACATATGAATGTGATTCCACATTAAATTAAGGCATTGTTTATTCCTTAAGCACAAACACATCTAACCTCACTTCATTAAGATTTTCTATGACTGTAACTTTTTGGACAATAGTAAGACACTCACCTTCATGCTTAGCAAGGCATTCTCTTTCATACTTAATAGGATACTCAACATCCTGCTTGTTAGGATCATTAGCAAACATATAATCAAATTCACACTTATTTTGAGGAATAGCCTTACCTAGCTACTCAAACTCTTGAATTATGGCATTAAACCTTTACCATAGGTCATCTTCTTCTCATGAATGTCATCTTCAAGGGTTGCTTCATCAATTACAGATAAAAAGATATTGTTCTTCTCACCATAGTGATCTATCATGATCTTTTGATTATCATCATCATACACATGAATCAAATAATTACCTTCAATAGCTTGTGAGACATCATAGGCACACTGAGAACGGAGATAATTAAAACCATAAACATATAAGGCGACGGCTATTGAGGCCCAATCCTCAGATTTGATCTGTAACGTCTCTGTGCCTTGGTAATCAAAACCCAAAGTTCTATGAGCTAACTTATGCTTGGCTAGCCAAGTAGGAAACTGCCAATGCGATTAGATGAAAATAAGGGAATATTTACAATCCCCGAATTTGGTAAAATACAACTTGAAGGATTTTGTCGTTTCATCGATCAAGGCTTAATAGAAGAACTCGATAAGTTTTCGAAAAATAATGCTCAATGCTTACCTCGGATGGCTCATATGCTCCCTCATGGATGATATAGGTGACAAGGTCAATTTGATCAAAGTAGGTATATGGATCATGTTCATAAACATCTACACCATACTCATCTAGAAACAAATCAGAGATGCCCTCAATCTTAGAAGAAGCACCATCATCCACAATAGACTCCTCCTTATCATTGATGACATAATTCAAATTGGAGCTTACTTCAACATAGGGTTTAATATGAAATTTAGCAAGTGGTTAAGTTATGATGGTCACTTTTACACCATACCATGTCCTGAAGGCCAAGAAGGACAAATCAGTTGAGAGATAACCTCCTATCTTCACTATGAAATCCCTTGAGAGGCAAATAACAAAGTGAGTGCGCAAGTCAACAACCATAATATCTTAGAGGATAGGGAAGCTTGGGCAATCATAGAGGAAAAAATTCAATTCTTTGATCAATCATACTAACTTGAAAGGTGTCCCATCTAATTGAAACACTCCTTTACTATGCGGTTCATATTTTAGATCCAATTTTTTAGCTACAACCTTGGGCATCACTAATGTGCTAGCTCCACTATCAACTATGCAGTTATGAACTAGTATGTCTCCCACAATGAGAGTGAGATATAAGGGTGGAGGCTTTTCAGATTCGGTAGAAGGTTTGACATTGTTATTAGGAGCATTGGTAAGAGTAACATTGTTATGACCATGGATTGATAAAGGAGGGATAACATGGATAGTTAACAACTGCTTCTGCAAAAATTCTTTTTGGTTAGGCATGTGAAGGACATCCTAAAGAGAAATTGATGCCTTAGAATTCTTCAATGAGTCCACAATGTTTAGAGTAAAAGTACTTACTTTTTATTGTGTCATTGGAGGTAAGGAAGTATTTATAACTTGGGGTGTTAAAGCACTTGAAGTAGCCCTTCCAACATTATGACTTGAAGGAGGTACCCTATTTATAGGGATTTCCATACTTGCAGTCATGTTTTGCTAACTTGTAGGTATAGACACCTAAATCTAGCCACTGATAACCTCCAACCAGGCTTTTGACCAATTTCCACCAAAGTGCACAATTTAGGCTAAAAACACTAAAGTGCATTAAATGAGTTGAAATTGATATATTCAAGTGTTGATTTTGACTAGAGTATCATTAAATAGAGCAATGAAATTTATGGGATAACTAACTTTGATCAGAGCATTTCGAGTCAAATTACCAATTTCACACCTGGGTACCCTGGATTGCTCTTTTATTTCAAATCTATTGCATGAGATACTTGCCTTTGTTATTTTGTTTTGGTAACATCCTAAATGGGATAATGGATCTAACACATCTGACATTGACTTCTAATTCCAATCCATTCAAAATTTGGACCAATAACAAGATATTTTTATCAATTTGATTAATTTATGTACTAAGAGCCAAAATTTACACTAGAGTTGACTAATCATGTTTTAGGCTAATTAAACCAAATTAGGGCCTTAAGTTAATTTTCCATAGAACTTGTTGAATAAATATTTATTGGAAATTAATTTTATTAATTGTATCATCAGGTGACATCATCATATACGGTGGCATCCATAAGCCATAAATATATAAAATATCAGGATTATGGGTCTCCCATGCCTCATTAAGACCCTCCATGCCTATTCAATACTCCTCTATCCCAAATATTAATGGAGATATTTTTAGAATGAATTTCATATTTAGATTTATTCATGGCCACACATCTCAATCTTGAGATGGATGGCCATGGTTGATCTTCAAACCATTCTAAAAATTTATGAATAGGAGGCCTTGCCTATTGAATTTTAAGCTCTCACATGTCAAAGTTATAAAAATAAATTAATTATAAATTTTTATGAAAATTAGTGTTATAATGTCCAAATATCGAGCCAAGCCAAGCCAAGCCAAGCCAAGCCAAAGCCACAAGGTGCCAAGGAGAAGAGGAGATAGCCAAGCCTCCTTTGATGAAGACTTTATGAGCACAAGAAGAACAAGCCACTACTATAAGATAATTTGGATCATTCAAAGGAGGTGAAATATTTGTTCTCTTTCATGTTTTAATTATGTTTCCCTTCCAGTATTGTTAACTAAGCTCAACCAAGTAACTAGGCCTAGAGATGTATGTTAGCTAGTGTGTTGGTTTTTCAATTTGATTTCATTTTGTCACTAAAAAGATACTAACACCTCTCTTGAGTTAAATTATTAGTCTACATAATGGCATGCCTGGTGGGACTATCTTCAATGGCATGCTTAGTGGGATTATCTTCATGAGAGTGCAACCCACAAACTTTTTTGTATTTCATAGTATTAATTCTTTTTTTTGTTGTTTTTACTTTGAGTAAAAATGGCCAATAAAGAATTCATAACTTTTTATTTAATATTTTTTTCTAAATTTTTGTATTAATATATATAATTATTTAATTAACATTATCTAAAAATTTCACAAAAAAATTCTTTATATTTTAGAATTTATAACTATTTTAGTAACTGTCACTTTCTATTTTTTATTTTTCTAGTAAAAATGGTTAGAACATAGTTGATAATTTTTTTTATTGACTATTTGAACTTAATTTTTTATATATATATGTACACCCTAGAGTATTGAAAATCTCTAAAAATTTCATGGAAAATTGATCTATATTTTAAAAGTTATGTTAAAAATACTAACTGCAGGTTTTTATATTTTATGTGCAGGCTTTTATGTGTTGTGTTATATTTTATTTTTAGCCTTCTAATTTTTTTTTTGAAGGTGTTAATATATTTAATATTATTTTTAAAAAATATTTTATTTATATTTGTGCTAAAATTGTCTAACTTAACACATTTGCTTTTGGGGTGATGCCTTATGGGTAGACAGGTAACCAACGGACTTGAAAATTATTAAAACATGCTATTAAGACATCTTTTGCATGCTTTTAAAATGAATTAGAAATTTTGTTTTTGGTGCTTAATGAAACATCTGGGTGATTAAAATTGATTTTTGATAGTTAGTCTTTCAAATTTACAACTTAAGACCAAGGGGTCAAAAGAACACCTCCACATCTTTCATTTGGGTTTTAAAATTGAACACACTTGCCAATTCTTATTTTCAATAGTTGTTTAATTAAAAATTATTTGAAAAAGAGAAAGATGCCACATGTATTCTATTCCACTTGTCCCCTTTAGGTAACCCTTGGAATCAAAAGTACCATTCCTATTACAAAAATCCTAGTCCAAGGCATAGAAAGAAAGTCATTTAAAACACTCTCCAAAAACTTGCAATAGTATTGGGTGACCTTGACACAAACCTAAAGTATTTCTATTTTATGCTTTTTTTATTTCATTCAAACTTGGCTTATGAGGGGGACTTCATTACCTCCCATGATTTCCTTAGGGAAGCTTTGACCCAAGGTTTCATCTCTCAGCATTGACTTTATCCACTCCTGAGTTGCACATGGGATGTATCTGTACTTTGGACATCGAACTACACTAAGCGAATAACAAGATGTAGTGGTTGAAAAAAAGACTAGACATTTTTGCAACAAGCCAAGTGCCACAAACACCCAATTTCCATGTTTTTCTTTTGCATCATTTGACATAAAAAATATTATGCAATTGATTCTCTTAGAGATGTTCGAAAGCCTTGTAAATCTTAGATAAATCCCCACTTGCCATGGAAGTATTGTTGGTGCAAGGTGCACCTCAAGGTCCATGTCACAATACTGTCATTTGAGATAGGGGATGTAAAAAACCTACTATATAATGTGCATTTAATTTTGGATGAACACTTAAAAATCCTCTCAAATGATGTATATTAATGGATTCCAACACTACCAAGCAACCTTGTCAGTTTAAGATCTAAGAGTGATTAATTAGTTGGGGTTGTCTTAGATTAAAGTTTTGTTTGGAGTCAAATCTTGGTGTGAACAAATGATACAAACCAAAACACATAGTCTTCATTTTCCTTTGAAAAAAGAGGTGTTATGTTGCCCAAGTGAATTATCAATTTGCCTTGTTCAAAGTTCATCAAAACTTGGAGTCATATCATCCACTTTGGCATGGTTATGCTACCCAATTGAGTCTAGACCTTTGCCAAAGTTTGATTAAGTCCTTCATTTATAATTTAAGTTTGAAATTTCACCTTCATAAGTTTATAGGGTTGATGCATTAAGTGGATTCACCATTTTCACTAAACTTAAGGGAACTTAGGTTCAATTTCCATTTTGGGTTGAAGGCCATTTAAGACTCAAGATCATTATCACCACTTGATAGACTTAAGTCATTTTGTGCCAAACACTTGCACTTTAAGTCTATGCACCACAACATTTTGAGTCAAGAAAGGTAGTGTTATGCTGTCAAATTTGTGAAAAACTATTTTTTTCTCAGAGAGTTTTTGAAACAAGCATTTTGTTACATATTTTGAGTAGTCTAGCATTGTTACACTAATCAAAACATTTTAGATATTTTTTCATAGGCCCTCTTACATAGAGTTCAAATTTGTTCCCTCATTTTCAAACCAATTTGAGTGTACCTTTGTGAACTTTTGTCTAGCATAGTTACGCCATTCACTTTTGTCTAGCTTATTTATCAAAAGAACCAAGTTTTATACCATTATTTTTGAAAAAACAAACTATCTCTAAAGTGCCTTTTGTTTCATAATTTATACCTATTTGGTTGAGTCCATGTCCAAGAATCAAATGCCTAGTATTTTTAATAAGTGTTTCAAATCCGTTAGATTATAAATTTCATCTATTTGAAAGTCTAGATTTTGACACCTTTTGGTCGAGAGTCTTAGTGCATGCCTTGTTTGAGCCTAGCTTTTGATGCCACGTTTTAGTCAAAAGACCTAGCAAATTTTAATTTCCTAAATTAGACTGATTTGAAACACTTCTCCCTTAGCATTTGGCATTTTAATTTTTGGTTCATTTACTTAATATTTTTGTATAAGATGTGTAACATTAGACACTTAACATTAGCTTATGTTATCACAAATCTTTGCATAAACCTTTTGATCCTTTTGATGAATCTAGACCAAGTTTGAACATCATCTATTTAGACAGTGTCTTTTAAGAGTTTGAAGACCTCCCTTTATTGTGAAACATTTACTATGGATCCCAACATGTATTCCTACACTCATAGTGGACTCATGTACAATCCAAGGACTAATAATGTTGTTGTATAAGAAGAAATAGTCCAAGATCCCTATGCAGATAATATTGCTTATGAGATGGATATTTATCCCTCTTATATTACTCAAATAGGGGCACAAATCCAAGATCCATTAGCTAATTATTTGGTTAATATGCCACCTTATTCAGAACAAGAACAAGAATAAACTGCACAATACCTGGCTACAATACCCACAGTTAAAGAACTAGTTCCTCAACAATCATATTCTGTTAACACACCTTCAATGTATGATCCATTTTTATTTGAGCATCATTTTTTGGAGAATAAAGAAAAGATTTTAGTTTGAGCGATAGAGGTAGGGGATAAGTTTTTGATAGACTTCCCCCATGATAATTTAACAAGTCTAGTAAGAATGCCTCACAACATAATTTATGATCAACATGTTTATTTTAGCAATCCTTTGGCTCTAGATGATATATCAAACCTACTTAAATCTAGCATGTAATTTTAATCAAATGACCATGGTGAACAAACCTATTATTGACTTAGTTCCTTCAATAGGAGTTTTGATAGAGGTAACTAGTCCAGATAATCAAAGTTTAGACCCATTCATGCACAATACTTTGATTGCCAACTTATTTCATACCTCAATAATCAAAGAAGTCTATTCTACTTCTACATAGTTCAGTGGCCAAAATATAGTGGATAATACACAAGCAACGTCTAATCCACACCAAATTAGTGTTTATACGCTAGTAGCTATCCAAAAAAATGTGCCTTTAGTTAACACTACAAGTGATTCTTAAAATTAGGGAGTAATATTTTATACATCCTAAACTCAACCAGTGTATTCATCAAGCATGCAACCAATAGGATTAGGTAGTCAACTAACAACCAATGTTGCACCTCAACAACCAGATGTGATGAATCCTACTCCTCAACAAGTGACGAGTAGTATTCCATAATAGCAAGTATAATCTAGTGTACCGATGCAATAGAGGCCAAATATATTATCACCTCAACAATGGGAAACTATTGTTCCACCTTATCAGATAGTGGTAAACATACCTCTTCAGTTGTAGACTAGTATACCAATCCAAAACCAAATGATGACTAGCCAATAATATGTAAATATTGGTCAATGATAGATGCCGAGTATTCAACATGCATTCACTTCCCAACAAGGATTAGTGCAACAAAGAGGCTCTCATGTTTCTCAAGTACCTACTAGAAAATAATTAATTCAAAATGTGCCACAAGTTCAAAGATAGGGTATTGGTTCACAAGTTCCCACTTAACAACAAGGTTTGATTAGTTGGCAACATGTCCCTTTTCAACCACAATAAGCATAGTATAGTTATATCACTCCATCTCAACCACAAAATCCTCTAGGTCAAACCTTCATAGCTAACCCAAACTATAATATTGCACAACCAAATGTGCAATTTCAAGTACATCCTAATCCATGTATGCATATTCCTAGGCCATTTCGTAACTAAACTAACATAACCTAATAGATATCTCCATCATACCTTGATTAAAGTGTCCCATTTATGACCTCTCAACCATCTACCCAAAACAATGTTCTCCCTCAAACCAATGTTCCCTCTAGTTTCTTAACCTAAATATGTAATTGCTACCATTTAATCTGGGAAATAGACTAAAAAGTTTAAGTTGAATGACATGTGTTCTTATCCATTCAACATGGAGTAATTAAAAATACCATTTCCTCCAAGATATGAACTATCGATATTTGATAAATACAAAGGGAAAGGTGATCTTAAGGCCCATTTAATTGAGTTCTTTGTCACATATCAACTAGTAACATATAGTGATGTATACCTTTTATTATTTTTTCCAAGGAGCTTGGCTGGACAAGCCTTGGAGTGGTTCTTAAAGTTATCCAAGAATTTAGTAACAAATTTTGATGATCTTTCTAATATGTTTGTGCACCACTTTTCTTATAATCTTGAACATGAGATTTCATTGGTTGACTTGACACAAGCAAAATAAAAATTTGGTAAGAGTTTTGCAAGTTATCTACAGTGATGGAGAGCCCTTGCAAACCAATTCACCCATAATTTACTAGATAAATAATTAGCCACTGTGTTTACTAAAAATTTGAATAATGAGATAACTTATCATCTGGAACTAGAATGTGCACATACTTTCAAAGAGATCATTGACAAAGGCTTGTTGATTGAGTAAATGCTTATTAATAAAGGGATCATGAAGCTTATTTCAACTAATAAAAATCAAGGTACCAATTAAAGAAGTGGCCAAAACCAATATCCAATCCATGCACAAGCATCACAACTAGCATAGGCCAATAACCAAGATAGACAAAAGCAATTCAATCATAATAGGAATGTTGTGAGAAATGGAGTAATCGAGTCATGTCATGTCCAAATAGTGTAAACATCATCTGCACTACCTTTTCAACTTAATCCTAGTTGATAACCTCTCTAACCAATGCTACAAGCACAACAACCAAGACCCATGTAACAAATGCAACAACCTTTACCATTGCAAACCCCTCCTCTAAGAAGAATTGCACCTACTCATCGTGTCTTTAGTGATCTGGGAGAGCCTATTGAGTATGTAATTTATAAACTTGTCACTATAATCTGATTAGTTGGCCTATACCAAAGCATTATCCATAAGGCATTATTTATCCTGATTGGTACCATGAAAATGAATTCTATGAATATCATTAGGTCAACCGGCATAATCTATCAAAAAGTGTGCAAATCAAACATTTGATTGAGAATATGTTGGAGAATGGGGAGATAACATTGGATAATAGTGCTTACACCTTTAATCAAACTCTTGATACTTATCAAAACCCTTTTTCCCAACATAAAACCTAGTAATAACATAGAAACTAACAACAAAAACAACATCAGATGATGCAACAACAAAATCAACAATATCAAAATCAAAAGTTGAACTAGTAGAACTAGAAAAATCAATAGAATCAATAGTAGAACCCACAATGTCAGAACAAGAGACAAAACCAAGGTTAGAATGATAAAAACCAATAAACCTACCATGTAATTGCACATGACTCTAATAAGATTTTAGGTCATATTGTAGGGGGTAGCATTAATACCATCTCCATTAATCCTGGACTGAACAATAATCAACTTAGACCATTGCCAAACAATACCACTCAACTAAATTACATGGATAATCCTTCTTTGACCTAGGGCTTCACACAAGATAACCAACAAATTGGAACTTCCATTTTTGGACCTTATACCGATAACTCACCCTTACTATTAACCATATACAAGTGCATCAATAACTGAGACTTGTCCTATCTGGTCCCACACCATCCCCAATATTTGTTATCAATCATGGTCCAGCATCTAATCCTGATTGTGCAATCACAACTCAAAGGTCAAGTATTACTATCTCAGGCCCACAACCATTTACCACTTTGCCTGTTATCCAACCAACTATTTAGCCTCAAAATAAACTATTCACCATTAACCAAGACAAGAAGTTTGATATTGTGGAACAATTGTAGAAGACACCAACACAGATCTCTATTTTATATTTGTTGTGAATGTCAACAATACACAAGAACATTTTGAATGAGTTTTTAACCCAATCCACTATTTCCAGTGACATATCTCCTAATAAATTTCAAGCTTTGGTTGGATACGTAGCTCTAGCCTAACAAGTCACATTAAACCAAAGTGATATGTCTTCCCTTGGCCCATTCCATAATAATCCATTATACATAGAAGTTTATATAAATCAACATAAAGTGAATTGTGTCCTTATAAATAATGGATCAAGCCTCAACATAGTGTCTCTAAATCTCATCAAGCTTCTTGGGTAGACAATGATAGATCTCTAGCTAGAAATGATAACTATCAAAGCATATGATAATCAAAAGAGAGAATTATAAGGCACCATTAACTTATCAATTATCATTAAGCCTTTGACCCTTGATTCACTTTACCATGTGCTTGATCTTGAGTTATCATCTAATATGCTTCTAGGTAGGCCTTGGTCACATGAGATTCATGTAGTCAACACTGCAATAATGTATCAAGTTCTCCCACTTAGGGATGGAAGTAAATTTTCTAGGAGATTTGCACCCATAGGAGCATTGCAAATATCTTGAGGCCAAGTTTCAAAGCTACAATTACCAATACAACATGAATTCAAGTTCCAAGTAGGATAAAGGAAATGCCATACTTATTGATTCTCTAGAGGATAATTACATAGATCCTAATACCTTGGGTTCCCTTTCCCACATGCCATCTCTTAAATCTTCCAATCATTTTACCATTTCAACTAATGGCCCAAGGGAGTATGTAACCCATGATACCTTTCATATTACCAATTTTTCTCAGGATCCCAAGACCTTTGGAAGACCTAAAGTCACCCCACACATGAATTAACAATGAAAAGGTAAAGATAAACTTCATAATTCAGGACCAGTCACATTCATACCAACATCTGGCCAAGAATAAGACCCTCTCTAAGGAGATGAATCATGGTTATATAATGATAAATTGGCTAATTATTAGAAGAGCACCAAGTATCCTATTCCCAATAAGATCATGGAACATCAAGATTATAAAAGAAGAGGCCTCAGATTGAATCAACAAGGAACCATTGAGCCAATTTCTATGACTAAGTATAAAAGACCTTATGGACTTAGATTTAAATCGCTTGGGGGTGACCCCACATATCTTATTCGAGTTTCATTATTGGTGGCTAGTAATGATGATGCCCTAACTGAGACTAACTTATTTGATAATAATGCCATTTGTAACCTTACCCCAGTCATTCATCATAAACCATTGTCATTATACTATCCCCAACTAATAGATTGAGACCAACAAGAATCCAATTTGCTGATTGATGAGTTTTAGAATGATGAGGCATTCTGTGACTTTTTAGGCCTTAAAGACAACATTCTGTTGAGAGATCATAAATTAGGACTCTTAATTACATTATATTTTAAAGCTTATTTTGGAGAGCAGATGAACACCCTTATCTAAAAATAAATAAATAAAACATTAAGGTCCCCAAGTGAAAACCTCTTTGAGGCACTTTCTGACTAGGAAAAATATAAGATAAAGGCTAGTCTAGTGGTGAAAACCGATTTTAGGCACCATTAGATGGGGGTGTTCATTATTTTTTGAATTTAGACTAAGAGCCCACCAATGATGAACTTGCCTATAGATTTGAGTTCAATTTTGAACAAGTGTTTGATTGAAATCTTTAAAAAAAATTAATTATTTTTGTCACATGGCTAAATCTCCCATTGGGGGACTCAGATTCATCATGCCTAGGAGAAGCTGAAGAGCAATTCCTAACAGAGGACTTTGATATAATCCAACAATTCAAGTCATTACCTACTATCCTAAAAGATGGTTTGACCCTTCTAGTCAAAGATACAACAAAGGTAAACATCAAGAATCCATCAGACTTGACATGGATAAAATTAGGTGTATCCCTCACTAAGGAGGAATGTAAAGTATTTGCATCTCTATTGAGAGAATTTATAGATATATTTGCATGGACATATTTTGACATGCCAGGTTTGGACCTTGCCTTGGTTTACACCACCTTGTGGTAAATCCTGATGCTAAACTGGTTAAGCAAAAGTTATGCAAGATGCATCCTCGTATTACTATATTAGTAAAGAAAGACTTAGAAAAAATCTTAGAAGTAGGATGTATTTGATCCATTGACTACTTAGAATAGATATCTAATATTGTACTTGTTAGCAAAAATCCTGAAGGAATCAAAATTTGTACTAATTTTTGAGACAAATAAAGCTTACCCAAAAGATGACTTTTCATTGCCTAATATTGACATGATTATTGACTCCACAGTGGGTTATGAAATGATTTCACTCATGGATGGATTTTTAAGATACAACCAGATTAAAATAACACTAGAAGATCAACATAAAATAACATTCACCACTCCATGGAGAACATTTTGTTATCATGTAATGTCATTTGGTCTTAAGAATGCTGAAGCCATATATCAAAGAGCTATGACTATCATATTCCATGATATGATGTATGATATTATTGAAGAATATGTCAATGGCATACTATGAAAATAAAAAACTAGGGCCCACCATCCAACAGTGTTACATATAATATTTGAAAGACTACATGAGTATAAAGTTCAATTGAATCCAAAGAAATGTGTGTTTGAAGTTGTGAACTAGGAATTTGACTAAGAAGAGGAGATTAGCATTGTGTTAGTGAATGAAATCAAATAAAAAACATACTAAACTAACATCTTCATGCCTAGTTACTGGGGTGAACTTAGTGAAGAAATATAAATGAACAAAGCACAACTAAAATGCAAGAAAACACACATTTCTTACCTTCCTTGATGTCCCAAGAGTATTCTTCACTTGGCTTGCTCGATTTGTGCTCATGAAGTCCTCATCAATGGAATCTTGACTATCTCCATCTCTCCTTGGCACCTTTGGATTTGGATTGGAATCAATTTGGCATGGTAACACTAGTTTGCATGAAACTTTTGGAACCAATCTTGTATTATAAATTTTCACAAATTAAGCTTAAAAATGATGTTCATGGCCTCTTTATTTATAATTTTTTGAGATTGATCAGAATCAACCTGAACCATCCATATTGAGATAAAGATGTGTGGTTGAGGATTAATTTAATTTTTTGGAATTAAGTTTATAATTATCCTCATCATGACATTAGAAAAAAGAACAATTAAGAGGTATGGAGGGTATCGATGAGGCATGGAGGGCATGAATCCTAATATTTGTGGCATTTATGGCCTAGAGGTATCTACCCAAAAAATGAGGTCACCTGATGATACATATATTCAATATTTATTTCCAAAACAAATTATTCAATAAGTTTCCATGGAATTCTTGATTAGGCTCTAATTTGGTTTAATTAGCTCTTAAGCATGTTTAAGCACTTTGTGCATAAATTACTAAAATTGATCAAAATGCCTTGTTATTGGTCTAAAATTCAACTGGATTAGAATTGGAAGGTGATGTTAGATGTGTTGGATCCATTATCCCATTTAGGATATTATCAACAACAAATAACAAAGGCACATATCTTTTGTAAGAGATTTGCTAGGAAATAACAACCCAAAGCACCTAGGTGCAAAATTAGCATTTTGAATCAGAATGATCTAATCAAAGTTAGCTGGCCCATAAATTATATTTTCCCATTTAGGGATACCCTAGGTAGAATTAGAATTTGAATATATCAATTTCAAATCATTTAATGTATTTTATTATTTTAAAGCTAAATTATGCACTTTAGGTGGAAATTAGTCAAAAGCCTGGTTAGAGGTTATTGGTGACCAGATTCAAGTGTCTATAGTTTGTCCCTATTTAGGAAGGCATTGCAAGCTATAAGCATAGTAACATACTCTCAAATAATGAAAAGGTCTTGTATGCCTACAACTACAATAATGCTAAACTAATTGCATGATGCCCCCTCTAGGGAATAGTTGGCACAAGTAAGTTGGCAAATGGTCCCAAAAAAAAAAAGTGAAATGAGGATACCAAAGAAAGGAAAGATGATGGGGTGAAGACAGAATGAAATTGAGAAAGTAGTCAAAATCATTGATAATACAAGTGGGATGGTGTACAATGGTTTTTTTAAAGGCAGTTATTAGTATTGTACCCCGATAGTGGTAATGTGGTATGATAACACAATGATTTGCCCAAAGGTGGTTATAATCATTGAGAAGATGGAGTTATCCTAGTTAGGATAGGAAAAAAAGACAATAACATGCCCTTGTATGGGGAAAAAAGGGAAGTGGTGACAATATAATGATTTGTCTAAATACGGTTATAATCATTGAGAAATGCAGGTGGGACGGTGTGTAATGATTTGCCCATAGGTGGTTATAATCATTGGACCCCGATTATGGAAAACATGATAAACTTGGTCGAGGATGATGATAAATTAACACAAAGGGTAATTATGAATTGGAAAAACCTACTAGTAGGGAGATGCTTGTTCAAACTAATAAAGGTTAAAATTCTTTCATGGTTAATTACTCTATTTGGGATATGATTGAATAAAGATGTTGATGCTAAAGAGATGTTGATACCACTATTGTTGAATAGAATTTTTAAAGCTAAGGTTTGATATAGCACATGTTGGTAGGCATCATGGTATAACATCATGAAGACTTGGCTAAATTATGCATAAGGACTGACTCCCATAATCCAATACTTAATAGAAAATAATGCACCAATGATAGAAACCATGATGATAATATAAGCATATGAATATGGATAGATTCAAGTGTAAGTGTGGGAAAAGAATCACCCAATTAACACACATAAACTAAATCAAGACAACAGTGCTGAAAGCAAACAAATAGGCACACAAATAAAACAACAAAGAAACAAACAAAGAAACACTCAATAGAAACCATATGAACATTACCCTTATAAAATAGGCAACAACTTAACAAATGAACAAAATGGGGGAATAAAAGAAAAGGAAGGGGGTGGTTGAGTTGTCTCCATATTCACTAGGTAAGTGGATGCTACCTACATAGTTCTATAGATGTAATATCCAACAAAAACTTTAGGGCAAATGTAGTTCTCCTAGGGAATGGGAAGAAAAATGATAACTGATGAAAACAAGAAAAATAGATGTGATAGAAGAATAGGAATAGTCTTGTAAAATGGAAAGTGTGTGAGAGAAAAGGCCAAAGAGGATGGGGAAACTAAGTGACAAGTGGTTTGCTTGAAACTTAGTAAGGGTTCCCAAAATCCTTAATGCAAAGAAGTGATCCATGTTTTTGTTATTTTTTCTAGTAGTTTTATAAATGTTTTTGGAATTATTTTGGAGTATCTCAACTCAATTGAGAATGATGAGACACTAAATGTTTTAATCTCACAAAAAAATGAGAGTGTTCAAACTTAGGTTGCTCACAAAATGGTGAGAGCGTTCAAACTTAGGTTAGTCACAAAACAATGAGAGTGTTCAAACTTATGTTGCTCATAAAATGGTGAAAGTGTTATGAAAAGGGTGACTGAGCTGACTTCAACAAGTATCAAGTGATACCTACATAGTCCCATATTAGGACCTAAAGTCACTATAGTTCTACCCTTCAGTGGAGGAATTTGACTAGTGTAGCAGTCAATTCAAACAAAATAAGCACAATTGGTAAAAGGCATAATATGGCATAGGAAGAGGCAAGTTGGTACATCAAGGATTAATAAACAAATGTTGTCCCTAGTTTTCCCATAGGTGGTTATAATTAGGACATAATGTCACAGATCAATGGTACTAATTTTCTCAAAGGCAATTATAATTAGTAGCAAGACTGGTGATAAGAAAGGAATAACAAACAAAGGATGCAACTTCTGAAACTAATGTCACACTACTCCAAAATATGATCTCTATCTGAAGTACTTGAACCAACTAATGAAAATAATCAGATTCTTTGATGCTAAAAATGCATAATGAATGGCAAAAACCAAGGTGAAATGGGCTAGGCTTTAAAACACATTGGGTCAATAGGTCAAAAATGTAAAGTGGAGACAACTAAGAGGATGGATAAGAATGACATTTGTATAAAGAATAATAGTGATAAAATGGCATAACTAAAATGGTCCTTACAGATAATACACCTTAAAACTCAAGCATATTACCACTTAAGGTGAATAATATTCATTGGCTTAGAAAGTTCATCTTTGTCTAGTGTGGCAAGCCTGTATGCCCCTAATCCATAGTCTACAGTACTGATGAAAGGCCTTATCCAGTTTGGTTTGAATTTACCTTTATGATTTTTCTCAGTCATGGTATTCTTTTGGTTTATTTAAGAATAAGATCACCAAGTTTAAAGTTTCTATTTTTGACACATCGATTATAATGGCCTTTGAGTCAGTTCTGATATGCCTAAAGATTATTGAGCACAACTATGCATTTTTCATCAAGTCTAGCTCTTGCAGGTGAGATACTCAATAGTCATGATCATCTAGGACATGCTTGAAAGAGATGCATAGTGAAGGCAATTTGACCTCAATGGGAAAGATGGATTCAGTACCATAAATGAGTATGGAGTGGTTCCTATGGGGGTACGATGATTGGTATGGTATGCCCAAAGGGTAGGGAATATATGTAGGTGCCAATCATGACTGACATCATTTGCAATCTTTTTGATAATATTAAGAATGGTTTTATTTGATGCTTTGGCTTAGCCATTGCCTTGAATGTAATATGCTATAGAAAAATGTTGTGTGAAGTTATATTTGCTACATAGGTGGTTGACATCTTTGTTCTTGAATGATCCTCCATTATCAGATATAATGTCAGAGGGGATACTATAGTGGCAAATGAGATGGTTGAAGATGAATTTTGAAATTTGCTTTCCAGTCATGTAAATGAGGGGTATAGCTTCAACACACTTAGTGAAATAATCGATGGTAGTAATAATATGTTTATGGCCATCATATGAAGTGGGGTTGATCTTCCTAATGGGGTCAAGTCCCCATGTAGCAAATGGCCATGGTGTCAACATCAATTTTAGAGTTTGGACTAGGACATGAATTAGATTAGCATGCCATTGACATTTGTCACACTTGTTTACATATGCAACTACATCTACGTCCATCATGGGCTAATAATAAATAATACATAATATATTTTTGGATATGACTGCTCCGTTAGAATGATCTCCACATACTCCATGAACTTCTCTTAAATCTAGTGTAGAATATGTCGAAGTTAAATAACAAAGTAGAGTTCCATCAAAATTATGGTGGTAAAGGGTGGATCTAAGTAGAGTATAATGAGTAGAATGATGAATAAAGGATTTGGTTTGTTTTTGAGATAGGTTAGGTGATAAAACTTGGTTATGAAGGTAGTTGTAAAGGTCTAGTAATAGATAGAATTAGGACTAAAAATATCACAAATCATTGTAATGATTGAACGTTCATGAGTTGACGATGACAAATTCTTGATGAGGAACTGATACTCTCTAGCTTTATCTATTTGTCAAATCAGAGAGCCAATAGTAGCCATGGCATCTATAGTTTTATTACTAGCCCTTGGTATGTGCTCAAACTGAATGTTGGCAATTTGTTGCTTAAGAGTGTCAACCATGGATTTATATAGAACCAGCTTGTCATATTTGGTCTAAAAATGATCTGTGACCTAATTAATGATTAGCTAAGAATCACCATAAACTTGGAGATGAGATATGTTCCAATGCACTACCTATCGAATTCATGCAACAAGTGCTTCATACTTAGCCACATTATTTGTACAAGGAAAGCTAATTTTGAATGATTTAGGGATTAGATCCCCGTGTGGTGTAATAAATAAGAGGCCTACCCCCAGTCCATGTGCATTAAATGAACCATCAAAATAAGCCTCCAATGCTGCTCCTCAAGAGGTGTGTCAATGACGGTCATTATGGATTCATCAGGAAAATGAAATGTGAGTGGCTTTGTGTCTATAAGAGGTGCTTCAACAAGTTGATCTGCAAGAACTTGTACCTTAATTGCCTTCTGATAGACATAATCTATGTCAAACTCACTAAGAAGCATGATCCATTTGGCCATTCTACCTTATAAATCTATTTTAGATAGTAGATACTTGAGTAGATCTAATTTTGAAATGACCATGGTCTTATTATTCAACATGTAATGGTGTAGTTTCTAAGCTACGAAGACCATGGCCAGACAAACTTTTTTAATAGGTACATAGTGATGTTTATATGTGATCAAGGTACAACTTAGGTAGTATATGGAATGCTCTTTTCTATTATCATCATGTTGATCCAAGAGTGACCCCAGAGCATTGTTAGTAGTTGATAGGTATAACAATAATGGCTTTCTTGGCATAGGAGATAATAAAATAGGTGGATTAGCTAAATAGTCCTTGAGTTATTGAAAAGTTGTTTGGCAGTGATCATCCTAGTGAAATGCAACTCCATTTTTTAGAATATGTGTAAATGGATGACACTTGTTTGCTAAATGAGAGATGAAGCATCAGATTGATTAGATCTTACTGTGAAAACTATGAAGTTGCTTCAAATTAGTTGATGGTAGCATCTTGATTATAGCATGGAATTTAGCTAGATCAAATTCAATACCTCTGTAAGACACAATGAAGCCAAGTAATTTACTTGAGATTACACTAAACACATATTTATTTGGGTTGAGTCTAACTTTGTACTCTCGTAATATTTTAAATGTCTTATGTAGCACTATTGGATGGTCGGCTCTGGTTTTAGATTTTCCTAATATGTCGTTGACATAGTCTTCAACAATATAATGCATCATATCATGGAATATGATAGTCATGGCATTTTGATATGTATCTCTATCATTATTAAGACCAAATGGCATTATTTGATAATAAAATGTTCCCCATGGAGTGGTAAACACTATTTTATGTTTTTCTTTTGGTGCTATTTTAATCTAGTTGTATCCTGAAAAGCTATCCATGAGTGAAAGTATTTCATAACCTATCATGGAGTTGATGATCATGCCAATATTAGACAATGGAAAGTCATCCATAGGAAAATATTTGTTGATTTCTTGAAAATCAATATAAATTCTGATTTCGTTAGGCTTTTTGCTAACAAGTACAACATTAGATATCCATTCTAAGTAGTTAATGGATCATCTACATCTTGCTTCTAAAGTTTTTCCAACTCTTTATTTACCAAAATATAAATGTGAGGATGCATATTACATAGCTTTTGTTTTACCATTTTGGCATCAAGATTGATGATAAGGTAGTGCAGAACCAAAGTGGGGTCTAAACTTGGCATGCCAGAATAAGTTCATGTAAAGATATCTACAAATTATCTTAATAAAGATGTAAAGAGTTCACATTCCTCCTTAATGAGGGATGCACTTAATTTTATCTATTTCATGTCTGATGGAGTCCTAATGTTTATCTCTAATGTATCTTTGACTAGAATGGTTGAACCATCTTCTAAGATAGTAGGCAAAGACTTGAACTGTTGGACTATATCAAGGTCCTCTATTAGAGCTTCCTCTTCAACTTCTCCAAGGCATGCTGAATCTGAGTCCCCTAATGGGAGATCTAGCCATGTGATAAAAATGGTTAAAAACTCTTAAAGAATTTGATCAAGTACTTATTTCACAAAACTAAACTTGATCCATAGACAAGTTCATCATTGGTGGTTTCCTGGTCTAAATTCAAAGAAGAATGAACACCCCCATCTAATGGTCCCTGAAACAAGTTTTCACCACTAGACTGGTCTTTATCTTTACTTTTTCCCTAGTCATAAAGTGCCTCAAAGAGGTTTTCACTTTGGGATGTCAATGTTTTATTTATTTATTTTTAGATAAGGGTGTTCACTCGCTCTCCAAAATAGGCTTTATGATCCAATGTAATTGAGAATCCTAATTTATGATCTCCCAATGAAACATTGTCCCTAAGGCCTAAAAAGTCATAGAATGCCTCATCATTTTAAAACTCATCAATCAACAAATTGGATTCTTATTGGTCCCAATCTATCAATTGGGGATAGTATAATGGCAATGGGTTGTGATGAATGATCAGGGTAAGTGTACAAATGACATTAATATCAAATAGGTTAGTCTCAGGTAGGTCATCAAAGTTGAGAATATGATCAAACTCTGCTTCACTATCAGCATTATCATCACTAGCCATTGGTGATGAAATTTGAATAAGATATGTGGGGTCACCCCCAGGTGATTTAAATCTAAGTCCACAGGGTCTTTTATACTTAGTCATGGAAATTGGCTCGATGGTTCCTTGTTGATTCAGTCTGAGGCCTCTTCCTTCATAATCTTGATGCTCCATGATCCTATTGGGAATTAGATACTTTGCACTTTTATAACAATCATCTTGGTTGTCATGTTACAACCATGATTTGTCCTCTTCAAGAGGATCTGGTTCTAGGTCAGATGCTGGTAAAAATATAATAGATCCCTTATATTTGTTTTTTATTGCCAATGCATGTGTAGGGTGACTTTAGGTCACCCAAAGGTCTTCAGATTCTAAGGAAGATTGACAATATGGAAGGTATCATGGATCACATACTCCACTCATCCATTATCTAAAATGGTGAAATGATTAGAAGCTTCAAGAGGTGGCATGTGGGCTAGGGAGTCCAAGGTATTAGGATCTATGCTATTATCCTATGGTGGATCAATAAGTATGGCCTTTCCTTTATCTTGCTTGGAACTTAGATTCATGCCATATTGGTAATTATAGCTTTGAAACTCAACCTCAAGATGTTTGTAGTGTTCATATGGGTGTAAATCTCCTAAAATATTAACTTCCATCCCTAAGTGGGATAACTTGATACATTGGTGCAACATTGATGGAACTACATGAATCTCCTGTAACCAAGGCCTACCTAGAAGCATATTATATGACAACTCAAGATCAAGCACATGGCAAAGTGTATCATGGGTCAGAGGCCCAATGATAACTGGTAAACTAATGGTGCCTTGTGATTCTCTTTTTTTATTATCATAGGCTTTGATAGTTATCATTTCTGGCTAGAGATCTGCCAGTGTGTACCCAAAAAGCTTGATGACCTTTAAAGACACTATGTTAAGGCCTGATCCATTATCTATAAGGACACATTTCACTTTATACTAATTTATATAAACTTCTATGTATAATGGATTAGGCTAAGGGAAGACATATCACTTTGGTTGAATGTGACTTGTTAGGCTAGAGCTAGGTATCCAACCAAAGCTTGAAATTTATCAGGGGATATGTCACTCGAAATAGTGGATTGGGTCAATAATTCATTCAAGATGTTCTTGTGGATTATTGACATTCACAGAAAATCTAAAATAAAAATTTATGCTGGTGTCTTCTATAATTGTTCCACAATATCAAACTTCTTGTCTTGGTCAATAGTGAATGATTTATTTCGAGGCTGAATGGTTGGTTAGATAACAGGTAAAGTGGTAGATGGTTATGGGCATGGGATAGTAATCTTTGACCTTTGAGTTGTGATTGCATAATTGGGATTAGATACTAGACCATAATTGCTAACAAATATTGGGAATGGTATGGGACCAGATAAGACATGTTTCAATTGTTAGTGTACTTGTATGTGGTCACGTGGTAAGGCCGAGTTGTCAATGTAAGGTCTAAAAGTGGAAGTCCCAATTTGCTAGTTTGCCTGTATGCTATCCTAGGTCAAAGAAGGATTATCCATGTAAAGTGGTTGAGTGTTATTATTTAGCAATGGTATAAATTGATTAACACTTGGTCTAGGATTAATGGAGATGGTATTAATGCTACCCCCTGTAATATGACCTACAACCTTGTTGTAGTCATGTACAAATGCATGGTAGGTTTGTTGGTTGTGACCATTCTAACCTTGGTTTTATCCATTATTTTGACATCATGGGTTTTGTTGTTGATTTTGCTAATTCTACTAGTTTGACCTTTGATTTTGATACTATTGATTTTATTGTTGCACTGGTCAGTGTTGCTACTGATTATTATGCTGTTACTATGTGTTATGTTGGGGAAAGGGGTTTTGATAAATACCAAGAGTTTGATTGGAGGTAAAATCTTCATTATCCAATGTCATCTCCCCATTATCCAACATATTCTCAATCAAATTCTTGATTTGCACACATCTTCATAGAATATGCCTATTGACCTAATGATATTCATAGAATTCATTTTCATGGTACTAATCAGGATAAGGAATGCCTTACGAATAATGATTTGGTATAAGCCAACCAATCAAATTATCAATGGTAAGTTTGTGAAATACAAACTCAATAGGCTCTCTTAGGTCACTAAAGACATGATGTGTAGGCATGTTCTCCTTGGAGGAAGGGTTTGCAATGGTAAAGGTTGCTATATTTGTTGTGCGAGTCTCTAGTTGTTGTGCTTACGACATTGGTGGGAGAGGTTGTTGGGTAGGAGTAAGATAAAAAGGTGGTGCAAATGATGTTTGTACCATTTGGACATGACATGACTCGGTTACTCCATTACCCATAACATTCCTATTATAGTTAAATTGCTTTGGTCTATCTTTGTTACTGGCCTATACCGATTGTGATGCTTGCACTTGAATTGGATGTTGGTTTTGGCCACTTCCTTAATTAGTACCTTGATTTTGATTAGTTGATATAAGCTTGATGATATATTTATTAATAAGATCTCACTCAATCAATAAGCCTTTGTCAATGATCTCCTTAAAATTATGTGCACAATGTAATTCTAGATGATAAGCTATCTCACTATGCAAATTTTTAGTCAACATAGTGGCTAATTTTTTATTTGGTAAACTATAGGTGAATCGACTTGTAAGAGCTCTCCATCACTGTAGATAACTTGCAAAACTCTCACTAACCTTTTCTTTACTTGTGTTAAGTCAACCAATGAAATATCATGTTCGAGATTATGGGAAAAGTACTGCATAAAATTATTAGAAAGATCATCAAAATTTGTTACTAAATTCTTGGGCAAATTTAAGAACCACTCCAAGGCTTGTCCAACCAAGCTCTTTGGAAACAAAAACAAAAGGTATATATCATTATATGCCACTGGTTGACATGTGACAAAGAACTCGATTAAATGAGCCTTAGGGTCACCTTTCTTTTTGTATTTGTCAAATTTTGGTGGTTCGTATCTTGGAGGAAATGATATCTTCAAGTACTCCATGTTGAATGGATAAGGAGACACATCATCCAACTTAAAATTTTTAGTCTATTTTCCAACTTGTATGGAAATAATTGCATCCTTCATTTGTTGCAATTCTTGGGATAGGAAACTAGAAGGAATATTGGTTTGAGGGAGAATATTGGTTTGGGTAGATGGTTGGGAAGTCACAAGTGGGACACATTGAATAGGGTATGATGGAGATATCTATTGGTGTATATTGGTTTGGTTGGGAAATGGACCAAGAATATACATACATGGATTATGATGTACTTGGAATTGTACATTTGGTTGTGTAATATTCTAGTTTGGGTTGGTGATAAAGGTTTGAATTAGAGGATTTTGTGGTTGGGATGGAGGGATATAACTATGTTATGCTTGCTATGGTTGAAAAGAGACATGATACTGACTAATTGAACCTTAATATTGAGTGGGAACTTGTGTACCAAGACCCTGTCTCTGAACTTGTGGCATATTTTGAACCAATTGTTGTCTAGTAGGTACTTGAGAAACATGAGAGCCTTCTTATTATAAGAATACCTGGAGGGAAGTCAAAGCAAGTTGAAGATTAGATATCTATCACTAACCAATATTTACACATTGTTGACTAGTCATCGCTTGGATTTGGATTGGTACACTAGTTTGTGACTGAAGAGGTATGTTTACCATTACCTAGCGAGGTGAAACATTAGTTGCCCCTTGTTGAGATGGCAATACATTTGGCCTTAGCTACATTGGTACACTAGATTATGCCTAATTTTATGGAATACTACTCATCACTTGTTGAAGAGGAGTAGGATTTGTTACATTCTATTATTGATGCATGACATTGGTTATTGGTTGACTACCTAATCCCATAGGTTGCACACTTGATGAAGTAGTTGGTTGAGGTAGGGATGTAGAAACTCTTACTCCCTAGTAGGATGGTCCACTCATGGTATTAAATATAGACACATGTTGTTGACTAGTTATTTAAGCATTATTACCACTTTGATTTAGATTGGATGTTGCTTACACATTGTCCACTATATTTTGCTCATTATTTTATGTAGAAGCAGAAGACACTTCTTCAATAATGGGCATATGAAACAAGTTGTCTACCAAGGTATTTTGTACGAATGGGTTTGAACTCTGATTCTATTGACCAGTTAACTCTATAAATTTTTTTGTTGAAGGAACTAAGTCAATAAGAGGTTTGCTCACCATGTTCATCTGATTAAAATTATGTGCTAGATTTAGGTAGGTTTGATATACTATCTGCATTTGATTAAAGTGGTCTTCCATAATGTTTTTGCCTATATTAGGTAGATTAGGGTTCATATATGTTGTTTTGACTAGAGCCAAAGGATTTATAAAAGAAGACTTTTGATTGTAAATTATGTTGTGTGGCATTCTTACTAGGCTTGGCAAATTCTTATAAGGGAAGTCTGCTGGAAACTTGGCCCCTACCTCTATGGCTCTAACCAAAATCTCATATTTGTTCTCCAATAAATGATGCTAAAACAAAATAGATCATATGTGGAAGGTGCATTAGTAGAGTATGGCTATTGAATAACTGGTTCATCAGTTGTGGGCATTATAGCTAGGTATTGTGTGGTTTATTCTTGGTCTAGTTTTGAATAAGGTGGTGTATTAACCAAATAGTTAGCCAATATATCTTGGCTTTTTGCCCCTAATTGAGTATTATAAGAGGGATATGGATCCATATCATAAGCAATATTATCTGTATATGGGGTCTTGCACCATTTCTTCCTTCATAACCATGTTCCTAATCCTCGGATTGTACATGACTCTACTATGAGTGTAGGAATACATGTCGGGATCCATAGTCGATGCTTGGCGATCGAAAGGGAAGAGAGTTATACAAACTCTAAAAAAGGACAATGTCTAAAGTAGATGATGTTCAAACTTGGTCTAGATTCATCAAAAGGATAAAAAAGGTTTATGCAAAGATTTGTGAGAAAATAAGCTAGCATTAAGTATCTAATGCCTCACTGTTCACATAAAGATAAGCAAGTAAATAGAATGAAAATAGAAATGCCAAAATCTAAGGTTGAAGTGTTTCAAATCAGTCTAATCTAGGAAAAGCAAAGTTGCTAGATCATGCGGCATTAAAATCTAGGCTCAAACAAGGCATGTGTTAGGACTCTTGGCCAAACGACATCAAAAGCTAGACTTTGAAATAAAGATGATTTTTAATCTAATGGATTTGAAACACTTTTAATATATACTAGGCATTTGAGTTTTGGATATAACTTGACCAAGTAAGTATAAGGTATGAAACAAAAGGCACTTTAGAGATAATTTAGTTTTTCTCACAAATAATGGTATAAAACTTGGTTCTTTTGACAAATAAGCTAGACAAAAAGTGAATGACGTAACTGTGCTAAATAAAGGTTCACAAAAGGTAAACTTTAATTGGTCTAAAAATGTAGGAACAAATTTGAACTCTATGCAAGAGGGTCTATGAAACAATATCTAAAATATTTTTGGGTAGCGTAATAACACTAGACTACCCAAATGATGTGACAAAATGTTTGTTTCATGAAATCTCTAAGGAAAAAATAGTTTCCCATAGATTTGATAGCATAACACTATCTTTCTTGACTCAAAATGTTGTGGTGCATAGACTTAAAGTGCAAGTGTTTAGCATAAAATGACTTAAGTCTAACAAGTGGTGGTAACGATCATGAGTCTTAAACGACCTTCAATCCAAATTGGATATTGAACCTAAGTTGCCTTAAGTTTAGTGAAAATGGTGAATCCACTTAACACATCAACCTTATGACATATAAAGGCGATGATTAAAATTTAAATTATAAATGAAGGAATTAAACAACTTTGGCAAAGGTCTAGACTCAATTGGGCAGCATAACTATGCCAAAGTGGATGATATGACTCCCAAGTTGTGATGAACTTTTGAACAAGGAAAATTGATGATTTCACATGGGCACCATAACGCCTCTTTGTTCAAAGGAAAATGAGGACCATGTGTTTTGGTTTGTATCATTTGTTTACACCAAGTTTTGACTTAAAACAAGACTTTAATCTAGGACAAAACTCAACTGATTAATCGCTTTTAGACTCTAAAATGAAAAGGTTGCTTGGTATTGTTGGAATCCATCAATATACATCATTTGAGAGGATTTTAAGTGTTCATACAAAAGTCAATGTGAATTATATAGTAGGGTTTTTACACCCCCTTTCTCTCAAATGATAGTACTATGACAATGACCTTAAGGTGCACCTTGTACCAACTATACTTCTACAGCAAGTGGGGTTTTGTCTAAGATCTACAAGTTTTCAAACATTCTAGAGGAATCAATTGCACAACGACTTTCATGTCAAATGATGCAAAATACAAGCATGGAAATTGGGTGACCACAACATTGGTTAGCTGTAAAAAGGTTTAGTCCTTTTTACAATTACTACATCCCACTATTTGCTCAGTGTAGTGTGATGTCCAAATGCAGATACATCCTATGTGAAACTCAAAAGGAGTAAGTGAAGTCAATGCTGAGAGATAAAACCTTGGGTCAAATATTCCCTAAAGAACTCATGGGAGATAATGATGCCCCCCTTGCAAGCCAAGATGCAATGAAATGAAAGACATAAAAATAAAGACTTTAAGGTCATTTTCAAGGTCACCCAAACTTATGATGAGTTTTTGGGGAGTGCTTTAGATGACATTCTTTCTAAGTCTTGGACTAGGATTTTTGCAATAAGAATGGTGCTTTTGATTCCAAAGGTTCCCTAAAGGGGATAAGTAGAGGAGCATACACATGGTATCCCTTTCTTTGCCAACCAAAATATAATTAAAATAACTAAGTGAATACAAAAAGCTTGGGAAAAGTGAGTTCATTTTTAAGCACCAAATTTGAAAGATTGGGTGGTGTTCATTTGACCCATTAGTCTTAAGATTGTGAACTTTGAAAACTAATTCTTAAAAACACTTAAGTACCTAAATGTTACTTTAATCACCAAAATAATGTTCCTAGTTCATTTTAAAGCATGTAAAAGATGATCTAAACATGTTTTTAGCAAATTTCAAGTTTGGTCCTGCAACAAAAATGTTAGTATGTTCTTTATCCTTGAAGCTACTTTGGGTTTGAATTAATGAAGTAAAAAAAAAGCTCTCAAGTTTTTTACACAATACAATCCCTCTATTCCACAAAGCAATCCCGTTACTTGTAAGACAATCCCATAACTTAGTGAGTCGTGGTATTGTAACTAACCGCTAACCATTTAATCACAATACCGTGACTCTGATTGATAATCTCACTAGTTGCAAGATAATCCTGTAACTTTTAGAGTTATGGTATTACAAATAACAATCCCGCTACTCAGGGTCAAAATCTCTCTACTTGGGGTAAAATGAGGTTTATTGAAAAAAATACACAACTTCAGGCTAAACTAATTAAATATTATGAAAATTCAAGAAAAACACATGATTTAAAAAAAAATCATTAAAAATGGAGACAAAATGACCCCAAATGAAGCTCCAAAAAATGGCCTATTCTGCACACTACAATACCGGGACTCACAGTGATAATATCGCTACTTGCAAGACAATCCAACCAATTTAAAAGTAGTGGTATTGTTATTTCACCTGCTAGTGGTTAGACAATATCATGAGTTGGCTTGGCAACCTCATGAGTTGTAGAATAATCCTGATACTAATATAGTAGCGGTATTGTTAAACCTACATAGAAAGACAAAATTAGTCTGACCAAAAAGAAGCTTAACACAATACCATGATTTATAAAACAATCCTGTGACTCAAAACAAAAATACCATGACTGTGTCAGAACAAACCTGTGACTCCCATAAAAATGTGTTTTTACTCTAATTTTCACTCTTCTTGGCTTCTTACTTCAAGATTCTACAAGGAAAAGATTAGTAGGTTGTTTGAAAGAGCTTTGTGATCATTTTTGTGAAGCTAGGAAGGTCCCACCATGTATGCCATTATGTGAACTAGGAATTTAACTAAGAAGAGGAGATTAGTATTGTGTTAGTGAATGAAATCAAATAAAAAACACACTAAACTAACATCTTCATGTCTAGTTACTAGGGTGAGCTTAGTGAGGAAATAAAAATGAACAAAGCACAACTAAAATGTAAGAAAACACATATTTTTTACCTTCCTTGATGCTCCAAGACTATTCTTTGATTGGCTTGCTCGATTTGTGCTCATGAAGTCCTCATCAATGGAAGCTTGGCTACCTCTATCTCTCCTTGGCACATTTGGCTTTGGATTGGAATCAATTTGGCATGGTAACACTATTTTACACGATGCTTTTGGAACCAATCTTGCATTATAACTTTGCACAAATTAAACTTAAAAATGATGTTCATGGCCTCTCTATTTATAGATTTTTGAGATTGATCAGAATCAACCTGAACCATCTATCCTGAGATGAAGATGTGTGGTTAAGGATTAATTCAATTTTTTAAAATTAATTTTATAATTATCCTCATCACGACATTGGAAAAAGGGACAATTAAGAGGTATGGAGGGTATTGATGAGGCATGGAGGGCATGAATCCTGATATTTGTGGCATTTATAGCCTATGGATGTCTTCCCAAGAAATGAGGTGACTTGATGATGTAGTTATTAAATATTAATTTCTAGAACAAATTATTAAACAAGTTTACATAAGATTCTTGATTAGGCTTTAATTTGGTTTAATTAACTCTTAAGCATATTTAAGCATTTTGTGCACAAATCACTTAAATTGATCAGAATGCCTTGTTATTGGTACAAAATTTGACTGGATTGGAATTGGAAGGTGATGTCAGATGCATTGGATCCATTATCCCATTTAGGATATTATCAACAAGAAATAATAAAAGCATATGTCTTGTTAAAGAGATTTGATACGAAACAACAACCCAGAGCACCTAGATGCAAAATTGGCATTTTGACTTAGAATGATTTGATTAAAGTTAGTTGGCCCATAAATTGCATTGCCCATTTAGGGATACCCTAGCTATAATTAGCATTTGAATATATCAATTTCAACTCATTTAATGCATTTTATTATTTTAAAGCCAAATTTTGCACTTTAGGTGGAAATTGGTCAAAAGCCTGATTGGAGGTTATTGGTGGCCAAATTTAGGTGTCTACAAGAGTAACATCAAAAAAGTTACTTGGATTATTTTGTCTCATATGGGCATTAAAGTTGATCCAGCAAAGTTCTAAGCTATAACAAAGATGTCACCACTAACCAATTTGAAACAAATCTATAGTTTGTAGGGCAAGATCTAGTCAATTCAATGCTTCATATCTCAATTAGTAGATAAGTGTCATCCATTTACACATATTATAAATAAGGGAGGTTCATTCCACTAGGATAATCACTTCCAAACAACTTTCCAACAACTAAAAGTTACCTAGCAAATTTGCCTATTTTATTACCCCATATGCTAGGAAAACCATTTTTGTTGTACCTATTAGCTATAGATAGTGCCTTGGGGACACTTCTAGCTCAACATGATGATAAATAAAAAGAGAATGTAGTTCAATAATTAATTATTCCATTGGTTATGTATGAACACAACTATACACCTATTAAAAATGCCTGTCTAGCCATGGTCTTCATGGCTAAAAAATTATTACACTACATGTTGAACAATAAGACCATGGTTATTTCAAAACTAGATCTAATCAAGTATATACTATCTAAAATAAATTTAAAAGGTATAGTGGCCAAGTGTATCATGTTTTTTACTGAGTTTGACATAGAGTATGTCAATTAAAGGGAAATCAAGGGACATATCCTTGTAGATCAACTTACTGAAGCACCCCTTGTAGACATAGAGCCACTCACATTCCAATTTGCTGATGAATCCATAATGACTATCATTGACACACCTCTTGATGAGTAGTACTGGAAGTTGTATTTTGATGGATTATTCATAGTGCATAGGTCAAGGGTAGGCTTCTTATTTATTACACCATAGGGGGATCTAATCCCTAAGTCATTTAGGATCAACTTTCCTTATACTAATAACATGGTTGAATATGAAGCACTTGTTGCAGGGCTTTGCCAAGTGGTACATTGAAATATCTCATCTAAAGGTTTATGGTGATTCTTAGTTAATCATCAATCAAATTATAGACCATTTTTAGGCCAAAGATGATAAGTTGGCTCCATATAAAGCCATGATTGACACTCTCAAGCAACAAATTACCAACATTTAGTTTGAGCATATACCAAGGGCTAGTAATAAAATTGTAGATGTTATGGCTACTATTGGATCTATAATTTTACAAATAGACAAATCTAGAGAGTATCATTTCCTCATTGAGAATTTGGTCATAGTAGCTCTTGAACCTTCAATTATGGCAATGATTTGTGATATTATTGGTCCTAATTCTATCTAGTATTTAGAAATTTATAACTATCTTCATGACCAATTTATACCACCTAACCTATCTCAAAAAAAAACTAAAGACTTTATCCATCACTCCACTCATTATACTCTACTTGGATCAACCTTTCACCATCGTAGTTTTGATGGATCTTTACTTCATTATTGAACTTTAGCAAAATCTACACTAGCATTATGGGAAGTTCATGAAGGGATATGTGGAGCCCACTCTAGTAAGACCATTCTATCCAAAAAGCTCTTGTGTACTAGTTAATATTGGCCCAAAATGGATGTAGTTGTAGTTGCATATGTAAATAAGTGTGAAAAATGTCAATGGCATGCCAATCTGATTCATGCCCTAGCTAAGAATCTGAAACCAATGTTGACATAATGGCCATTTACTACATGGGGCCTTGACCTCATTGGGAAGATCAATCCCACTTCATCTGATGGCCATAAACATATCCTTACCACCAATGAATATATCACTAAATGGATTGAAGCTATACCCATCACTTACATGACTAAAAAGCAAATTTCTAAGTTCATCTTCAACCATCTCATTTTACACTATGGTATCTCCTCTAACATTATATATGATAATGAGAACAAGGATGTTGACAAGCTATGTGCTGAATATAACATCACACAACATTTTTATACAACATATTACCCTTAAAGTAATAGCTAGGTCAAAGCATCAAACAAAACTATTGTCAATATTCTCAAAAAGATTATCAATGATGCCAGTTGTGATTTGCACCTTTAGATATTCTGTGCCCTTTGGGCATACCATACCAATCACCATACCCCCATAAGAGCCACTCCATATTCACTTTTTTATGGTACATAATCCATCCTTCTTATTGGGGTCGAGTTATCTTCACTATGCATATCTTTTAAGCATGTCCAAGATGATCATGACTAGTGAGTAGTTCACCTGTAGGAGCTAGACCTACTTGATGAAAAATGCATAACTACGCTAAAAAATATTTAGACACATCATAACCAAATCAAAGGCCACTATAATCATTATGTCAAGCATAAAACATTTGAACTTGGTGATCTTGTTCTTAAAGAAAAACAAAAGAATACCACAATTGAGAAGAAGCATAAAGGTAAATTCAAACTAAACTAGATAGGGCATTTCATAATTATTGTAGATTATGGATTAGGTACATATAGGCTTGTCACACCAGATGGAGATGAACTTTTTGAGCCAATGAGTATTATTCACCTTAAGTGGTACTATGCTTAAGCACTATGGTGTATTATCCTCAAGGATCATTTCAGTTGTGCCATTTTATCACTATTCTTCTTTGTACAATTGTCATTCTTATCATTCCTCTTATGACTATTACTAATTCATTTTACCATTATATCCTATCGACCAACCATATTTTGAATCCTATCTACCTAGCTTGTTTGACCTTGGTTTTGCCATTGGTTGCACCTTTTTAGCACCAATGAGTCTGATCATTTTCAATAGTTGTTTCAAGCATTCTAGATAGAGATAATATTTTAGAGTAGTATGACAAAAGTTTTGGTTGTTGCATCTTTTATTTGTTTTTATTTTCTTATCATTAATACTTCTACTAATTATAACTACCTATGGATAGATTAGTAACATTGATCTAGGCCATTGTGTCTTAGTTATAACTGCCTATGGGAAAACTAGGGGCAACATTTGTTTATGAAGCCTTGACATACCAAATTGCCATTTCCTATGTCATACCATGAATTTTTATCAATTGTGCCTATTTTGTTTGAATTGACTTCTACACTAGTTAAATTCCTCTATTATAGGGCAAAACTATAGTGACTTGAGGTCCTACTCTGGGACTATATAGGCAATGTTAGATACTTGTTGAGGTTAGCTTAGTCACCCTTTCCACCACACTCTCATCATTTTGTGAGCAACCTAAGCCATGTTCTCATCATTTTATGAGTAATCTAAGTAAATCTCTCACCATTTTATGAGCTTACACCATTTAGTGTCTCATCATTCTCAATCGAGTTGAGAGTCTCTAAAAATTCCAAAAACATTTGTAAAACCATTAGAAAAAACCAAAAACATTGATCAATTCCTTGCCTTAAGGATTCTGATAACTCTTACTAAGTTATAATTAAATCACTTATCAATTAGTTTTTCCATATTTTTTGACCTTTTATCCCACACACTTGCCATTTTTCAAGACCATTCTTATTCTTCTATCATGTCCATTTTGTTTGTTTTCACTAGTTATCATTTTCTTCCCATTTCCTTAGAGAACTACATTTGACCTGAAGTTTTTGTTGGATATTACATCTATGAAACTATGTAAGTAGAATCCACTTACCTAGTACATCTGGAGACAACTCATCCACCCCCTTCCTTTTCTTCTATTCCCCTATTTTGTTCATTTGTTAAGTTGTTGCCTATTTTCTAGGGACAATGTTCGTATGGTTTCTATTGCATTATTTGTTTGTTTGTTTATTTGTTTTTGCTTATTTTGTTTATTTGTCTACCTATCTATTTTATTTTAGCACTATTTCCTTTATTTATTCTATGTGCATTCATTGGGCGATTCCTTATGCACACCTATACTTGAATCAATCCATATTCATCTGCTAACATTGACATCATGGTTTTTATCATTGGTGCATTATTTTCTATTATGTATTGGATTTTGGGAGTCAGTCCTTATGCATATTTTGGCCAGGTCTTCATGATGTTATACCATGATGTGTACCAACACATGCTATAACAAACCTTAGCTTCAATAAGTTTATTCAGCAATGGCGACATCAACATCTCTTTAGTACCAGCATCCCAATTTAATCCCAATCATATCCCAAATAGAGTAATTAACCATGAAATAATTTCAACCTTTATTAGGTTATTCTAATTCATCATCACTCTCTATGTTAAGTTACCATCATCAATAATGTTTGACATAATTGGGGTCTAATGATTATAACCACCTATGTGCAAACTATTGCACACAGTCTCACCTCTATTTCTCAATGATTATAACCACCTTTGGGCAAATCATTGTGTTATCACCACTTTAATTTTTTTCCTCATACAGGGGCATGTTTTTAGCTTATTTTCCTATCTTAATTAGGGAAAATCCATCTTCTCAATGATTATAACCACCTTTGGGAAAATCATTGTGTTTTCATATCGCATTGCCACTATTAGGGTACAATGCTTATAACTGCCTTTGGAAAAACCATTGTACACCATCCCACTTACATTCTCAATTATTTTGACTAATTTATCAATATAATTATGGTCTCCTCCCATCATTTTAATTTTAATTGATCCCCTCATTTCCATTCTTTCTTTCGAGGGACCACTTGCTGACCTTTCCTTGTGTCAATCATTCCCTCGAGGGGGAATCATGCAGTTAGTTCATCATCATTAAAGTTGTAGGCATACATGACATTTTAATTCTTTGAAAATATGTTACTATGCTTATATATTTTAATGCCTTGCCAAATAGGGGCAAATTGTAGACACCTAAATTTGGCCACAGATAACCTCCAACCAAGATTTTGACCAATTTTTACTAAAGTGCACAATTTGGCCTAAAAATACTAAAGCACATTAAATGAGTTAAAATTGATATATTCAAGTGCTTATTTTGGCTAGAGTATCATTAAATGGGGCAATTAAATTTATGGGCCAACTAACTTTGATCAGATTATTTTGAGTCAAATTGCCAATTTCACACCTGGGTGCCCTAGATTGCTCTTTTCTATCGAATCTCTTGCATGAGACATGTGCCTTTATTATTTGGTGTTGGTAACATCGTAAATAGAATAACAGATCCAACACATCTGAAAATGAATTCCAATTCTAATTTCGTCAAATTTTGGACAAATAACAAGACATTTTGACCAATTTGATTAATTTGTACACCAAGAGCCAAAATTTGCACCAAAGTTGACTAATCATGTTTTAGGCTAATTAAACCAAATTAGGACCTTAAGTTAATTTTTCATGGAACTTATTGAATAAATATTTATTATAAATTTATTTTTATTAATTTCATCATCAGGTGACATCATGATATGGGGTGGCATCCATAAGCCATAAATGCATAAAATATCAAGATTATTCGTCTCCCATGCCTCATTAAGACCCTCCATGCCTCATTAAGACCCTCCATGACTATTAAATACTCCTCTATCTCACATATTAATCGAGATATTTTTAGAATGAATTTCATATTTAGATTTATTCATGGCTACACATCTCAATCTTGAGATGGACGATCATGGTTAATCCTCAAACCATTCCAAAAATCTATAAATAGGAGGCCTTGCCTATTGAATGTTAAGCTCTCACATTCCAAAGTTATAATGATAAATTAATTCCAAATCTTTATGTAAATTAGTTTTATAATGTCCAAATATTGAGCCAAGCCAAGCCAAGCCAAAACCACAAGGTACGAAGGAGAAGAGGAGATAACCAAGCCTCCTTTGATGAAGACTTCATAATCACAAGCTGAGGAAGCCACTACTACAAGATAATTTGGAGAATTCAAGGGAGGTGAAAGATTTGTTCTCTTTCATTTTTTAGTTGTGTTTCCATTCTAGTATTTTGAACTAAACTCAACTAAGTAACTAGGCTTAGAGATGTATGTTAACTAGTGGGTTGGTTTTTCAATTTGATTTCATTTTGTCACTAACAAGATACTAACACTTCTATTGAGTCAAATTATTAGTCTATAGTAGGAGGAATGTTTTCACTTGTAGGTACACCATTATCATCTCTTAGAGCCTTCCTCTTATCTCTAGTATTGTCTACAACTAAATTTCCTTGATTAAGCACAAAAGTGTCTTCAACTAGGAAGTTAGTGAAGCTTACTCTTTGAGGCTACCAACATTCATTAATTTACATTAAAAATTCATATTCTATTGGTAGTTGAGGAGTGAATCCCCCTTAAACATCTAGATCTTTCTCTCCACCTTCATTTGCATCCATGAATCAACCTTGTTTCCACTCTTTTCCTTGGATCAGATTGCTATGTATCGGTACCATTGCTCTTGTATTGGAGGTAGAGGCTGGGTTGTATGCATTGACATGCCTATTGAAGTTAGGCAACCCTTGACCTCTCCCTTACCCATATTGATGACCATATTATTGATGGTAGGGGTAAAGGTATTGATGAGCATCTTGTTGCAGAAGTGTTTACCTAGTTTGAGCCTCTAAGGTTTGATATCTTGCCTTTTAATCAATTGTCTCTTATACCTTCTTGGGAGAAATCCTTTACTTGGTGTTGGAATTAAGAGCTTGAGAAACATTGGGAGTATTAGTAGACATATTTGGAAACATAGGCATGGACACTTTTGGAGGTAACTTCCCAACTTGTACAAGGCCATTCTTAACTCTAATGACAAGGTCATATGCTTTAGGTAGAGTGAAACCACCCATGGATTATAGCATGATGGATATATTATTGTCAATGGCCCACAAGTATGTGGAAAACACAAAGTAGCAAGTGAGATCATGGGAGGAGGAAACCTATGCTAACTCCTTTGAAATCTCTCATTAAAATCATGCATTGTCTCCTTAGGGGATCTTTGAATCATATTGAGCTGATGGATTAATGAAGTGTGATCACTCTTGTCTTCAAATCTTGAAGTGAGCATCTCTCTAAAATCATCTCAAGTTGTGATACATCCACCGAGAAAAGTCCTATACCAATCAAGTGCTTTACCTCTAAGGGACATGGTAAGGAGTCTAATAGCAATATTAAACTTAGTGACATTGTGAAAACTATATAAGTTTGATATATCCATAATGTGCTCACTAGGAGTGACATGGCCTTCACCATTGAATGTAGGAATACTCTTTGTAGAATTAGGGGGAATGCCATCATATGCATCAAGATGAATTGGATTTTTAGTGTTAAATTTTGGGAAGGCATCTTTCTTAGACATGTTATCTTAAAGTTAGCCCTCACTCTCTTCATCTTCTTAGCTAAAAAGGTCCTCTTGCTCTTCAAAGGGTAGAATAGGTTGAGGATGTTGAACTTCAAGAGGAAGTTTAGGTTGAAGAGATGGATTGATAGGATTCAAAACTCTACTAAAAGATGACCTAGTAAGGATCATGAAGTATGAACTCAATAATGTGACATAACAATGGTATATAACTATATTTTACCTTGAATGGAGTCACCAAATGTTGAGTAGCACACCATATGTAGATGATGTTGTCAAGACCAACACTCACCTTGATAAGTTATCTTTAGGACAATGGTCCCACCGGGTGTGCTAGAACTGTTGTCACCAAATATCACACCCTAGAGGATTTTTTTAAAGCCTACTCTAAGATTTAGGAAACATTGGAATACATCTAGCCCTGTGGGTTTCCTATAGTAGAGGTAGACCTTTAGGTTTAAGGGCTAGCTCCCTCGATTAATCCTTAAGTGATTATAACCTACACTAATTGATTGATTGTGTGAAAAGGATTAGAAATATGTATGAAATTAAACTATTCTAAGGGGTTGATATAAAATTAATATCTCCAAAATATCATCATACTATTGCACTAAGAGAAAAAACCTACAACACTAGCTTCAAAGTCTTTAGAATACTCTAACATTAGTATTTCAATATGGAGGTGATATTCATGAGACGACTCAAGGTAAGAGGATCAGTGGTTAATTTCAATAAATAAGGCTACTTTCACACTTTAATGGAGTCAAACACATTAGCTACACTCTATATGACCTGTTAGAATGAAAACTTCTTGCCATGAAACATGAAAGGATAAAAAGAAGCAAGGATAGATGTTTATCACTAGACCTCACCATACATAAATTTTCACACTTAGATAAAATGTTTTAACTCAAAACCATATTTAATGCATTATTCAAAGGCAAATTACAACATCAAACTAGTAGGGCTTCATCATACCAGCTGTGGAATTAGAATACAAGAGCCAAAATGGATAGTACTTATAGAATGTGAGAAAGGAGAGAGAGAAATGGAGCTCAAAGGTGAAAATTATACTTGTTAGGGAATGATAATTGATTATGTTTCATAGGGGTATAGTATGAAATAGACCACAAAATACGTCTTTGGACAAATGTCCCTCTAAGGCATGAAAACTCCTCAAATCTGGCATAGGACCCTTTAACCACCTTCTTAAAAGCTGCCTTCATCATTTGGCATTTATTGAGAACTCCAAAGTAGAATAGGGAGAGATAAAACATGTGAAATATTATGGGGGGTTAATAACAAGCTCAAAAATGCATTAGATATGTCCCTAACCATTGGTATTCTTCTAGACAATTGTTCTCACTGCCTGTAGTCACCATTATCCTTCTTCCACTCATCCTTCACACTTGTCATTCAAGTGACCTTAAGTTTTCCAAAAAAATCCATGTATGGGGTGATTTTACACCTATCAAGAGTCATATTTCATTCAAATCCATCAGGTAGACCTTAAAAGGAATCCTAGTTGGACTTATCAATTTCTTACTTGGTGATCACCCTCTATTCTCATTATCTTCCACATACTGCCTAGAGTTAAGGGGCTAATAGAGCTATATATGTGTTTATATTAAGTAATAGATGAAAATTAGGAGTTATATTACGTCCCACTTGATATCAAGAAAACCTATTCTATACTCTATCTGTATAAATAGGGTACCAACCAATATGATGGGAAGAGGTTTGAGGGATTTTTGTACAAGAACATAACACTTTATTGACCAAACTATCTCATTTGGATGCATCTATATCCACTTCTTTCCCATTGGGTCTCGATCAAGGGTTTTTGAGGGTTTCTAGTAGTTTTAACTCTTAAAGATCATTCATACAATATTGAAATTAAAACCTCAAAAAAATTCCACTAGAATCATGTTAGGGACATTATTAAACATCTCCCAATTCCTTGGGCTTCCATGCTAAGTGTCTGTACAAGTGTGAGCATCTAAAGATGGCCTCTCGAGTTTGGGAGTGTAATCTGAGTAAGCCTAGGTAGGAAAGGTCAATTTTGACCAACTTGTGATGGATCTATATAAAAAAAAGATCCAAAAAAATTCATATCTACATATAAATATGATCTAATGAATTTGGGTGTTCACTTGGTGACATAAATGGTATTGGGACCTCCTAAGGCTTTAGGCCTAGTCTAGGCCTAGTAGGCTTGAATTGTCATAGTGGGTTTAGGCCATCTTATTTGATTTTTGGCACTTGTAGGTTATTATCAATGTTTTTTCATGTTAAATAAAAATTATTACATCCCCTTTAAATGATATAACACCCCAATCTCATCTCTTTGTCACTTACTTACCCCTGCTTGCAATTTTGTATTCTTGGGAGTGGCCTTTATTTGAGATAGAATAGAGGGAAATTCCCCTATTATCTTAGTGATACAAAGGATATGATAGGATATTTTAAGTCATGGGACACTCTATAAAAAATTTTAGAGGTGGATCACACTTTTAGCACCCTCAACACTCAAACCCTTAAGATAGACTTACAAACATTAACTGTGTATAAACCCTAGGTTAAGACTGTATAATGAAGATTAAAACCCTTTTATACTCAGTTCCTTGTCATGGTGATCATGTGAATTTATAAATCATCATTATGAAGGTGTTTTAAAACATTTAAACACTCTGAATTTTTCTTAACTCTCTCAATTGACCCTCTACTACCTAGACCTTGTTGGCAAACTATGTAATGTGTTAACTATATTGTTTACTTAGAAATAGTATATGCCTATAGGATACCTCATGTTAGAACCTACATATTATAACCTAAGACCTCCTTAGAGTATTTAAAATAATCCCATAATTTATTGAGTCCATTCATACTATGTATTAGGGTTTGTGTTTATTGCTTCTCCATTGACACCAGTCTGAGTTGGTTTCTCCTCCATAACAAACCATAGGTGGCTAAATTTTAGGCCATAGAGACCCTTGTATGATGTCATAATATTTATATTTCATGATTAGGTTTTATTATAGGTCTAATAACTCACATTCATAGTCAAACACACTCATATCAAGCCTATATCCAAACCAACAGTTAATTCTCTCAATGTACAATGTGCCATCATTGTATAATCAAATGTAGGTATACTTTTGAGGACAAAAGAGCCCCTATAGGTGATGGTTTTTATCAATTATTGGACATCAACCCATTTTATTTCTCTTTTGGTAATCATAGTGTCATTACCCTTCAAAAGGTGTCATTTTCCTAAATGGTATGCTTCCATTGTATCTCAGTGCATTGAAAGACCATTTGCACCTAAAACACTATAGAGAGCATTGATATTCTACAGTAGAAGAATGCATGAAATGGGGGCCTCATCTACACCATGTATTAGGACCAAAAATGCATTATATTTGATCAAGGCCTCACTCCTATGTTTGAAATTAATGATGGAACACATTAGACTAACTTATACTTCAAGGTAACCTACCATGTGAGGGTTTAGAGGGCCAGAGTCCCTGTTTTAGATATTTTAAGGTAACATGTCCCTGAAGTGGCTCTCTCAAAATATGGAAATGGTTGAAAGTATATTTTTAATCCTATGGAATCCAAAATTATTTTTATGACATTATCAACATTCTCAAACTCCCATGAAGGTGTAAAAAAGTTTCAAACACTTCTATTTCAATGGTCATAGACCTTTGTATGAGCTTCCTATAGATGCATATGTAGGACATAGGGAAAAAATTTGAATATGAAAGATTATGTTGTCTCACACAAACTAAAATCCTCATTGGATAGCTCAAAAATTCAATTTTAACCTTAGGAGACCTATCACCACTTTGAAAACCTCTATATCTGATCCTCATGACTATGTAGGGTTATTCTTTGACCTGCCTGTAAGTGGTTGACTACAAGAAACTGATTGTGTGTACCCTTCTTGACTTCTCACTCCTTTAAGAGATGAATTTGAGACCAGTAATCCTTGTGAGAGAATGATAATAATGTTTTGATAGGTGGACAATGATAACAAGTTTGGTTTGAAATCCAAAACAAGAAGGGAAATTCCATTACTGAGGAAATATTGTCTACAAATTATGACAATGTCTTTCACTAGCAACATGAGATGTTTCATGATTTTATAATTCATCACACATGTGAAAAATAAGTTAAGAACCATGTGATAAGAGTGTCTACATTATCCAACACCATATACAGTACTTGGTTTGTACAGATTAATGCAAACTGAGAGGAAACCTATAAGGTACGGGAATAAGCAAGCATAAAGAAGTAGTAAAATTATTAGCATTGGTTCATAAAGCATAAAACATAAATCCTTTAACTCCTAACATGAATATGAATTATACCAATTTTATTGACATCCTTTAGAGGCATTTGACCAAATTCATCTCCTACTCACTGTACCTTGAGAAAATTGTTTGACTATCTTTGCATGCAAAGAAGAGCGATGGAGGAGAAAAATGATTTTAGGCCAATTTTGGGACTTCCAAAGCTGATAAAACATGTAAATAATCTCAAGGGATCTAAAGGGTCACTACCAATCCTTTCACATATGCAAAAACACTTGCATAATCTGTACAACTACCCAAATCTCCTCTTTTTTCAACTATTTTCTTGTTTTGAAATAGAAATCTGAAAGTTTTCAGATAAGAATGACATTTTTGACTAAAAATTGACATGAAATATGTTGAGAGAGACTTTGGAACACTTTTATTTAATTTTAAATCATATAACCCTCATAAATGGCTCAAAAATGGCCCCTCAAATGATATAGACTATCTAAGGACTAAAAGTGACCATAACAAAGCTAATGGCACATCACATGACATTGATAAGAACATAATACAACCTATGAGGCCTTAATAGACCCATATACATGTTTTTTAATATAGGGGGTTGACCTATTTTGACTTGTGGTCAAAATAGTCAATAGTCTCCTCTATGTTAGCTTATTTTTATGCATTTGTCTCTATAGTCTTATGTGGAGCATCCTTATGTCTATGCGGGCCTTAATTTTCCACATGTGATCTCAAGCATATAATCCCTTGGTCAATAAAACTAGTTGCACTAGGGGCTTAAGGGTACATAATAGTGGAAATTGGTGTGGATTATCCAAGTTGTCTGACACTTATTTTACTAGCCTGCACATCAGTAATTGATCCCCCCAAAGGTACTTGACATGGAAATTTTATTTGGGTCTTTATTTGAATTGATATTCCTCCTCTAGTAACTTCTATTTGAATATGACTTGGGGTTTCATCTGGCACTCATGGTCCAAATATATTATTTCTCATATATATTGAAGGTGACTTTTCGTTAGTATCTATCAATTTTTATTTTTCTAATGTAGCTTGTTCCTGCTATTGTTTTCTTCTTAATTATTTTTCTATCCCACACTCAATATATTCATCAATTTCCATTAGAATATCCAATTTTATACTTTATTTTGAATTTTTGGTGATGTCCCCTTCTTATTTAAGGATCTCAATATGGATGCGATGTTACACTAAAACTTCCCCATTTTCACAAATAAAGGTGGTTTGGTCTATATAATTTAACTATTCAAATCTTCATCCTTGGATACTTACAAATTACTTGGAGGCTTATATTTAATTTTTAATTCATCCCTCGACACATCAATCTCTGTAATATCCACTATTAGTCTTGGCATGTATCTCACTATATTTAACATGTGCTTCAAATACTGTACAATAACTACATATGGCAGCTTTTCCTAACCTGACCCTTCTCGTATTCTTCTTTAAATACTTCCTCCATCCACTCATACCACACTTTCATATTCTTCATATAAGTGTCTGTCATCTCATTAGTGCACATTTACATCACATACTTCACCACACATGAATTACTTCTAATAATTTTCATAAACCTAAATCTTCCTTCGATAGTATCAATATTTTCAATCATCAATATAATCAAAAGTCTTATCTAAGTATACTCTTCTCCCCTTTGGCATGTATCTTTGTATACCATCAAAACTTATTCTTCAATGTATTTGGAATAGTTTAAGACTACCCCCTTCTTTTCCACTAGCCATGCTAACAAATAACATCCTTAGTTTCCATAATAAATTATCCCGTAGTGATTAATTTTGAGCTAATAATTCACACAATAATTCTCATTGATGCTATTAAAAACTTGTTTACCTTAATAGTATCACTTCATGATATCCCTAAAATATTTACTAGTTTGCTAAATTATGAAGCATTATTCATTGCCCCACTCACATAATCCCATTCATTTTTTAGAGTCATTATCTTACTCATCTACATGGCCACTATTTTTAGTTATCTTCCCATGATGTTCAATCTACCCTTATAGCTGTGCATCAACAAAGACTTCAATAGCTCTTATGGCTTCTCTAAGTAAGGTAGTTCATTCAATTCTAACATTCTTGTAGGTTCCAAGTAATGCATTACCCTACCTTCTCTTAGAGTATTCAAATTTGTACCTAGAAATGTTTGGTACTCCTTCCAATGGTTAAAATCATCCACCATGTAGGACCCTAAATGGATTACCAATAATTTTCTCTCCATAACTAACTCTATATATGCCATGAGTAGTACTAAGACTAGAGGTTTGTTATCCATATTATTATTCTTCAGTGGTGGCATTTTTAATATACACTCTCTTTTTTTTCCTAATACTCTTCATCTCTTGAGCTATGCTCCACAATTGGATCTCCACCCCTTACATCCATTCTTATTTTTGTCTTTTCCTCACCATCGTACCTCTTTATGAATTTCCTTAACTACCTAAAAAATGGTTGAGGGTTTTTTAGAGTATTTCCAAAACCTTTACTCAAACCCTTCCTTGGCCCACCTAACTAGTCCCACTTTCTCTTCCTTGGCTCTTCTTGACTGCAAAAATTTCAACCCATAATGTTTCCCCTAACAATGTCATACACATGCTTTTTGAAATTATTATTTTCTTTGATGCCTTTCCCCTCTTACAGTATCCAACATATGCTTCCCTCAGATCTTCTTATTCCCACTTTAGTTTTTTAATATTTAAATTTACACATTATTATCATCCTTTTATCCCTCTGCATGCTTAAAATACCTCACCTACCCATTCATTTACTTGGGTATGTTATTTATCCTCTTAGAGACATTACCACTTTCTCTCTCTATTCCTTCATTATACATTCTTGGGTTATGCACACCATTTTCTACAAGTCAAGTAATACTCAATAATATTCCTTTGGAATAGATCTCTAAGGTTCCATACTTGCATTTTTCTTATTTTGTGATTAATGTAATCTAAATGAATTAAAACTATGAATATTTAGATTATGTAACATAAGGCAATAATCACACAAATATGAAAGTAAAAGGGAAGATTGATATTGCACTTAGAAGATTATAAATTGACAAAACAAGATGGAAGGGAGGTACTTATCTAATTTTTATTTTTTATAGTTCATTATGTTTATCAGTGTCTCTAAAATTACTCTGTAACCATTAGATAAGGAAATAAGAGCTCAAACCTTGTGTGAACACTACCAAAAAAACTTAGATCCCTATGATAATTGGTACTATCCATGCCCTATTGGTAGTGTTTGTATTGATTATATAGGTATAGGGTGCCTCAAAGTGCTACATATTCACCTATAGATGCATCGTGTGTGTGTTCACCTTTGTTATTATGTGTGAATCTTAGTTTTCATTTCCTTCCTTTGAAATACTAATCTCATTTTTTACCACAAGATGACCCTTGAAAAAGGGGTTATTATGTTGGGTTTAATATAATATAATATGACTCACCCATATAGAGGTATGGGCTTTAGATTTCCCCATATAGATATAGGAGATTTGGCTCACCTCTTGGTATGTATCATCCCCTTCCCCTGTAACTTTAGATTCTAAATATCCACTAGAAGATAAACTCCATTCTACACTATTGTTAAGTTGTCAAACTCCTCACCCACATCTAATTGTTGATTGCATCAAGGAAATTCCCCCTAAGCTAGGCAGATAGATATAATCCTTTCTTGATGTTAAGAAATATCAAGGAATGAAATGATTGGACTAAACCAATGCTTCAGGAACTAAGAGCCCTCCCACTACCAACCAACATACATCTTCTTGATGGGTCTTGTTGATAACTCCAACCATATCTACTAAGTAAACAAGCATTTCCTACTTTCAAATACTCCAAAGAGGACTAAAACCACATTAGTTTTCTCACCTAGATGTGTGTGCACACCATTGTGATTAATCTATAATGTAATGCAATGATTGGATTTTGAAACTTGGCACCATGTAAATTTGAATTCAATTTGTACTTGGATCTCAGATTTCTATTTTGAGGGATATTCATATATGTATGCCTTTGTGATAATGTCTAAAGAGATTACTAATGGATTTCTTAATATTTCAAGTTATTCTCAATTTAATATCCAAGTAGTGAAAAGTGAGTCTAATTTTAGGATTGATTTGTATTTATAGTTGACTCTTTGAAATTTATTTCTATCACCAACCTATGAAACATGTCTAGACAAACCTAATGGAGACTTTCCCATTTGAAAAATAGATATCAAATGTTCCTGGACACTATTAGTAGAAGTAGACACATGTAGCAAATTATAACTATTTGACTATTGCTGATATTGCCCTAGGAGTGAAAGGTAATCATTTGAGATATGGAGACAATTTGATTAGGATTATATAAGGTTATTACATATATTATGGTGATCTTAAATATGTGTATCTAATAAATTGGGATGGCCAAGACAATATATGGGTAGATAAATAGGTGAAAGTGTGCATAAGAATCATATGTGAATGCAAATTCTAAATATACCAAAGTGTGATAAATTTTTTATTTCCAAAGTGTCTAATACCAAATTTATGTGACTAAAAAATATTTTTTATTTTATTATGCACTGATTAGATTGAATATACTAGGTAGTTTTTTGTCAACCTATGTCATCCACTTGCCCTAATCTGTGCACATCAACCTCACTAATGAGGATTCATCTTATCCTCAGAAAAATCATCCTTATGCATAATTATACCATGTATTATTCCTTGGTACCATTTGTGTCTGTGTGTTACCCTTTATTCACATGTTATCCTTAGGTTTGTATAATACTTTCCTTAGTACCTTGAACTCTGGTTTCATTGCACTTGATGTCCCCCTTAGTTTCTATGTACCATGTTGCACTCCTACTTTCTTATGTGCATCAATGATGATATCAACCAGCTTATACACTTATTTTTATTTAAATTACTTTTTCATCTCCCAAGCTTACTCAATTGGATTCTTATTTGTGCATGTGAACCACCTGTAAATCATCTTTGGCCCCTTATTTTTTTAAATTATTCACTTTGTGGCTTTATATTAGTCCTCTTGTTACTAAAGATGATCCACCACCATTCACCTTTGAAAATTATCAAATGTTAATTTGAATTGTCTTGCACCTATCATGGACATGTTTGGATATAATTTTTGGACACTTCTTCCTCACTCATACATATTAAATCTTCCTTATTTCTTAAACTCCCCGTCTAATTTGTTTGTGAAACAACATTGAGTAAATTAATCTATTCCTCATAAGAATATACTCCTTCTACGTACGCTACACTATGTTCATTATCAAGGGGAATAAAATCTCTTTGTTACCTATTCTCAAATCTCATATAATGATGTTTAAAGTACATATCAACTTGATTATCTTAGCACCATGGTATTTAAAACAATGTAGGATAATTATTTTCTTTAACCATCTCTATAACTTCATAATACTCTGAAAAAGACAATACCATTATCTCCAAGTTTGTATTAGGCAAGAACCCAATAAGTCTTGAATTCATTTTTTTGTTCATTAAAAAAATTATTGAAGGATTCAATGTTAAATTTCCCATCTGATTTCATACCTCTGTCAATATATTCACTTTTGCACTCATGTTGATCAATGTATTGTTTATCTCCCAATCATTGTTCTTGGCATCAATCATGAATTTATGATCACACAATGTATTCTTCATAAAATACATTCCTTATGGTCTTCCCTAAACTAAATATTTGTCATCCCCCACATTTTTTTGAATCCATGATTTCAACAATGGCATTAACCTTTTTATTTTAATAATAAAAGGTGTTTTGTTATCTCTCCAACTCCTTACTAATAAGGATTTTTATTCAATTTTTCATTTACTTTCTCCCACATCTCCTGTGTTATCTAAAATTCACCTTGTAGAATCCTTATAATTTATTATGCTTCAAAAAATATGTCTTCCTATGCATGCACATCAAGATACACATTCTTCCCCATGTCTTGTTTTCACTGCACATTTTCCTTCTAGAGTAGTATGTTGGCAATTTCTGCACCTCTTGTTTTCATCCCACTTATTGTAGTACTATTTATGTTGGAACCTATAACATCATGAATATATTATTGCATTTGTACTCAATGTATTTCATGACCAATCCAAATCATGCATGTATCCTTTTCTATTTGATCCTTCTATATGATATTTTGACATAACTTGACATAACCATCCATCTTGTGGTCCCCTTTTCAATGTCATAAAAGTTGTAAACTTGGTATAATTATTTTGAAATTGGAATTTAATATACTTAAAACAAGTTATGGGACCACATCCCCTACCTCTATCTCCTCTTGCATGATCAAAAGATATCCCACCTCTATTATAATCTCCCTCTTAGGTGTAGTTAATTCTACCACCTTGGTTTTTGTAGTACCCTCCACATTAGTTTTGGTTTAAATAACCACCTTAAGGTTGGATATAACTTCCTTTGTCTTTATAACCACCTTGATATTATGGTTGTAGCACAATGGTATCTCTACATAACCCCATTTCTCTCACATATTTAATCTCATATATAAATTTTAAAATTTATGTGCCATGTGTTTTAGAGTCACATATCTTGTATTAAATTATGAAAATGATATGCTTCACACTACAACAACAAAAAATTATGTGATTCATGATCCCCATTTTAGACTTCACTATAATGTTAGTATTGAACCTTATTCTTGGTATAGTTATCCTTGGTGTGTCCATCCACCTCTTAAGTGGTACACCATGTTATTATTAACACTTCTTGTGAAAAAAATATTTAGAAAGCCTATAGGTGTGTTGTCATATTTGAAATATATACCTTAAGGAATGACCTTATCTCAATATTCAAGTTCCCAACCACTTTGATTTTGAGCATAGTATCTGGTGTTTCATGTGCATAAAAAAAAATTCATTTCCATTTTAATTCTAAATTTTGGAAATAATACACCAATGAACCATTTCACATGCTACAATAGGTAGATATCATAATACAATTTAAACAATAATGTGTTACACTATGCACCATATGCACACATTATTTCATTGGCATCTTACTTAATATCCTTTACTGCAAAGATATTATGTTGCTCAAACTATGGAATATGAAATTCCCTCAATTTTTTTTAGCTCATCAAATTTGACCACCATTTGAAAAGGGTCACACTTTCAATACTAGGTGTGTATACTATCCAATAGTATGATTCACCTAATTTTTGGATTTTAAGTGTAATATTATAAACAAATAAAGTGAAACTAATGCATTAAGGAGATATAATATTTAACAATGTAAAACAACACTTTCATATCTACCCTAGTGGCCAAAATGATTACAACTAGCCAATATGATAAATTAAAACAATCAATGGAAAATATGAAAGATAAGTGATTGATATTATATTTGTAGTGAAGGAGATTAAGCAGGATGCAAGTGAAAACATGTACACATATGATGCACAATTTAAGACAATATTGTTGAAATTGTCTTATGATATCTATCCATTGCAACATGTGTAATGGTTCATTGGTATATTATTTATATAATCTAGAAGGAAAGTGGAAATGAATATTTTTTTAAATGCGTGTGAAACACTAGCTATTGTTCTCAAAATCAAAGTGGTTGGGAACTTTAATACCAAGATAAGGTCATTCCTTAAGGTCTATATTTTAAAGGTGACAACACACCTGTAGACATCCTCCATCTTGTGGTCCCCTCTACAATGTCATAAAATTTGGAAACTTGGTAAAATCCCTTTGAAAGTGCACTTTAACGCACTTAAAACAAGTTATGTGATCACATTCCCTGCCTCTACCTCCTCCTGCATGCCCAAAATATATCCCACCTATATTACAATATTCCCCTTGGGTGTAACTAATTCTACCACCTTAGTTTTGTTGGCACCCTCCACCTTGGTTTTGGTTGAGCTTGACACTTTGAAGTTGATTATAACTTCCTTGGTTTTGATAACCACCCTAATATTATGGTAATGACACAATGGCACCTCAACACAACCCCATTTATCTCACATATTTAATCTCGTATATAACTTTTAAATTTTATGTGTCGTGTGTTTTTGAGTCACACATCTATTAGTAACTTATGACATTAATATGCTTCATGCTATAACAATAAATTATTATATGTTTCATGATCCTTTTAGTAGACTTCAATATAATGTTAGTACTGAACCTTATTCTTGGTATAATTCTCCTTGGTATGTCCATCTAACTTAAAAGTAACACACCATGTTATTCTTGACACTTCATGTGTAAAAATTATTTACAAAGTCTACATGTGTGTTGTCATCTTTGAATATAGAAATTAAAGAATGACCTTATCTCGGTATTGAAGTTCCCAACCACTTTAATTTTGAGTGCAATTGCTAGTGTTTCATGCACATCAAAAAAAATATTCATATATATTTTCCTTATAAATTTTGGAAATAATCCACCAATAAACCTTTGCACATTATACAATGGGTATATATCATAAGATAATTTCAATAATATTGTCGTAAATTATGCATCATATGTACACATGATTTCACTTGCATCATACTTAATCTCCTTCACGACAAAGATACTATTTTTAGTGGTCTATTTAACACAACTTACCAACTCTAGATAGGGTGATGACTCACCTTACCTCACCTGAAAGGAGGTTTTAAGAACCTCCCTAAGGTCTATATTTAATGGGTTATGATGTACTGATTTCACTCAGTTGGCTATTGTGTATTATTCTAACATACACAATAATAAAAGATAACTTATAATATCTCACTCAAAATAATTAAATCATTTATATTTAACAAAAAGAATTACTAGCTAATTAAAACTTACCACTTCATTAGTTAGGTTCAATAGTTCATAAGTGATGGTAAGCAAAGAACATGCAATCTAAGTAATTATTAGACAACTAATTTCAATTCAAACTACTCTAAAACTAAATTAACATATTATAAAAATATTAAAATAAAGAGGGCATGGAGAAAGATAAGATGAAATTGCTTTGTAGAAGACACAGATCTGATCCTATTGAGTAGACAAATCCTTCATAGAAACCATTCTCTCCTTGTCTAACATAACACAACCATAAGACAAACATGGTGCAAAAATCTAAGGACAATGTTAGCTATGCAAAAGAGGGAAACAATGCCACTATATATATGCATAGACATTGAATATCACTTCACAAGGCTTTCCAAAAAGGGATAATTCATGAAATATTGATTCAAATTTATCACATACTCAGGTGAATACAAAACTAATTCTTAACAACCTCAACTCATACAAAGAGAAAAGCAAACTAGAAATTAGAAAAATGCATAAGGGAAAGATGTAAAGCTCTCTGATCTCCTATCTATCTAGTTCTATTATATCAATTGATCAAATAGCCAACCCTTATTCAATCAAGGAGTTGGTCTTTTATAAGCAATTACAAGCCCTCAGGGTCATTACTCGACCAACTACTAGGTGGTTGCAACATTTAACGGGTTAAATATATTTTAATTTTGAATGAATCCAAATCTTGCTTGATCATAATGTCATCAATATCAAGGCTATATTTGATTGAATTTAAATTCAATTTTGGGCAATCAAATATCCTTGAGATCTTCTTAGAATGATCAATTGGCTATGTCCTATGCAGAAACCATGCCTAATCAAGGTGATATTTTATCTTTTGTGCCCTATGTCACTTAATCTTAACATGCATGCCATGTCAAAATTTAATTACACTTCTCAGTTAGTGTTGAATTATGTATTTTATGATCAATTTTTCCATTAAGAGGTCTCTCTACAATTTGACATTACAAGTTAGATTAGACACATAATTAGTTCTTGGTCTTTAACACTTTGATAGGCTGATATGACTGTCAATTTTATTTTCTAAGATACTCAAGATGACTTGGCAGACTGAACTGACAATCAAGCTCCATTATATCATCGTTTACCACTTGATAGTCTCTTACCATTCGTGAGTGCCAAAGTGTCTCCCCTTGATAGGTTGTGCCATGTGGTGGCCCTCGCTCTTTTACTATTTGGTTAAGGGCCCAGATTCCTTGAATATTATCTGGATATGATACAATAAGATCTTGATAGGTGGCATGATCTTTCTTGGTTATGAGGCTTGCCACTTATTTACTATATATTAATTATCTCAGGGATATGATGAAGTAATATTTTACCATGTGGCATCATCCCATTTACCTAAAAGATCTTGGGCAGGCTCTTTGTTCTAATTATTTCAAGGAAGTGAAGGGGCATGACCCTAATAGGTAGAAACATCTTTCTCATCCAAAGCCTTTAGGGAAATCAAACATTTATAGACCAACCTGGGGAAGTGATATATCAAGATCCAACACGTACTCATATACTATTCATCTAAGAACCTATAGATCCTTGAAAATCAACCAATTCTAAAAATTAGTGGAGAAGTGAATAATTGTTGAGTGATAATTCCTTGCTCAAATAGGGCCTACAATAAAAATAAATAGTCATTATCCCTTTTAAAATTTTAAATAATTATGACTAAGTCAAAAGTCTAGAAGAAAGACAAAAAAGTGAATGAATTAAATAAATAAAAAGGCATTTTTCCAAATTTCAAAGTCACTTTAGTCCATTTTTAAAAAAATAACTAAGTTCAAAAGGTAAATCAATGAAACCTAGCCCACTAACTCATGACAAGGTAGATATATACCAAAACCAAAGAATAAAATTACCTTACTAACCAAATCCCTAGATAATTTTAGTCTAAAATTATAAAATTGACTAAGTCTAAGAGATGAAACATAATAGATATTTGTTAATTTAGCTTTAAATAAAACAACCTTGGACCAACTTATCAAGGAAAAGATAGAATAAAATATAAAATGAATTAGGCAATCTGTAAAAGTCTAAGTCAATTTTACCTAAAAATAAAACTTTAAATCATTTAAAATAAGATTTAAAATGATCAAGACTATATAGACTTAAGCAGATTTAAACATTTAGCTCAAAGAAAAAACATTCTTGAATTGGCAATCATGATAGAGGAGACAACTATCAAATTTAAGCTCATGTTTAACTGAAAAGGATGTCAATGTGTCCTCTATTAGTATGGTCCTACCATGTGTTAACATTATTCTTATTCGCTGCTTAACTGGGCACTCAATCTACACTATTTTCTTTCATGCTCTTGACTAGACGAGATCATGACACATGCCAAAATATCACTCATTCAGAGCCTCATTGAATCCTTGAAGACATATGGACTACCCAGGGAAAGTGAGGAAGCTAAATTATGACACTTGGCAATATCTTGCTCATCCAAAAGGTCAATATTTAGGGGTGAACTTTGATAGGGCTTAGGGAATCTAAGAAATGGCATTGATATTTTTGTCAATAGCTCACTTATCTGGGGATTCAATGGATCACTAAAAATTGACTAAGTCCTAAAGAGGTGTGAGGGAGTGAGCGAGTGACAAGTGATAACTCCTCCCTTAATTGGGGCTCATGAAAAAAGAAGTGACCATTAGGATTTAAATTTTAAATTTCTTGAATATGGCTAAGTCAATAGTCAAGAAGAAAGGCAAAGACATAAAATACAAATAAATAAAAAATGACACTTTGCCAAACATAAATCTAATTTTAGCCCAAAATATAGGAAGTAACTAATGTCTAAAAATGAAACCATAAAAATGCTTAGTGAATTAACTTTAAAAGGAAACAATAATAAACCAAATTTCTTAAGGAAAAGATATAAAAACTCTAAAAATAGTTGGATAATTTGCACTAGCTTGAGTCAAATTTCCCTAAGAGGGTAATTTCAAAGTGTTTTAAAATGAGTTTCAAAATAAGTAAGACTCTTTAGACTTTAAAAATTTAGATATTTAGATCAATGAAGTCCAATATGTAATTTATAGACCAATAGAATATAATAAAAACTTCTTATTCTAACTTGGTTAACATAATGAAATAAGCTTAAAATTTGGGGTATACAGGTTGCTAGTAAGCTGGGGTATATGTGCTTATGAGTTGAGGGAGATTATCTCAATATTATCAATTGACTTAATAAGAAATCAATGGTGGATTGGTCTATAGAACATATTATTGATGAAATTATTCATATCAGTAGAGAATTTGAAAAAATTATTTTCCAGCATACTTATAGGGAAGGAAACATGTTGGCAGACCTCTTTGCCAATAGAGGGGTGAATTCTAATGATTTCAAAATATGGGGAAAATATGATATCAAACCCAATATTATTAATGATATTCTTAAAAAAAAAGCATGGCACTACGTATATATAACCGTATGTTTGAAAAGGTTTTAGCATGCTTGGGCATGATGGGGCATATTTGGTTTTGTGTTTTCATTATGAGAAGAAATTATGACTGGGTTATTAATCATTATTTTTGGCATGATTACTGCAACATTACTAATGACTATGGGGTAATTGTGTTAAAGTGGGTTTGTTTTGTGAATGGGATTGATTACAATATTCATCTTGGCAAGGTGGATTACAGTGAGGTGAAAATCAAAGCTGAGAATGGGTTTGCCGATATGGGTGGAGACTTGAACAAGATAGTGCCTTTGAATGTAGATTATATTAGGAAAAAGGCTGACGTATGGAATGTGTTATAGACTGGAGGCCTAACTATGTTTATGGATAGAATTTTTGGTTATTACATGTTTCTTTTTATGCAATTTGTTCATAATTGGAAGAATAGGGTGATCTACATTAACAACATTTTCATTGAGATTACAGAGGAGCTGATTACTAGGGTCACAGGCCTCCACATTGAAGAAAATAAATACATTAAGCTTACTACAGGGCAGAAGCAAGAAAATATGAAGTTCTTGGTTGGTGATGAGAAATTGATGGTATTCCAAGGGGATTTAAAAAGGGAGGATTTTCCAACCCCATTTGATGATGTTGCTGAATATATTATAAGGTATGTCACTTTAGGTGTCCATTACAAAGTTGTGCATTACTACCATTTCCCATTTCTAAACTACATGTGCCATCACATTCTATTGAGCATTCCTTTCTATATTTTACACTCATTGGAACATTCTATGAGGGAGGTAAAATTGGATAGAAAATCATAACCTATACATCATGCAGTTATATTTTTGATTTACAAATTGGCACAAAATCCATCTCCACAATCTTCCATTATGAGAAGGAAAAAAGAAAAACATACTAGTTCTATGTAGGAGGTTCCTAGAAGGAATTTAAGGAACAAAAACAAACCAAAACACAAAAATAGTAATGGTCTAGAAAGAGATGAGGGTTTGTATGATGATAATCATGAGGAGACGAATGAATTTATTGGTCTTGATGAGATTAATACTAATGCTAAGGTCAATAATGATAAAAAAGCAAAGGGGAGAATGATGGTTTTCAAGATGAGCAATAGTATAGGGGTAGAACTATAAACAAGGATGAATGGATTAATACTGAGCAACAAGAAAATGTACTAAGTAGGGTGGACATTAATTCTATCAAAAATTTTAAGGAGAAGAATCAGGCTCAGGGTAAAATAGGGGAGATGCAACAAAGATCTTAGGTTAAGTTAGATTCTGAATTTTTTAAAGATATTTCCAATCATCAGGACAAGTATGAAAGTTTAGAGGATGAAGTCAATTTACACAAGGCATTACTTAGATGGTTCATAAAGGATTACATGTTTAAACAAGAAGTGAATAATCTTAAAAAACATGATGGTTTATATTATTCACGTGAGAAGGAGATTGAGATGGCATCATAGATTGAAACTTTGACTGATAGAATGAATATGCTAGATAATGAAAATATAGAGCTCAAGAAAAAACTAAATTTGTTGGTGACTTTTAGCAAGGTGATGGTGCATAATGCTATGCAGAGTATGGAGGGTTTGGCTAAATTTTTGAATGATGCTAGTTCCACATGCAATGACAATATTCCAAAGAAGAAGCTTAAAGGTGAGACGTCAAAATCTACTCATGAGGGAGTGGTCAGTGGGATGGAAATAAATTTTCAAAGTATGATCAATGAATGGACATATACATATGAGGATTGGAAGAAAAATAATTGAATCTTTGGGTATGTAATCATGTGTTGTGAATCAAATGTGTTTGTGCTATTTTTATCTATTTTTGGTTTGTGTTCTTGTTAGTTATTTCTTTGTTTGTGGTTTTGTTTGTTGGGTTATCTATCACTTTGGTGGATTTTTTTAATGGGTAGAGTCCCTTTCAAAACTCACTTTTACTTTCAATAAAAATAAGCTTAAAATTTAGACTTCACATCAAAATAATTTCTAATATGAGATGGGTAATTTGAATTAGGCCAACGCCAATAAACTCCATCAAACCAAAAGACCACTCATGATAAAAAAGAGGTTCCATGATTTCATGTTGAAGTTAGGGCATGTTGTGCAAGAAAAAATAACTATGTTGCTTAAATTATGGAATATGAAATTCCTTCAAAAAATATTTCTTCAACTCATCAATGTTAACCCCTATTTGATTAGGGTCATACTTTTGATACTAGGTGTGTGCACTATCCAATTGTGTGATTCACCTAATTTTTGTATTTTTAGTGTAATACTATAATCAAATAAAGTGAAACTAATGCACGAAATAGATCTATTATTTAACAAAGTAAAACAACACTTTCATATCTACCATAGTGGACAAAATGATTGCAACTATCCAATTTGATAATTGAAATAATAAATGGACAATATGAAATAAAAATGATTGATAGTATCTTTGTAGTGAAGGAGATTGAATAGGATGCACATAAAAGCATGCACACATATGTTGCATAATTTAAGACATTATTATTAAAATTGTCTTATGATATCTACCCATTTTAATATGTACAATGGTTCATTGGTAGATCATTACTAGAATTCAGAAGGAAAATAGCAATGAATAATTTTTCTGGTGTGTGTGAAACACTAGCTATTGTGCTCAAAATCAAAGTCATTGGGAACTTTAATACTAAGATAAGGTCATTACTTAAGGTCTATATTTCAAAGATGAAAACATACCTGTAGGCTTTATCCATCTTGTGGTCCCCTCTATAATGTCATAAAAGTTATAAACTTGGTACAATCCCTTTGAAAGTGAAATTCAACACACTTAAAACAAGTTATAAGACCATGTCCCCTGTCTCTACCTCCTCTTACATGCCCAAAAGATATCCCACCTCTATTTTTATCTCCCCCTTGGGTGTAACTACTTATACCACCTTGGTTTTGGTAGTACCTTACACCTTGGGTTTGGTTTAACTTTCCACCTTGAGGTTGGTTATAACGTCCTTGGTGTTGATAACTACCCTAATATTATGGTTACGACACAATGGTAGCTTGACATAGCCCTAATTATCTCACATATTTAATCTCTATGAAAAATATTTACAAAGTCTATATGTATGTTGTCATCTTGGAATATAGACCTTAAGGAGTGACGTTATCTTGGTATTAAAGTTCACACATTATTTGATTTTGAGTGAAATAACTAGTGTTTCATGGCATCAAAAAAATTATTCATTTCCATTTTCATTTTAAATTTTGGAAATAATCTACCAATGAACCATTGCACATTCTACAATTTATATATATCATAATATAATTTCAACAATAATTTATTAAACTGTGCATCATATGCATGTATGATTTCACTTGAATCCTAATTAATCTCCTTTATGACAAAGATAATATGTTTCTCAAAGTATGGAATATGAAATTTCATCAGAAAATGTTTCTTCATCTCATCAAAGTTGACCACCATTTTATTAGGGTCATACTTTCAATACTAGGTGTGTGCACTATCAAATAGTGCAATTCACCTAATTTTTGGATTTTCAGTGTAATACCATAACCAAATAAGGTTAATCTAATTCAATAAGGAGATATATTATCTATAAATATAAAAGAACACTTTCATATCTACCCTAGTGGCAAAAATGATTACAACTATCCAATTTGATAATTTGAAACAAACAATGAATAGTATGAAAGAAAAATGATTGGAATATTTACACCTTGTCAAATTTTGAATTTTAAAATGTAGATCTTAGTTTGGTATATTTTCATCTACCTCTATGTAAAATTTGAGCCTTTGATTTTGTAGGGACAAGATCAACATCTACAGGGCACTTTGGATTACCATTAAATGAATTTGACCTCTATACCTATCCTATTGCACCAATCATTTCTTACGCTACATTTTATGTACTATAACTTTTTTGGTCTATGCACCAATAGATATTGTGCCTTATGTACTTATACTTCTTGGTATTATGGGAAGAAATATCTTATTTTTATTCTTCAATGTCTATGACTTCACTTGCCACAATATGGCAAGAAAAAGGAAATGAAATACTTAGTTAGGTTGGGTAACCACCAAGATGGGGTTACAACTATCTATCCATAATGTTAGAATCAAAATCCTCATAATTCATGTTATGTGAAGGAATAATTTGTGAAAATAATCTCAAAGTTCTCTCCATAAGTGTGAGATACAACTACATGCACATTCACTTGGGTCAATTTTGGTATACGATGCAAGTCCTTGAGACAAGATATATTAATGTAGAGTGTACATAAACTTGAAAAGGAGAAAATATATTGGAAACTTGTATGAAACCTCAATAACACTTATTTTGGTAGATTTTTGGATAATTTATAAAATGTGGAAGGATAAAAGGATAGCGTAAACATATAAATTTGGTATTAAATAATTAAAAACATAATTTTTGACATATCTTTGACATACATGACTTGTGGACACATTTGACTATTTCACACCCTTTTCCCTATCTGTTTGCATATTTGTTGACATGGCCAATGCAATTTCCCATAATTTTTATTTAGGATCTCTATAGTCTATGCCATAATGATCTATAATCATAAGTGTATTATTACCATATTCTAGATCCTTGAGCTTTCCTCTCTCGACAATGTTATAAACAATCATATATAAATAGTCACCGTAGGCATCCACCTTTACTAGCAATGGCTAGGTGATTCTAACAACTATTTTAAACATTATAATATCTCTCTTGGGTCATCTTATACATGTTTAACATGGTGGTTATGGAGGGAAATATTAAAGAATAATATTTTAATACACATAAAGCCTAAGACCATACCTATCTATATTAATCTAACATTCATCTTGGAAAAACTTGAGAAATCCATTTGCACATCCTTGAGGCATCATCCAAAATACATTCACATCCAAAACCCTTAAATTAATAGTCCTAAAATCAAAGTCTAAATACTAACACAAGGTCAAGTTTGATTTTTTTTGTGTTAAAATCCATTGGATTTCATTTTAATGAAATACAATTATGCATACCTACACATATGTGGGATAACTACATGCAATTTGGGACCTATTTAGAGTATTAGAATGTATGTAATGCTCAATCACTTAGTGAGGAGTGTTTGAGGTTGTCTAACCCATTTTTTACCTCCTTTTCCAAGTGAAAAAGGTATCAAAAGTAGATATAGAGTTTCAAGGTAAAGGAAGATAAAATCAGGACCTGTGCATAGGATCAAGGTCAATAATTTATACATAAATCATCTAGATAGGTAGGCAAAATGATTTTTAGAAAAACAAATTGGAAAAATAAATGGTGTCTAGGCTTTTTATAATAGCATACTGGTTGGTTTTCATAGTCTATTTTCTGAGCTGAGTAGTCACATAACTATCACATAACATTTAAGTAGATTGTATACATACTGAGCAATATAATTCAAAAAGTTATCTAAATGGATTCTATTCCATATTTACTTATACATTTATATATTAACTAAGTAAAATCAATCTATCTATTACATTCAAATTTGTATATAAAATGTTATATCTTGTGAGATTTGAATTTCAATAGTTTTGGTCAATTTAGATAAGCTAAATCCAAAACAAGTTAAATTAGGTAGAAGGATTCTTACAATGCTCATAAGATTGTATAAATAGGTTTATCATGATTTAAATTAAAGATTTATTAATGCATAAAAGCTATAAAAAGAAAAGGGCAATGACCAAAAAGAGGATCCAAATACCCAAAAAATGTGATCATGGGTAGAAGGCCCAAAAAACACAAAGGATAGGATTAATAGGTCCACCAATCCTGATAAAGGTAGGATCTATGGATTATCATTCCTATCCTAATATAATAAATAAGCATAGGCAAAAAGAGGAGAGAGAGAACATGCTAATGAGCACAACATAAAACTAATATAAAAAAAACATAGGAAAATAATACTACATGATTACACAAAGAAGAATAATAAGGACAAATAAGTGTTAATAAGTCCCTAGTTCAAGGTGATTATCCATATGCAAAAAATAGTGCAAAAAACATTAAGACAAGAGGGATTATACCAAAATTGAGTGTCTACATAATGACCCTACTTTGATGTGGATATATGAGTGTTGCATGTGTGCATAAAAGTAATATATAATTTAAATATGTACCTTGAATTAACATAGCAAGAAGAAGAGGAAGTTTGTATGTCATGTGTTTATCCATATATTTTATCACTTTACAAAATTTATGATACTTGTCAATAATGGCCAATCACCAACAAGTAATCAGTGTCATATCTTGATCATGGTTAAAATTTGAAAAGGAGTACATAAGAATGAATACACCTAGTTTGTATTTGCTCCAAATAACACAACAATGTGAAAATAATGTTCCCATTTTAGTTATTTTGCTTTAATTTCTTTTTTGATAAGCACTAAATGATAGTCAACAATTTTACAAAATTTTTTAGGAACCAAATCCAATTCTTGAACGTGGAAAGGAAAAAATATTTTCTTTGAGGAGACTCAACTATTTCTTAGCAACCTTCATATTGTGGCAAAAATAAAAATTGGTCAAGTGAATGTATACCTAAATTTTTCTTAAGAAAATAGTATTGTGAAAAATTAATTGGGTAAAATTTTGCTCCATTCTATTTGCTCAAATATTTTTTGAAATTGCCTTGATATATCCCCTCTTTGAGGTGATGCATAAAATCCCCTATGCCTATAATCATTAATATTAAAAGAATATAGTTACAATCACCATGGGTAATAAGATTAAAAATAATTAACACCAACTAAAAAGTTACATAAAACACATGTAACTGTCATATAATATTACATACAAATCCACATAGTATGTTAGATGTAGGTAACTAGTCATGCCCCAAGTGTCATATAAAGATATAAATGTGTCATATGTAGCTCAATGTCTAATGTGTATCTCTAAAGAGTATAAGTGTCACATATAAAGGTCATATGACATAATAAATATATCCTCACACCAGGATCAACACAAATATATTACTCTAGTGAGTACCAATGTTTTAGAAATATGTCCTCCTTATGGTTCAATATATGTGATGCATCCTTAATAAGGATTATGAGATTAATGGGTGCCAATATGACTTATAGTAGACATAGTAGGAGATATGGACTGAGTTACATGTGATAATCATGTAATATGGATAATTTCATGGGAAGGTCTAAAGGTGAATGCATCCTCCAATGAGGATGATGGTGAATTTGATAATGGTATGTCCTAATGTAGATAAAATGCTACTAATAATAAGACATAGTCATAGATGTATCATGTGTGAAAACCAATCATGTGTCTAAGTATATGTAAGATAAAGATATATTTAAATAATGTAGGCTCATAGGACACAAGGGTGTGATAGAAAAATATATGTTTTAGATTAAGGTAAAAATAGGTTTTGAAGGGACCCCGAAACCCTACACATCAAGAAGAAAGATAAACCATTAAAGCTCATCCAGGTTAACAAAAGACCCTGATTACAAAAAAGTACCAAAACTAGGTTTTTCAGGGACCTGAAAACAACAAATAAGACTAGAAAAAACAACAGACAAAACACCGATTTGAAAGTTAGCCAACTGGATTAGCAAGCTGAACAACCTCCCAGACCAGTAACCTGAAAACCAAAAAATTGACCAGTATACTAACCCAAAAAATTATTCAGCAATAGGGACCTTTAGATGAATATTTTAAGTTGTTTATTTATTTTTTGCATGACTGAAGATTCATAACTAGAGGGGGGACCAAAGGCTTAGACTTCTTTCTCCTAACTGCTGTCCATCCGTCCTCTACCTTAGCTGCCTCAACAACCCATGCCTCAGAACACAATGGTCTTTGGATTCCAATAGACAAATATATGTTAATATAAGGGTCATAGAGAGATAACTGTGGGTATCGTGCCCCCATAGGAAAGTATATGTATAGTTATGATCAATGAAGGTCACAAGTAAGGCGAATATAATGATGGTGAGGATTTATTCATCTACGTAGGATATGTCAAACGAGTAGCTCACAAGGACCATGCAAGTATAATTAACCTGTTATAAATATATAAGTCATGTATACCAATGTGTAAGACATAAACATCTATATAATAATTGTGCTAAGATGTAAATGGTGCAGAGGGTCAAAGGTGCCCATTAGTGTAGTAATACATGAAACATAAGTAATGTGGATCTAACATGAGTCATATAGGATCAATCATGCTCAAGTATAGGTAATTTGATGCATGATACTTGTGGGCATGAATGTATATGTATAGATATATGTGTATGTAATGCCCAATGTAGTATCATGTGAAAAAATATCGTATTACCCTCAAGGAGGAAATATATAGATAATAGGATAAAAGGTGAGAGGGACAAACAATGGTCCCAATAGATGCTTTGAATTAAAAAAAAATATAGATAAAGCTCAAGGAAACATGGGGGTATGTTTCCAATCTATCTAAGAAAAATATGTCTTAGATATAGGTGATGCATCTCTAAGAAGGCTAGGTATAGTGATGAATTACAACCAAGATCTTAATCCTAATGATGTGCTACCAAGGTGAAATACATAAGTAGTTATATATCACAAGGTATAAAATATAAATATTTATTTAATAATAATATTTAAAACCCAAGTACACACTCTAAATATAAATGAAAACAAGATATGTGTGATCCATGTAAAGTAGCTCTATATAGAAAATGGTAAGATATAAATATGTCACTGTGTAAAATCCACTTGAAGATGCCCTTATCACATCTTATATGTCCATTAACCACATGAAGCTTATATATCATACATCTCATCCACTCAAAGTTACCATGAGAAGCATATGTGGTAAACATGAATATATAATCCTAGATCATAGGTAGATAAACATGATATGTGTTTTATCATTTTTCAGAATAATGGAGTTTTATTCCTAACTAATAAATAGGTCTGAAGTAAAGTAAATTAGTAAATAATGTGCACTAATAAGCAATTGATTTATGTAAATAGATTGTATTTTTGCCTTTTCTAAAAATAGTAATGAATAAGATAAAATATGACTTAGCTTATTTTGAGCTCTCTAGTCTGAGACATGGTTTGAGAATTCAGGAATAGGATTAGGACAGTGTTAGAAACAAGTTCTTAAACTTCATTTTTTGATTAGATAGGAGTACCAAAAGTGGGACACCTTGCTATTTGGTATTGTACTCCTTTTTGGTGCTATTGTCTAGGTGATATGAGTTTTCTAGGTTCTTCTTGGTAGGTTTATGTTACCTTGTTAGTGAAATATTGAAGCTTGAAAGTTGTGGAGCTCACTGTGTGTCTATTTTAATCTTCAAATCCCTAAGAGATATTTTTGCTTGAACTAAAAAGGAATTTTGGGAAAGAGAGAGAAGGGGTTAGTGTGTAAAGGATATTATATATGTACTTTACACCCTATGTGTGGGCATGCTACCTACATACCAATACTCTGAGGAGGGATCAAGATAATGTAGTTATCCCATTAAAGTTCTTGGTGCAATTGTGTATGAAAATGCAACTAGATGTAATTCAAATGGATAAGGAATAGTGCAAGGGTTTGAATAAGCTTTGAATAATATTGGAAGGCTATATGCAGAGAATAGGGAAAAATGCTTGAGTGTACTTGTATTCTTTCTTTTTTCTTGTAAATGAGTGTCAGCCCTTCTATATGGACTTTGAATGGCCTTTTATAGGGAACCTAATAATCATGGGTTAAATGAATTCACATTAGGCTGACATGAATTAAGATAAGGATTTAGGAAAATATGATTGTTTGAACCAAATTTGCACTTAGATAATAGTGCCAAAAATAGGACATCCTGGGTTTTAGTGCTCCTTTCTAAGTTAGGTGCTATTATCCAGAGGGAATGAGACTTTAGGGGATGGATATAGGCCTAAAAGAGCTACCTAGGTATGTAAGGGTTAAGTTCAAAAGGCTTTGGATGACTGGGAATTGGTGAAAGAAAAGCCTATAAGGGTTGTGCAAGCAAGTAGGAGGACCTATGGATTGGGTGTCATTAGTGACACTTAAGTAACCAAATTTTGCATTTTATATGACTACATTTCCCCCCTTTATTCTAGTGATGTAGAAAAGTGAAATACTAGGATAAAAGAAAAAAAAAGTGTACCTGAACTTACCTGCAAAGTTGAGGACCGTGAAGCTTGTGTGATGCTGAGTAATGCTAGATAATGCATAGAGAACACATTATGCAAGTGTGAATTCTGAATCAATACAAAACTTATTATGATCCTAAGTAAAGTTGAGTAATGCTAGATTATGTTGGATGATGCTAAGAATATGTTAAATCATGAATATTATCATGAACAAAGCTGAGTGCTCAATTCCCTAGAAGGTGGCTCAAGAATGTAAAGATTGGCCCTTTGGCTCCATCATCACCAATTAAGTGAATCTAAAAAATCATGCATGTGCTAATATATGTTTAGACTATGTATCTAATTCATCTAAATAGGTAGCTTAAGAATAAAAATGTTGACACTTTGTCTTCATCATTGCCCACTGAGTGAAGTTAGATGACCATGTGTGTTGTTGGGTGAATATTTTATCAATCAGTGTACTGATTAATAAAATAGGTCTAATCAACCATAGTAAGAAGATTGGTCAGACAGGTGTGCAGCTTTACTACATCAACTAGAGACAAATCTCTCCTCTCATCAAGGGGAGGTTCCCTATAGATACATAAGAGCTATATACTATATATATAAGCAGAAAGTAAGACACAGGGGTATGATAAACCATCCATCTCTCTTTTTTTAGAGATGATGTTGATAAACAAAGAAGAAATCCTAGATGATGGGGAAGCTACTTCTCTTCTTTCAGAAGCAACTTTCAGTCAAGAGCCATTTTCCTTCCTAAATAGTAGAAATCTTGATGCAGTGATAGAAGGCACTTATCTTCTTTCAGAAGTGTTCTTCAGCAGGTAGCAAGAATCTTTTAGGTAGCTAGTAACCGGTAATGGGGGTGCTGAGTGACTAGCAACCCGAGAGAGAAAAATGAAGAACAATGGGGGCACCACGTTGTCCCAAGGCTCTTTACACAGGAAAGGAAAATGCAAACACACTAAATGTATTTATGGGGGCACAACGTCGTCTCACAATTGGCCTTTAAGACACCTTCCTGATCACCTCCACTAGTTCTATTTGTTAAATCAAATGGATAAGAGAGCTCCTAGGAAGTAGACATATGAACAATCTCCTAAGATAGCACAAGCTATAATAGCACAAAGTCTACAAGTAACTTGTTTTCTCATTCAGATAAAATAACATGAATTACAATCTAAGCTTAAAGTCTCAGTAATGCCTTTCAATTTGGGTAGAGTTTTGATTCTGATAAGGGGAAGATCTCTCTTCCAATGACATAAGAGATTACAATATATAGAGGCCTCTAGGGAAGCTTGGCACTTTCTCCCAATGAAGTGGCCCATTTGATGCATTTAATGCCTTAGATGAATTCTTGGTTTTTGTCAGGAAGGGCCATGCTAGAGCAAGGTGGCTGCCTTGACTGTGGCATGTCCATTCATCTCTAGTGCCTCATTCCTAGCCTAAATTTCTCATTCCATCACCTACTTAGCTGTACAACTACCTATTTTGCCTTTATCTCATAGGGGACAAATATATGGCACTTTCAATGTTAGTAAGCCCAAAGTATCTACCCAGTGAACTACTCCACCTACTGGAAATAACTCCCACTAATTTTCTCTCTTTGTCTCTTCCTTCTCTTAGTCTAGCCTTAGGATTTTCAAATACATTTGGGTCTGTGCCTCGAGTCTACTGGAATCGACAGACACTTCATTGCGATAAATTTGACATTTATGGGCCCATCATGTTTCCTAACAACTCCTTTGTGTCTTTCTCACTTGTCATGGTATTTTTTTATTGTGATGCAGGTGAGGACACGTGGCAGCATCCACAACTTCAAAATAGGCTTATCAAAATAAGCTTTGAAATTGGTTAGCAGCTGAGGAGGGCATAGATGCAGACACGTGGTAGTGTTTCTATTCAAAATTCGCTTTTAGATCTAAGAGAAAGAAGAAACTAAAAAGTAATGGACAAGGCATGGGAAGTACCTGGACTGAAGATTGTGCACCGTAAATCCAGACGCTTGTGAGCACTCCTCTTTGGCTGTGGAGGAATGACATCTGCAAAAGAAGAAAACTAGGACAAGAGGATGTTAGATGAATAGGCGGTGGGTTGCCAAGCAAAAGCTTGTTCCCGGAAGTGTAAAAACTTCCTTAAGGGAGGTCAACCCACTGTTTTGATAAGATAAGTGACTGATAAAAAGACAGAATGCTAGAATACAGAAGTGACAAAGAAATTAGAAAGGAAAGAAAAGACCAAAATGATTACCTGAAGGAGCTGTTGGGCTGAAGACAGTCGCCGAGGTCAAAAATGTTGCCGGCATTGGTTATCTGATCTGTCGGCGTTGGCTATCCTGCCGACGTCGGTTGGGGTAGTGACCGGCGTCGGTCGGGGTTATGGCCTGTAGTCGGGTCTGAGTTGCTTTTTGGACTGTGGACGGGTCTGGTTCATGAACGGAGGCGAGACAGAGTTTAGGGACAAATTTAGATGGACTGGGGAGTGGTCTAGCTCTGGTCGGGTGCCTTATACAAGGTCTTTGTTGACAGGGGGATGGGGAAGAGGAAGAGACACAGAGGACAGGACCTGAGAAGGCTTTGCAGCCTCTCAGGGGGAAGAACAGAGGGAGCAGAGGACAATAAATAGGATAGATTACTGAAAACTAAATAAATGAAATGAAAAAACTAGACTTTGCTTACCTTTTTGTTGACTGAAGAAAGGAGGTGCTGTTGTTGGAGCCACGGAAGACTTGTTGCTAGAAGAGAATACCTGATCCAGAGCCTTTTCACCTGTTGCTACTGTTGCACGAGGTCAAGATAGAGGAGAGACGAAAGCTAAAGTGCCAAGAGAAGTCTGTTTTCGAGCTCAAGGGTCCAAGGGCTGCAACGGATGCAGAAAGGGGTAATGAAGGATGCCGACGCCGGCAGTTTTGCCGATGTCGGTCGAATGGTCGCCGACGTCGGTGGTCACAGAATGGGGACAGAGGCTAAAAATAGCCTTTGTGCATTCTTGCACGCCGCCGAGCGAGGGGGTGTGGGAAGAACGGTCACGAGGATGCCAAAATGGGCGTGGGGGGAAGATAAAGAAGAGATTTGGCCTAATAAATGCTAGGGGGAAGGTGGAGGGATTCAAGGGAGGATCCAAGGTGGCAAGGGTAGGGTGGAAAGGGGGCCAAGGTCAAGGGTTAGGATAGGGGTTTAAGGCCAAGGGGGAGGACCAAGGTGCAGACACGTTTGCGGTGTCTACATTTGCCCCTTTTTGTCTTGTTGGTTGTTCTAGACGAACTGCAAGACAAAAACAGGAGTTGGTTGCCCCAGAAAAGGGATGAGGTGTTCCCCCCTCAAAGTGATAGTCGAGAGAAGGGAACCGAAGATCGAGTGTCGATTTGACAAAAGGTGGATGAGAAAGATGAAAAGTGAGTGAAAATGCGGCAAAAGTCGTGATTGCGCATATACCACGTCACAGGATGGTCGGGTCAAATTGTCGCATGTCGAGGGTCAAGGAGTGCCAAAATTGAAGTAACCAGGCCCCAGCATTTAGTCATCTGCTGATCGGGTCACTCAATGTAAGCTGAAGCTCCAAATGGTCATCGTGTTCCAGGTATCCAGGGCTCAGGAAGTGCTCCCAGAAACATGAAAAAGCCACAAGTAGTGGGGATCAACTGGCTCGCGATCCTATACTTGTGAAGGGTCAAAAATAGTCTGTGGACAATCCTGCTAACCAGCCGTGAGGTAGCACACATGCAAAAACAACCAAGGCAACATTGTCTTGGAAGTGGTCGAAGGTCGAAGGATGGTCGTTGGTCAAGAGGATGGATGGATGAAAGGATGCGGCCGAGCTAACCTCAGAAGACCCCATGTCAACTGAGTGCTGCCTACATAGCCCCTGTCATAGGGGCCTCAGGCCGATGTAGTTCTCCCTAAAAGGGAGGGAGGGTCAAAGGGATTGATTGGTCTTGGTCAAAGTCGATGATTGGTCTTGGACAAAGAAAATGATTGGTCTTGGTCAAAGTTGACGGAGTTGGTCGCAGAAGAGAAGGTTTGTTCATCAAAGAGATGAACAAATGGGGGTGGTCGAGCTAACCTCAGAGGATGTGTTATCTGAGTGCTGCCTACATAGCCCTGGTCATAGGGCCTCAGACCAATGTAGTTCAGACAAATTGAGAAGATTGGTCGATGATGAGATTGGTCATGTGTTGAAATGATGAGGGTAAGATGAGGATAAAATGATGCTACAGATGGTGTATTCTGTAGAATTGGTCTAAGAGTCTTTCATCCCTAGCAAGTTTCCATAGTCGCGATGGATATATGCTAAAAATGAATAGAAGTCTATTTATGCTTCAGCAAGTATTGGTTTATGCTTAACATAAATTGGGTCTAGTCGGTAGTTTCCATGTGTACTGGTGTCCATAGAAACTATGTGAAATGTTCTAGGATGATGTCAGCTGAAAATGATGAAAATGGCTGGGTTTGAGATGAGTCGCCGATTGATGTGGTTAAATGTGACTAAAGTGAAGAGAAAAGATGAAAGGCAAATCACTCTTTCATTGACAAGGACCAGAAAGGAAGCATAGATAGGGGTTTATTAGAACAAAAGCCCCGTTCATGCATTACGTCATTGACCAGTGTTGAGTTAGAACGGTAATCGAATCACTTTGACATTAAAGTGAGCTCGAAGTCCCTTGAGCAGGTGAGAGGAAGAGGATAGGGTAACCCAGTTTAAGAGCAGGAATAACCTTGCCCCTTTTATAGGAGACCCTGAGACAACTACAAGCCAAGTCCGTGACTCTTTTTTTTTTTTTTTTTGCGCAGGCTGATCGATGCGGGAAGCCTACATAGAGATGTCTTTTGATGTAGTGGTCATGTTGCGAAGCTGATCAATGCGGGAAGCTTCTAAAAAAAGTGCTGTTTGTAGCAAGATTTAGTCATAGCCATCCTTCGAGGGAGTGGTCTATATTTTTGCTTAATAATGTTTGATAAGTTGGCCTAGCTGTCCTTCGAGGGATCAGTCTAGTAATACAGCAATGATAGTACAGCTGTCCTTCGAGGGAGCAGTCTGTCTTTTTGATTTTGACTTGATTTTGTGACCATGGATATGTTTTAACATCTTGATATATTTTTTTTTTTGATTTTTTTTTGATTTAGAGTCATGGACAAGGCTGTAGAAGTTCAAGGACACCCCTTTTATTAGGACAAAGCATCCATGCATCATAGAAGGGTCGTAGAGGACTTGTTAAAGGGGAATAGGGTTGAAAGGGATGAGGATTAAGAGGACGAGGATTGCTCAAGGGACGAGCTCAAGTTACGTGTCAAGTAGACGAGTACTCGACTAGCAGAAGAATGGTCGAAGATGCAACGCATTAAGAGGCTCAGGTTCTGGCCGTCCGTCGAGGGAAGACAGACGATAAGTCCCTGATCCATACTTGTGCGTGATGATAAAAGGTCCAAGCCAATTGGGGGCGAACTTGCCTTGTTTACTTCACTCCATATTGGTCACGTGCTGATTCTCTTTGAGGATGAGGTCTCCGATGTTGAAATCTCGTTCTCGCAGATTTTTGTCGTAGGCCCACTTTATGCGACTTTGGTAGACATGGAGATGATTAAGGGCAGCAAGACGGCACTCGTCGAGTAACTCAAGTTGAGCTAGGCGATCTTGACGAAAGTCGTCATTGGAGAGAATGTCATGCAGGGAGATGCGGAGAGACGGGATCTGTACTTCGAGAGGTAAGACAACCTCTGTTCCGTACACGAGAGAGAAGGGAGTAGCACTCGTAGAGGTTCGGATGCTAGTGCGGTAGGCCCACAAAGCGAAGGGAATATGAATGTGCCAATCCCTACCTGTATCGTCGACCACCTTCATGAGAATTTTAGTGAGAATTTTGTTGGAAGCCTCTGCCTGCCCATTTGCTTGTGGGTAGTAAGGTGAAGAAAAGCTGAGTTTGATGCCAAATGAGTCGCATAGTTTTTAGACAGTCTTGTTTTTTAAGGACTTGCCGTTGTCGATAATGATTTTGTGAGGGACACCGAAACGACAGATGATGTGGCTGCTGATGAAGTCAACAATTTTGTCGGCTTTTGTGGAGACAAGAGGAATGGCTTCCACCCACTTGGTGAAATACTCAGTGGCAGTGATGATGGACTGATGACAAAGAGACGAGTGAGGGTTGATCTCACCGATGAGATCCAAGCCCCACTGAGAGAAAGGCCAAAAATCCTGAGCGACTTGCAAGGCGTGGCTGGGGAGATGAAGTAGGTTAGAGTGCTGCTGACACTTGATGCAACATCGAACATAGTCGCTACAGTCTTGATGAAGGGTGGGCCAATAATAACCTAGGCAAAGGATGCGCTTGGCAACCGAGTTTCCACTGAAGTGTCCACCACAAATCCTGTCGTGGATTTGCTTTATGGCTTGAGGAGCTTCAGTGGAGGTTAGACAGCGAAGCAGGAGGCTGTCGAAGCCTTGTTTATAGAGAAGACCCCCTAGCATGGTATAGCGAGCTGTGCGCTTGATGAAAGCTCGCCGCGCATTGCTAGAGAGGTTGGGAGGAGTGACAGAAAGAGACAAGTAGTCCACGAGTTGCTTATACCAGTCATCTTATGGGCTAGAATTGACAGTGTTGATATGGTCGATGTGAAGAGAGATGTATGAAGGCAGAGGTACACGATGCACTATGACAAAAAGGTGAGATGATGATGATGAAGACGAGATATGCGAAGCAAGAGAAGCCATGGTGTCGGCAAACTTATTCGTAGAGCGTGGAGCAGTCTGCAAGAGGTGATAGTCGAAAGATGCTAAAAGAAGGACAACACGATTCTTATACCTTTGTAAAACTTTGTTTTTACAGAGATATGAACCATTAACTTGATTAATGACGAGCTGCGAGTCGCCGAAGATGTTGATAGACTTGATGTGGAGAGAAAGAGCAGTCTGAAGTCCCAAAATTAAGGCCTCGTATTCAGCCATATTATTGGTACAATCAAAGTCAAGCTTGAAAGATAGAGGCATGGGCTCCCCTTCGAGTGGGATGAGGATGACCCCCGCACCCCCGCCGAGTTGACATTTGGAGCCGTCAAAGAACATGGTCATTTGGTAGACGGTGTCATCGGTGGAAAGGGTAGCGATAGACTCGTCAGGGAACTCGCAGTGGGAAGGTTGGTTGTCGGGAAGAGGGGCATCTGCCAGTTGGTTAGTGATGGTTTGCCCCTTGATAGATTTCTGCTGGATGAATTCGAGGTCAAACTCTGCAAGCAGCATGAGCCACCGAGCCATACGTTGATTCTGGTATGGCTTGGAGTGCATGTACTTGAGAGGGTCGGTGTGAGTGACGACAAAGGTTTTGTGGTTGAGAAGATAGTGGCGGAGCTTGGTAGCGGAAAAGACTAACGCCAAACAGAGTTTCTCGGTATGAGTATACCGAGTTTCATAGTCGACCAGTGTTCGGCTGATGTAGTAAACCGCTTGCTCATGATGATGCTCGTCTCGGTGCACGATCATGGCACCTAACGAATGGTTGGTAGCAGAGATATAAAGGTAGAAGGGTTGGTCATCCTTAGGTGGAATGAGGACTGGTGGGGATACCAGATAGCTTTTGAGGGCCTCAAAAGCCTCTTGACAGTCCTTATCCCATTTAAAGGAGACGTCTTTCTTAAGGAGGTGATGGAAAGGTTGGCAGCGGTCTGAAAGTTGCGAGATGAAACGGCGAATGGACTGGAGCTTCCCTTGTAGACTGTGAAGCTGCTTGAGATTGGTCAGGGGTGGCATTTCGAGGATAGCGCGGATCTTGGCGGGATCTATCTCGATACCACAGAAGGAAACGATGAAGTCGAGAAGTTTGCCTGAGAGGACCCCAAAGACACACTTTTTGGCGTTGAGGCAGACATTGTATTGAAGAAGGTGAGAGAAGATGATTGTGAGAATGGTCAAGTGGTCACGGCGGAGTTTGGACTTGCCGAGAAGGTCATCCACATAATCCTCCATGATTTTGTGGAGGAGATCATGGAAAATGTAGGTCATGGCACGCTGATAGGTGGCACCAGCATTTTTCAAGCTGAAAGGCATGACTCGATAGCAGAAAGTCCCCCATGGGGTGATAAAGGTAGTCTTGTGCTGATCTTCTGATGCGATCAGGATTTGATTGTATCCTGAAAACCTGTCCATGAGAGATAGCATCTCGTGGCCGGCCGTGAGATCAACAAGCTGGTCAATGTTAGGAAGAGGAAAGTCGTCTTTGGGACAGGCTAGGTTAAGGTCGCGATAGTCCATGCAGATCTGAATCCCCCCAGTTGCTTTAGTAACTGGGACGATGTTAGAGACCCACTATGGATAATTGATGGGTTGGATGAAGGAGACAGAAAGAAGACGCTGAAGCTCCTCTTTGACAAGGAGCACAACGCGAGGATGCATCTTTTAAAGCTTCTGCCTAACAGGCTTAGCCTCTGGTTTGGTGACAATGTTATGGGTAGCAATGGTGGGGTCGATGCCAGGCATGTCGTTGTAAGTCCAGGCAAAGGCCTTGCTATGGTTGGAAAGGAACTGGACATAGTCAAGCTGCTCCAGAGCGTCTAAAGATTGGCCAATCTTTAAGACGTGAGGAACATCGGAAGAAGAAGGGAGGTTGATGTCAATGGTGGATTCATTTAACATAACCTGGGTCTCGGAAGGGAGGAAACGCTGGATGAAAGAGTCGTCGGCACCCATGTAGGAAAGGATGGCGTCATCGTCAACGCAGTGGACAGTGTGAATGGTTGCCAACTCATCTTCTACCATGCTAGGAAAAATGAAAGGGAGAGACCTGGACACCCCATTGAGTTGATAGGTCAGGGGTTCCAGGCGGATGGTGTTTATGGAAAAAAAAAACTAGGAGGGATGGAAACCACCGACTCCGTAGGTGACGAAGGAGAAATGGGCGAGTCTGGAGGAGATTGGTCGATGGTTGGCTCAGGACAGAGGTCAGAAGGAGCCTGAGTGGGGTCATGATATCCCAGGCCATACCGTTTCTTGACATCGTGATCATTGAGCGGCTCGATGGGCTGAAGGGAGCCCTGCTCATAACGTCTGAAACCAAAACCCTTCCATGCACACCTGTGAAGGTAAGTGTGTGCAAAGGCGGGGTTGCCAAGAAATGAGAAATCAGATGTGAAAGGTTGGGGTGAAGAGAGGGAATTGCCATTGGTAGGAGCTTAATTAAGCCCCCCATAGACAAAGTTGGTTTGGAAGTGAGGAGGACCATAAGGTACGACCGTCTCGATCTGATGGTCGTAATTGGGACTGAGGTGAAGGCGTCCATACTCTTGCAGAGTTTGGAACATGTCGAGGGTCAACAAGCAATATTCCCCAAGTGATAATCGTTAGAAGATGTCTTCCATGGGGTCTTTGGTCGGCGCTTGAAGAGGAGGGGTGAGGGCAACCACCGATTGCGAACTGGTCGAAGCTTCTACAGATGGAGGCGGTGCCAGAGTTGACGGTTTGATGGGAATGAGGACATCATTGGGATGGTAGGTGGTGTTGCAAGTCTTGAAAGGTGAAGGGTCAGCGGGAATGGTATGGACTTGCCCGTCATGTTCAAACTTCACACAACGGTGCAGGGTGGAAGGAATACAGGCCATGGCACGGATCCAAGGTCGGCCCAATAGAAGGTTGTATTGAAACTCTCCTTCGATGATATAGAAGAGCTCCGAGACTGTGCGTGGGCCAACGCGGATGTGAAGGATGACTGTGCCAATGGTCGTGGCGGTGGTGTCATTGAAAGAGCATAAGATCGCGTCAGTTTTGGAGACGCAATTCTTGGGAAGAGATAGCTGATCAAAGGCGTGAGTAGAGATTATGTTAATGCTAGCACCGCCGTCGATCATAACGCATTTGATGCGTGTCCGATCGACATAGGCAGTGATGAAGAGGGCGGCGTCCTGATCTTCCGTGTTGGATGTGGGAATCTCAGAATCGCTGAATGTGATGGAGTTGACAGGAGATAAAGAATGGACGAGGGCAACGAGTGGTTGGGGGTCCTCGGGTTGGACCTCCGCTGCTTGCAAGGCTTGGACAAGGGCTTGACGGTGCTGAGGCGAGGTTTGGATAAGGTCATAAAGAGACATCTTCACTGGTGTCTGATGAAGCTGCTTCAACATGGAGTCGTGAATTGGCCCAGAAGAGGAAGACGAAGAAGGTTGGGATGTGCCAAGGATAGAAATTTTAGGCTTGGGCGCAAGAGGTGGCTTGACGAAGGGATAGGTCCAAGGAATGGCAGCTTTTTCTTTTGCCTTGTCCTTCTGCGACCTAGTGGTTATACGGATAGCATTGATTTCGAAAATGGGAGGTGAAAAAGGGGTCATGTCTTGCTGGTGAGATGTTGACATGTTTGAAGAGGAAGGAGTCAGGGTCTGGTCGAGAGTGTCCTCAAGGAGAAGAGTGTCTTTCTCCATATGGCGGCGGATGACGGCCTTGAGGGCACAGCAAGTCTCGGTGTCATGTCCTGGTGTACGATGATATAAACAAATTTTCGTATCGTCGAACCAGGAGGGCTTGGACCCGAGAGGTTGGAAAGGCTTGATGGGCGGAAGGGTTATGTCAAAAGTCTGGAGAAGTCGGCGCAATATCAACGAGTATGAGCCCAATAGAGGGTCCGTGTTATTTGATATGCGCGAGGTTGGTGACTTTTGCTTAGGCGAGGCTAGAGGAGATTTCCGTACCACCTTATGGGTTGATGGCGCGGTGACAGATGGAGATGGCTCTTTCTTGATGATTGATACCGCCTTTTTAGGAGAGGGCCGACTGGAGATAGGCAAAGGAAGCAACGAGTTTTATTTGAAGGCCGGAGTGGGAAGGATGCTAGCCAAGGTCGAAGGATGAGGGCCCAAAATTGATGGCAATGGTGACGGAGAAGGAGGCGTTCGTTTCTGTGGTCTGATAGCCCTCTTTGACTTGGTTGGAAGAGTACTGCTGGTCGAGGTCTGGCCTAGGTCCACCTTCACTTGCGGGTGAGTGAGGGTGGAGACAGGACGAACACCAAATGACTTGATGGGTTTAGACGAGGTAGATGCAGGTTTTGGTTTGGACGGGTTTGGTTGAGGTTTGAGAGTCTGGTCTTTGTCAAGAGTCTGATGAGATTTTGCCTTAGGAGGATTAGCGGCATGTGATGAGAGGGCGTGGGTATGTTGAAGGGCTTTAAGACGCTCCCACAACACCTGAGGCGTCACTTTCCTTGGAGGGAGAAGTGCGATTTTCTCCACTAACCGGGAAAATGGCTGAGAAGAAGATGTTGATGGTTGTGAGGTTGAGGACGAGATGGGTGAAGTGGTCTTAGACGCCTGGTGTGGTGAAGTCATGACAGATTTAGATGAAGATGAAGGGGAGACAGGTTCTTCCCTAGGTGGAGAAGAATCTGAAAAGTGAGGCTCCCTGAGTGGGTAAAGGGCAGGGATGACGATGCCCTCCACTTGCGGCTGAGGAGTAGGAAGGGTCGGGTCCTCCATAGGCATTAAAATGGAGGATGGCGAGACCGGTGGTGCAGGTAAAGCCGAGGTGTCCTCCAAGATGAGAGAGGTCGGTGGAGAACTAGCCGGGGAGAGAGGTTTGTCTACATGTGACGGACTGATTGATGGACTAACCTCTTGAGGTTGATTGGGGACGAATGGAGAGACCGTATTGACTGTTCGAACGTTGTGCTCATGATTGTCGTCAATTAAGGTCTGGACGTTGTTCTGAGTTGGTGGATGATTGGGGAAAGGTTGTTTGAAGATGTCAATGGCCTAATTAGGGGGTGCATTTGGATTGTCTAAGATGAGATCCCCCTTTTCGAGCATGTCTTGGATTATGTTCTTAAAGGTTTTGCAGTTTTCCGTGTCATGGCCCTTAACACGGTGGAAGCTGTAGACGTCATGCTCCCTATACCATGCGGGGATGGCGTGAGAGGGATCGAATTGCGGAGGAGGTCGGGCTTGAGGGAGATTGAGGATCCCCTATTTAACAAGCTTGTCCAGCACAGACGCATATGATTCTCCGAGAGGAGTATATCGCCGCTGCACGTATCTTTGCTGGAACTGGCGAGTAGCGCTCTGAGATGTAGATGGCTCAGGTTGATTGGTCGAAGAGGATGAAGGTCTGACAACCACGGCATTAGCTGAAGCCTTGGATTTAGAATTGGATGATGATGGCTTGGCAGAGGAAGAGTCATTGGTCTTAGAGCTGGGATTCTTGTTCCACAACTTGACTTTATTCTCCTCGATGGCACGCAACTCAAGTTTGCGAGCCATCGTGAAGGCTTCGTCAAAAGTGCGAAAGGTTTGAACCCTCAGGGTGGAAGAGATATGTCTGGCATAGGCTTGGGAAAAGAGTTCAATAAGCTCAGCCTGGGGTAAGGAAAAGGAGAGTTGATTGATAAGGTCTCTCCATCGAGCTATGAAGTTGGCTATGGACTCGTCCTCAAATTGCCGGATAGAATAGAGGTCCGTGATTGAGACCTTCTTGGTTATGTTGATGGAAAAGTGATCGAGGAAGAGCTGAGCCAATTGTGTGAATGAGAAGAGAGAATGGCTAGGAAGGGAGCTGTACCAGTCAAGTGCAGCACCCGAGAGAGACATAGGAAACGTGCGTAAGAGTAACGCATCGTCATGGCCAATAAGGTAGCAGGCATGTCTGAATGCCCGCAAGTGTTGTTGGGGGTCTTCCTTGTTTTGAAAGCGAGAAAACTTCAGAAGCTCCCACTGGCTAGGATATGGTCTGATTGGGATAGAAGGATGAATGGGCTCATTACAGATTTGCTCGTATGAAAGAGTGTTGCGCGAGCCAAAAACAGAAGTCTCAAGATTGGTCATCTTGTCCATCAGCACTTTGATGATGTCTGCCGGCGGATTGACAGGTGGCGCGCCCCCTAAGTTGTAGGGCGCTTGGAAGAGGCTAGGGGAGGTGTGCGACATAGTCGGTTGTAGAATGTACGGATGACTAATCGCAGGGGCAGAGGTGGAGGCTAAAGGTGGTTGGGTGGAAGACATAGTTGGGCCCATTGTCGCCACGAGAGGTTAAACTGTGGTAACGGGGGCCAAGGGGTAAGAAGCCACCCTGGTGTTGATAGGGGCCAGGGTAGGCGAAATAGAGACGATAAGGTTTTGAAAAGGAGTGGATAGTGGTTGAGGGGGTTGAAGTTGACAGGGGGCCGGAACCCCGATGGAAGTGGGCCCAATGATAGAGGGAGAGGCCACACCTGGAGGATTGGTCAAAGTCTGGTCGGTGGTCAAAGCGATGGCTTGGGTGTCTGAAGGTTGAACTATGGATGTTGTCGATACAGCCGTAGTCGCGACAAGGGAGGTTGGCATTCCATAGATTGGATTGCCCAAGGAGTCTCGCATTCGGCTATGTGCGAGATAATGTTGCAAGGCCTTGACGTTGAGGTCCAAGAATCGTTCGAAGTCTTGGTCCCCTTCTTGGACAATGGGAGTCTGCGGCGGGGTTGGACGAATGGGAGTTCTTTCGGTCTCCGAGTTGAACTCCATTGTAGGCTTGGTGACGGACGGGGTGGACGGAAGTGGTTGACGGCTAGCGTGGTTGACAAGAGCTTTGGCTTGGCTACGAGTCAAAACCATGCAAGGCAAAGAAGGTTCAGGTCTCAGGAACTGTGTTGCTCAGTTTCAAAAAACCAGGATGGAGTTTTTGGCAGAGAAAGGACAGGTTTTAGGCTGTTGGTTTTGAAGAAAAAGGACAGTGACAGAGACTGACGTCAGTTTAAAAATTGATGTCGGTAATAAATGTGGCCGACGTCGGTCAGATAACCGATGCCGGTAACAGAGAAGGCCGACGTCGGTGGCAGAACCGATGTCGGTGACAGAGAAGGCCGACGTCGGTGGAGGAACCGATGTCGGTGACTGTGTCTTCCAGAGAACCAAAAGGTTCTTGGAAAACAATGAAGAAAGCATCCTCACACACTCAAACAAACAGATGAGAAGAGGAAAACAGAGAAAGACAGACAAGCCTAAGCGATAAATCCTAGGAATTAACCTTAGAAATTGTGGCTTATGCCTTAGATGGATGTTTGGGGAGATTGGCTGAAAAATGGGTCCTAGAAGAAGGCAGTCTAAAGATGGTTTCAGGTGTTGTTTTAGGTGCTCAAAAATCTGTGTTAGGGTCTGGTACGTGGCCTGGTGCTAAGGAGTAAGCTCCCCTCACTTCACGATTCCAGTGGTTAGCTGGTTTCACTTAGCCAAGATATACCTTGCCTAGAGTTTATCCTCCGCCAGAGAACGGAGTGGGCTTCCCCCTTGGTGATGAAATCCAAGTAGGGTCACTGGGATGGGTAAGGTATCCGCTGGGGGATGAAATCCTAGTCGGGCCTTGTCTCAGGTAAGTTTTATGTTTGTTTAGTGCATGTGGTCTGGTAGTGTAACATCAAGTGTCTACGGTTCATTCAATATGCGTCTAAGTTACTAGATGTGGACTAATGCAAGCACAAGCAGAAATGAAAGTGCAATACGTTTTAATGCCCAAGTCGAAATGTGATGTTGTGATGAAGACAAGTTTTGAGAAAGGGTCAAGAGTATGATGTTTAGACTAGTCTAGAAATGCAAGGAAGAAAGATTCGTTTTAGTCCTGCTTATAGTGTCATTGAGAAGAAGAGAAAGAGGAGAAAAGGTAAGAACCTAATGCTCCTAAATGAATGAAGAAAAAGGAACCCAGGAGGAACCTAGAGTCCCACCGGGCGTGCCAGAATGTTTCTATTCAAAATTCTCTTTTAGATCTAAGAGAAAGAAGAAACTAAAAAGTAATGGACAAGGCATGGGAAGTACCTGGACTGAAGATTGCGCACCATAAATCCAGACGCTTGTGAGCACTCCTCTTTGGCTGTGGAGGAATGACACCTGCAAAAGAAGAAAACTGGGACAAGAGGATGTTAGATGAATAGGCGGTGGGTTGCCAAGCAAAAGCTTGTTCCCGGAAGTGTAAAAACTTCCTTAAGGGAGGTCAACCCACTATTTTGATAAGATAAGTGACTGATAAAAAGACAGAATGCCAGAATACAGAAGTGACAAAGAAATTAGAAAGGAAAGAAAAGACCAAAATGATTACCTGAAGGAGCTGTTGGGCTGAAGACAGTCGCTGAGGTCGAAAATGTTGCCAGTGTCGGTTATCTGATCTGCCGGCGTCGGCTATCCTGCCGACGTCAGTTGGGGTAGTGACCGGCGTCGGTCGGGGTTATGGCCTGTAGTCGGGTCTGAGTTGCTTTCTGGACTGTGGACGGGTCTGGTTCATGAACGGAGGCGAGACAGAGTTTAGGGACAAATTTAGATGGACTGGGGAGTGGTCTAGCTCTGGTCGGGTGCCTTATACAAGGTCTTTGTTGACAGGGGGATGGGGAAGAGGAAGAGACACAGAGGATAGGACCTAAGAAGGCTTTGCAGCCTCTCAAGGGGAAGAACAGAGGGAACAGAGGACAATAAATAGGATAGATTACTGAAAACTAAATAAATGAAATGAAAAAACCAGACTTTGCTTACCTTTTTGCTGACTGAAGAAAGGAGGTGCTGTTGTTGGAGCCACAGAAGACTTGTTGCTAGAAAAGAATACCTGATCCAGAGCCTTTTCACCTGTTGCTGCTGTTGCACGAGGTCAAGACAGAGGAGAGACGAAAGCTAAAGCACCAAGAGAAGTCTGTTTTTGAGCTCAAGGGTCTAGGGGCTGTAACGGATGCAGAAAGGGGTAATGAAGGATGCCGACACCGGCAGTTTCGCCGACGTCAGCCGAATGGTCACCGACGTCGGCGGTCGCAGAATGGGGATAGAGGCTAAAAATAGCCTCTGCGCATTCTTGCACGCCGCCGAGTGAGGGGGTGTGGGAAGAACGGTCACGAGGATGCCAAAATGGGCGTGGGGGGAAGATAAAGAAGAGATTTGGCCTAATAAATGCTAGGGGGAAGGTGGAGGGATTCAAGGGAGGATCCAAGGTGGCAAGGGTAGGGTGGAAAGGGGGCCAAGGTCAAGGGTTAGGATAGGGGTTTAAGGCCAAGGGGGAGGACCAAGGTGCAGACACGTTTGCGGTGTCTACAAGTAGCTTCTACTATGTTGGGTTGGGACACATGATAGGTTTCACTCTATGTAGCTTCATTCAAGACTATGTCTCAGCTTGAGACACCTAGCAACATCCACTACTCTTTGAGGCTCAAACCTTTCTTGAAGGGAACTTGCCCTTCAGGGTCTTCTAAGTGGCCTTCAGGCTTTGATCCTTTAACAGGCTGTCATCCCTTTCATTTCCTTTGAACAAAATGTCTGAAGGAATTCCTTCAGACAATTTGTTTGAAGGAAACCTTTCCTTTGACACATGGCACCTTTCACACTTTAAACAAGTTCCATGTGGCATCTTCCATAGGAACATGTGAGGACACGTGGCATCTTTCGTTGTTGACACTTGGTAGCATCTGCCTCCTCAAGCCTTTGCAACATCATAGAAATGTTTGGGGCTCAGTCAAGCTCTCGTGAATGATGACACTTGTCGGCCTCCACCGATATATGCAAGGGACACATGGTGTGGTATGAATACATTTGTTAGCCATGTGGATATAGACACTTGGCATGTTCTGCTTACCTCTACGACTTACCCGGGGCCTGCCATGGTATTTAACGAAAACAAAAATAGAAGAAAGAAGCCATAGATAATGATGCTTGTCGAATTCCACCAAGATTTGGAGGGGATTCATGGTGCATTTCAATACTCTTAGATGAATACATTGGGGCCTTTGGCAGTTGCCACTTGTCACCATCTGTGGGACTCTAAGAAACCTATCGAAAGAAGCCTTGTAGCTTATGAAAAGGCTAGAGATGCAGACACCGACACTTGTCACACTCCACAGAGTTTCAATGGGACACATGGTGATTTCCATGGGCTTTTTCTTGAACCTATTGATTGAAACCACAAATTGAACCAACTGTTCGCTGCTTCTTTCTTTAACTGAGGCCGCCTTTGACTTGCTTGAACCTTTGAACCTTTGAACTCTAGACAAAGCGCTTGACCCATTTAAAGCTTGCCACTGTTATTGAACCTTGAACTCGTTGACCCTTGAACCAAAGTGGTTCAAGGTTCAATGGTTCATTTGATCAGAAGATTTCTGATGACCCTTTTTCGGTTGAATCAAAGCATTGAACCTGTCCCAAAAGTGTCCAAGTGCGAGAAACTAGTCCCTTTGCCAAAAGTTTGAGAAAATGATGAAATTGAATGTTTTAGAACAAATTTTTGGAAAGGGGAGGAATAATTTTGGTCATGTAGGACCAAACTAGTCCTAAGTTGTCTGAAAAATGAGGAATCACTTTTCAGGGACAACATGTGTGACAATCAATGTCTAGACTATGTGTCCAATCTCTCTGAATAGGTGACTCAAGAATACAAAGGCTAGCCATTTGGCTCCATCATTTCCTCATGAAGTGATATTGGTATAAAATAGTTGTCATATGAGATGGCTTATGGAGCCCATGGATGCTCTAAAAATCTAATAATGTGGTGTGGATAGCCAAATGTATGCTAGAAACTAGGCCACTCTAGGCCATTTCAAAAGATGAAAGTTAGGCTTGTATGAAATCCACTTTGAAATTGATGCAATATGCTTATGTGAAAGTCAAATTAGGAACTTGAGTACTCAGGATGTTAAAATTATATGAAAGTTCAAATTGAGAATGATGCCAACCACCTATAGATGGAGTAAGGCACGTAACTATTAAGAATGCCTGGGTAAAAAATTAAACTTGGAAATAAAAGAAGACCAATATGCCATGCACATTGCCCCCAATCACTGGTATCTAGAACATGGATTTTGATCTAGAAGTTATATCAACTTCCTAATCTAAAATTGGAAGTGAGAACCATCATTTCATGTATGATACCCCCTATATCTGGATTCCCTGAGAAAATTGTACTAAAACTACTAATTCTAACTGATCTAGATGTGCAAAACCTATAACTAATCTAAATTTTTTGCCTGTTACTAAAAGACCTAAGTGTTTTTATGGCTATATAAGATCACCAAAATGAGGATGCCCTTGTGTTTGGTGTTATTGTCTATTTTTGGCACTATTGTCTTATGCTAAAACTGGTTATTGATATGGAATTGTCACTATTTTTTTGTTTTATTCTGACTGGTTTGACCTCTAGATTCTAAATTGGGTGATTTGAATGCTGCTATTTTGATTGAAAGGGGTTTTGATCTTTGTGACAAAACCCCTATTTATTTCCCCCTCTTTTGATGATAGGAATGATGAACTTGCAATGACAACCCTTAGAAGAAAAGAGTCCTATAAGTGTGTTATGCTGTATAAATACATGATATAACAATGATAGTTGACAAGATATCTCTAGATATAATAATGTTTGTATTGAGATATTTATTAGATGAATAGGGGTATGCCTAGATAATAATATAAAAGCATGTGCAATGTACTAAACTAGAACTAGAAATGTTAGATGTTAGTTATTAGTTGTTAGTTGTCAAGGATGGATAGAGCATGATGTCCATCATGGCATTCGAGAAATCAAGGTAAATGCATGATATGGATCATGCCATTGAAAATAAGGATAAACAATCAAGAAACAAACATACAAATCAATAAGTAAGAAGTATACAAGGTTGGACAAGGGGCCATGCAAATAAGGGACATGGGCACATGTCACTTAGACAAAAAAGCAAGCATACAAGGCATGTTCAAATTCCACATACATATACAATTTGAAACAAGAAAAGATTGGCATGAGGGCCATAAACACATAGAAGAGTACAATTAAGGGACATTGACAAATGTTCAAATGTACACACACATGAATAAAAGCAAAGGACATTGGTAGATGTCCTAAAGCACACATAAGAAACAAAACTAGAACTATAAATATAATCTCATCTAGCTACATAAAGCAAGAAAGGAAAGCATGTAAAAACTAGAAAGGTACAATTATATCTAACTAATCAAAGCAAGAATGAAAGTATGTAAGACATGCTTAGTAAAAGACTAGGTATATGCTAAGAGATACACAAGTGCTAGATACTAGTGAAATGTCGATATAGTAATCTATGTAATTTGGTAAGTTATGTACATCAATATGATAGCTCAGAGTGTGTAGTGTAAGATTGACATAACCTGGATGATGTTGTCATGTAGAATATTCCCCTAGTGGGTATGTATATTGATGCGTGTCTCGAATGTAGATGTAGGAATGCCCCCCTCAATGGGTAGAGTGAAGCAATCAAGTAATTGGATGTCACTGCACACACTCAAAGAAGATCAAGTGAATCATGGTAATGTAGATAATTTACAAATAATAGTATGAAATAGTAAATGTAATTCCTAGCATGATAGTAGTAATGTACAACATAGATGATGCATATAATCAAAATGTTTTTGGTATTTTTGAATTATTTGAATGTTTTTATATTTTGAAAATTTATGAATGTTTTGTGTTTTTTGGAAACATTTGAACTATCTAAAATCAAGTAACAAAGATTATGTATAATTAATACTAGGAATAAACTATGTACAAACATGTAGGTAAATCATTATGTATATGATAATATAAAAGACTAGGCTGGTGGAGGGAAGGGATCCAAGGATGGAGCTTACTAGGGATGGAAATGGAAGAAAGGGTCATAACCATCATCAAATGCCTTGAGATCATCATCATAAGTATAATCATATGCTGTAGATGCTGTGTTTATGGTGGCATCATGTTGAAGGCAAATTGGAGGTTGCTTTGGTGGTGGAGATGCTGACTCTGCTTTGAGACATTTAGTCTTGCTAATAGATGACTTCAATGGAAGTGGTGGAGCTAGTGATATTGGTGGTGCTATAATCTAAATAATGTCTCAATATTTTAGTTTATCCAATCTATGCTGTAAAGTTGTACATGATTTTGTATCATGGCTTGTAATCCTATGACAAGTAGAAAATGGGCAACCATCTTGATGTGATAATTTGATGATAGATCTATGTCATACTATACGTAATGTGATTAATCCATGATCATGTAATATCTATAACATAAACTATGGTTGATGCTATGTGCTACTTACCTAAATCTAAATAAGTGGCTCTATATCCATAGAGGTAACCATGTGAACTATATGTACCAAGTGGTCTGACTATGTCCTTGAGTGTGGAGTATATCCTGAGAGTGTAGTGTGAGATGCTAAGAGTGCTATAGGATGTGGTATGAGATCTCTAGAGTCATCTCAGTAATTTCTCAGGACAACTAGTGTAAATCTCAATTCACAAAATAAGTCATCTATGCATGTGGGTGTCATATCATCATCTAAAGAAGCTTGTGAATTTGTATCAACATCATGTACATATGGTAAATCAAAATTTATCATAAAGGGTAACTATTGTATAGGAGTCTCATCATCTATAATAGGAGAATATGTTGTTACTGCAAATGTATCTATAACTAGTGGAGTAACTATCGAATCAATTGAAAGTACTAGTACTACTATTGGTGAGGGTGGATGTGTAATAAGTGTCAGAATTATGACCAATGAAGTAGCTGGAATGGTTGTGCTATTATGATTGGAAAAATAACTAGTGTTGATGGTGAAATTGTAAGTGGAGTAGTGTGAGAAGTGCTAGTCTCTCCAACCTCATATATATATCTGATCAAGAGAAATGCTATGAGGTGGTGACTATACTATGAGATATAGTGTCCCATTTGGTGAAATAGTCAAGGATGACTCTATAGTTTGATAATATCTAAATGGTTGGTTGACTGTTGGACATGTGTATATATATCCATCATGGAGAAACTTAATACATTGATGGAGATTGGAAGGAATGGCCCCCATAGTATGTATCAAGGGTCATTCAAGTAAACGATTATAGTGGAGAGTACCTGACATGACCTAGAATTGTGTATGGAGGTTTTTTGGTCCCACTATGATATCTAAAGTAATAGTGCCCAATGATTATCATGGTATATCATCAAAACCTTGAATGTTCTTATATGATTTTTGCATTGATGACAAATCTACACCCATGGTCTATAAGAATGTGATATTACATATATTTAGTCTAGAACCACTATCAACAAGAACTCTCTTAATTGCACTAGTTTTGACTTGTATTTGTATGAATAGTGGAAAATTTTAATCAATAATTATTTGAGAAGGCATGTCATTATTATCAAAAGAAATTACATATGCTATAGTTTTTAAAGTGTTGACCACAGATGCAAAATAAGAAGATTTGAAATAAATGGGCATAGAATGTCCTTGAATACATTAGCTTTCTGAAGTAGTTCTAACATGGAAATTTTAGCTAGAGTGTTTCTTAAATGATCAACAATGTCATATGCCTTGTGAAAATATACTTGTGTAGGTGGGTTGGGCCTAGGATGGGTTGGAATAGTAGGGTGATGAGGCTCTTGGGTAGGTAGAGGAGGCATAGTGGCACATCGAGTAATAGCTCTAATTTCATTATCTACTATCCATATAGGAGGATTATTTACAGGAGGAGAGTGAAGATAATAGATAGGTTGAGGTGGTGGAGGGATAAAGGGTGTCAACTAGGCTCTTTGGCGATGGGTAGTGACTTGGTGAAGAGAAAAATAGATGATGCAACATGAATCGGCACAAGGTAGAGGCTCCAAGGGAGGTGATGCAAAAGATGTATTAACATGTTTAAGAATAACTTGCTTACCATCATCCCATATAATGAAAAATAAACATGAAATGCAAAGAATGAATCTTTATACTAACATATGATAGACTTCATCATTCATGTACATTAAGTTTGTAAATAAATGAACAACATTTTTGCAATTTAATTATGGATGTAAGGTGATATCACAAGAAGCAAAATAAGAGCTAGTACATGAATCTAAGGATTTTAAAAAAAAAATGTATGCAAAATATTATGAATTTTTGAATTTAAAATTGATTTTATGAGTTTGATATGCAACCAAAAATTGTGAAAATGATTCGAAAAGTATTGAAAAATAACTAGGAGCTAGTTAATACAACTAGGGATTATTGAATGAATTTTTTAAATTAGTATGATAATTTTAAAAATTTGATATGAATTTATAAAAAAATTATATAATTTTGCTTTAAAAATTTATGAAAAATAAAAAAATATTTCTAAAATTAGCAATATATTTTTCCTAGTGTTTGGAATGTTTTTGTATGCAAAAAGGACCTAGTATGTGCAAACTAGGGTTTTTATAAAATATATTGAGAAATTTGCAATTAATTTGTAGATTTATGATTTTTAAATATAGGAAAATTAGGAAATTATGGTAAAAAATTAAAAATATTTTACCCTAGGGTTTTTATGGTTTTTTATGCAAATTTGAAGTAAGTTGGGTTCACCAATGTTTTATCATTTTTTAGAATAATGGAGTTTTATTCCTAACTAATTAATAGGTCAATCAATAAATAATGTGCACTAATTGAGCCACTAATTTATGTCAATAGATAATATTTTTGCCTTTTCTAAAAATAGTAATGAATAAGAGAAAATATGACTTAGTTTATTCTGAGCTGTCCAGTCTGATATAGGGTCTAAGAATTTAGGAACAAGATTGGGATAGTGTCAGAAACAGGTTCTTAAACTTCATTTTTTGATTGTATAGGAGCACTAAAAGTGGGACACCCTACTCTTAAGCATTGTAGTCATTTTTTATTGTTGTCTGGTGATTTGAATTTTCTAAGTTCTGTTCAATAGCTCTATGTTACCCTATCAATGAAATATAAAAGCCTAAAAGTCTACGAAGCTTGCTATCCATCTATTTTAATCTTCAAAGCTCTAGGAGATATTTGTGCTTGACCTTGAAAGGAAATTTGGGAAAGAAATAGAAGGGGTTAGTATGTAAAGGATATGCTAGATGTACTTCACAGCTTGTGTATGGGCACGTTGCCTATATACCAATACTTTGAGGAGAGATCAAGCTAATGTAGTTCTCCCATTGAATTTCTTGGTGCAATTGTGTATGAAAATGCAATTAGATTCAAAAATGGGTGTACTTTAGATGGCTAGGGAATGGTGAAAGGGTTTGAATAAGCTTGGAATAATATTGGAAGGCTATATGTAGAGAATAGGGAAAAGTACTTGAGTGTACTTTCTTGTATTCTTGTTTCTCTCTTGTAAATGAGTGCTAACCCTTCTAAATGGACTTTGAATGGAATTTTATAAGGAACCTAATGATCTCAGGTTAAATAAATTCATGTTAAGCTAACATGAATTAAGATAAGGATTTATGAAAATATGACCATTTGAACCAAATTTGCACTTGGACAACAGTGCTAAAAATAAGACACCTTGGGTATCAATGATCCTATCTAAGTTAGGTGATATTTTCTAGAGGGAATGAGACCTAGAGGGGATAGATCTAGGCTTGAAAGAGCTACCTTGGTCTATAAGGGTTAAGTTTGAAACGTTGTGCATGATTGGGAATCAATGAAAGAAAAGCCTATAAGGGTTGTGCAAGCAAGTAGGAGGACCTATGGAGGGGTGTCATTAGCCACACTCAAGTAACCAAATTTTGCATTTTATATGACTAAAATATGTATCATACAACCAAGATACAGGCAAAACAAATTTTTAAATTTTTATAATTTATGAATGTTTTTGTATTTTTACAAATTTTAAAGTGATATCACACAATAAACTATGTATAATATGTCACAATAACGATGTATAAATGAAGCACTAGAAGTAAGAAAACATGAATAATGAGAGGTATTAGTCATGAATAGTTTGATGCAACATACTAAGTATTAAATATAATAAATTGTTTACCCTAATTCTAGTTTTAAATAGATTAAGGAATAAACTAATTGTAATTAAATTGATCTAAGCACAAATTATTGAAAGTATAAAATTAGATCTATTTAAAAAATTGATGAGAAATGAGTCCAAATGCAACAAATGAAAATAAGCTAAGTAATGTAAATGAGAAAGGGGTAAGGAATAATCACACCAATTTATTTTTCTAAAAATATGAGACTATAAACATACTACACAGATTGTGTGCAACCTACTCCTAAAATATAGAAACTCTATGATGCTCTAGGACTGGCCTATTTACTAGGACAAACTTGTTCCTATGTTACTTCTATCAAGATAAAATTGTATGGATGTGATTATCTATTTGTGGTTGAGTTTTTCCTATTTTGGCTAACTTTATCTTGTTAAGGTTTCTTAGTCTATTTTTTGTCACTTGTGCATCATTATATTTTTGTTATGCTTATACCTTCTATTCATGAATGTGATGGATAAATTTTTCAAAATATATGAATCTCCTCTTTGACCTAGTTTACACTCCAAATAAAATAAATAATTATGGATTTAGGCAACTGTTGATGCAGTGTTGTGAACTATGTATCCCACACACATAAAATTAGACTTCTACATAGCTATGTGAGTGTGTGGATAGAATATCTTGAGTGAGGGTTTGTGAGCCTCCTCTTCCATAAAAGTGATGATGTAGCTACTTGTATTCTAATACCATCCTTTGGTATAAGGGAGTGGTCAAGAGACCAAGATAGAATGATAATGTCACAAGTGTATAAGATTTAATGAGGCTTGAATTAAGTGATACTTAGCTCTTGATATTCATAGGTGTCTTATGCTTATTTCTTGATCCTTCTTAATAAAAAATTTTAGATAATAAATGGCTTATTTAGACATTATATATAGGTTGAAATAAAATAAATTAAGCATGCCTATTCATTATGGTAATGCATAAAAAGAAGAGTAAAGGCATCATATTAAAAAAAACATGCCAATAAACTCAGAAATTCAAAATGGACAAACCCATAGGTGTATGGGTTTGTCCAGGATGGACCTATGCAGTGTACGGGTTTGATCAAGAGATGAATCTAACTCTAATTTCATAGTAGGGCTATGTGATAAGTGAGAAATAGTCCAGATGTATTAATGGATACTTTTTTATAATTACTAAGGTGATTTTAGGATCAATGCACCAAGTTAAGACATATTGTGGGGTTAAAGTAGTGTTATAAGTAGGTTAAATATTCAAGTTTTCCAAATAAGATAAATTGAGAATAAGACAATGGGAATAAGGGCCTACTACCAAATTTAGGTGTATACATAATTCCCCCACTTTGACATGTGCATGTGAGTGAAATGTATATGTGTGTCAAAGTATAAATGTAAATAATTGAAACACCCACCTTCAATTTAGGGAAGGATGAATGGTTTTTGATGCACACTCAAGTTGAACTCCATCCAAATTATATAACTGGTGTACCTGAAATAAATACAAAATGATACAGGTAATCCAATGCTCATGATATGTTTTTTATTTTTGAAAATTTTCTCTCTTTAATCTGAAAAGAGATCATAGAAATTAATACATGTATTTGGTATCACCCATTTACTGCACCAACAATACTTTTGATAGGTGTTGAAAGAAATCAAACACTTCTATGGGATCCCTCAAAACCCAATCCACTTCTTGATCAAGAAAATAGATAAGTTTACCACTCTACCACTTTTTCTTTATGAATAATTTTGGATTTGGAAATTCCATGATATATGCCACCCTTTAAAGGTGAGGGATGAAGAACTTATTCTACAATCACTCATCTCAAAAGAAAAGGTTGAAAGCATAATATGTTAGGAAAAATAAAGTAGTGGAATTGTTTTAAAATACTATAAACTTATGAATTTTAATCTTGCCACCATTTATATAATTTTGCATAGATCATATATTTAGGAAAATAAATTAGCCAAAGTGTGATATAATCTTATATGTAATTTGATATTTTACACAATCATAATGTTTTGAGAAGATTTTCATATTTTGAATTTGAATTTTGCATCTAGTTATGCCACAAATAATCACGTAAAGTGTAATATAACATATGAAAGACAATAAAAATTCAAACATAATGAACTAAGGCACGATGTCCCATTTGACAAAACAAAATGGGAAGTAAGTATTATGCCCCAAAATGTCACAAGCAAACCCCTAGTTGGGCTAAATAAAAAAATGATAACACACACAAGTAGCATACCCCAAATGCCATTGAGGAGGAGAACCCTATAATTTTTTGTTTGAGATCTATTGGACTTCAACTTCACTCCACTCTAGCATGATTACCATGTTTCTATGTGCATAAACATGAAGAAAAATGTAAAGGTAGATTTTGTTTTGCATTCCATGATTATCAGAGGTTATGTTTTCATGCAAAATCTTGTTATGCCTATTTTTCACACCTCCCCCCAATTTTTTTTAAAATTAATAATTTTCTACCATAGAGATGACTTAGTCATGAAATCTAAATCTATGTCAGGGACCCAATCAATTAATAGTATATTTAGATGCATATTTTTGACTATGAAATTATAATGATTAGTTGATGAATTCATATTTATGTTTCTAAGTGGTTTCAAAAAGCATGGTAGATTAATGAATAAAATTTGCATATATATTTTTGAATGTGATCAATTATCTAAATTTTTAGTCAAAATAGTTTTGAGACAATTTCAATTGAGAAATTGACTTTCACTTTTGATAGTTGAAATATATTTATAGTGATTCTTTGATTTTCATAGATGATATAATATGATTTATGATTTCAAGGTTATTTAATGTGTTTATCATACTGTCTTGCTACTGTTAAATCATATAGCTTGACTTATCATGAATATTTACATGCTAAAAATAATGCCTTACATTATAGTTATATTAGAGATCTCTTATCGTTTATTCTTACACCTCCTTCATTTATTAAGTTTTATTTCTTTGCCTTTGTTAATTTTTATTTAAGGTGTAAACTTCATTTTGTCTCGTAGTGGATGATTTTTGATGTTGGTTGATGATTTATTTCTTTTTTGATCTGTAAATATTTTGTTAATTTTGATTTAATGTTTTGTTTTTCTGTTCCCTTTACATTTGTGTTCTTTTATTTTCTATTTTGTTTATTTTCTTATTGTTGTTGCACTTTACTTTTGAAGATATCAATGAGAGTTAAAAATGGATAAGTTTCACATTATGAAGGAAGAGTACAAGGAGGTTGTAAATCTACTATAAGTGCCAATTATTTTTAGAAGGTACTCCTTATGAATTCAGTTTTCATTATGAATGAATAATATATGTTGAGTTGTATCTAGTTGTTAAAGTATTACCTCATTTTTAGATTTTATACTTAAGGTATTTGTATCTATGTATGCATCTAGCCCAAAATTCCCTGTTATATCATTCCCTTTCTTTATGGCATGCTAGCTGAACAACTCATCCCTTATCAAAATTTATTATTAAAGGGGTTCGTGCATAGCTACTTAAGAAATTATTTACTTGGATCACACTCTCAAGTTAATGTTCATATAATAGGCAATTTTATTACTACCCAATTTCATACTTGAAATTGGCTAGCAAGGTCACTAGTGTTATGCCTATTTTTCACATCTCCCCCCTAATTTTTCCAAAATTAATATTTTTTCTAACATAGAGATGACTTAGTCATGCAATCTAAAATTGTGTCGGGGACCCGATTAATTAATAGTATATTTAGATGCATATTTTTAACTATGAAATGATAATGATTAGTTGATGAATTCATATTTATGTTTCCAAGTGGTTTCAAAAAACATGGTGGATTAATGAATAAAATGTGCATATTTTTTTTTGAATGTGATCAGTTATCTAGATTTTTAGTCAAAATAGTTTTGAAACAACTTCAATCGAGAAACTTTTAATTTTGATAGTTTAAATATATTTATAGTGATTCTTTGATTTTCATAGATGATATAATATGATTTTTGATTCAGAATAGATAGTGGTGTTACATGGATGATTATCAAATTTGAAATCACTACATTTGAAAAATCAAAACATCAACAAGTTATTCTCAAGATACATATCAGATTCAAAGCTCATTCTACTTATTACTTGTGATATAATGGGCATTCAAAACATTGATGTGATTAAAATGATTTGGTGATGTTGTCAAAAACTTTAGGTCTATATTGTTTAGTTTATGGCATGATTCTTTTGTCGAATGATGCATATCTTGATCATTGTTCTTATGTTTCATAAATTTCAAAGTCCTATTTGATATTCTATGTTAAACCATTATAATTTTTAAGATCCTAGCTATTATTAAAAAATGTAGGTTTTGAAGCATGGAGGGCATTCTATTGTATCATTCGGCATATAGATTTATATAATGGTTAATTTTTAACCTTAGAATTATTCTTGGAATAAAATATTAATGGCATAAGCTATTATTTGAAGTTAAAGTAATCTTTACGTATGGTTTAATTGCTTTAAGATATTCAAAAGGCCTATCATAATATACATGACATGATTTAAGATCATGATACTAAAAGCATAGATAATTTTGAATATATAAGGTCCATCATGAAGTTTGTTTATTTCCCTAAGTTTTATGGTCTTTTGGATTGATTATGAAGCAATCTCAATGCATTTGTTGGTTTGATGAGCTGGAGATTGGTTATAAAATGACAAACACTATGGCAACGTGAGTTAGCATAAATATTTAATGTAAAGGCATGGTCTCAAAGCTTCAATATATGTCAAGGATTTTGGTGGTATAGGAGGTTAATGTGAATCTCACCTTGAATAAAAAAAGTTGGTGGATATTTTAGTGAAAGAATTAACAATAACTAAATTTAGTCTTGCCAACAAATAGGTTAGTAAAGTTACTAAAATAATTTAAATTTAATTTGAACCAATGCGATTTGAGCATGACATTCATTTGGTTATGGCGAGGAGGTAGTGGATATAAGTTTCAAGTTTCTTGGTTTTTAGTTTATTTTGTTGCAAGCTTCTCACAAAAGTAGAGCTCTGGTTTCATTGAGTTCTTAGAGTTGTAATGGAGAATTTTTGAAGAATTTTAGTTAGAAAAATGTTAGGGTGCATTACCAGGTATATTTGTACAGTATCGATTGATTTTTTTTAAAATATCATGGTGATTTATGATAAAATTTACAATTTACAATGAAGAGATAGTTCTAGTTTGAGTTTTTGGGTTTGAATGAACATTAATGAAGTTTTGAGTGATTTTTTTGAATAGTTTTATGAAGAAATATAGGTTGTGGATTGATAAAATCATTTAAATCTGATTAAATGAAGACAATTTGAGAGTTACTGGTGATTTTCTTAAGTATATTCAAGAAATATATTATCTGTATGGTCAAAAATGTTGTCAGTTATGTATAAGTTTGGAAATAATTTTGGAAAGGATGAAAATTATGGTTTTCTCCATTACAGTTGAGAGTTTTATGGTACTTGAAATTTTGATGAAAGGACCTGCATGTCATTTCTATGGTGCATGATTCAATGGATTTTCCTATGCATTGATATTATTTAAAAATAAGTGCTCAACATACAAAATAAACTTTTGTCTTGATTGGTTCTGGGTATTTGAAAGAATATGCAAGTTATTTTGGTGTGGAATACAAAAAATGTTGAAATTTCTAGGTTTCTAATATGTGATGTGAATTGCTCTTAGATATATTGGGTTTCATAGACTTTTGGTAATTAGAAGTGGTGTTTGAATTTATTTTTCTTATCTTGACAAGATAAGTTACATGAAAAGTTTGGAAAAAGTTGGATAAACTATAAATGAAGTGGTTTCTCTTAATCTCTGTGTAAATCTGTAGATTTGATGATTCGTTTCAATTTTTGGAGTTGGTTTACTTGATGGTTTCTAGTGGTATTTCTTTGTGAGTTAATAGATTTATTTTAGGAAAGAATGTATGTTACCGATGTCAAAAAGATTTTTGTTGAAGTTTTTCTCTTGGCTATGTTAATATTTGATAGATTATAGACAACTTTTCTTGAAATTGAGTCTTTACATTTTATATTATGAAGATTCTAATAAGGTATTCAAATTGAGGGTATTCAAAATAGATATTTTTGAATGACTGTAAGGGTTTTTATTTTAGTGAGGTGAATAGACTTATTCATTTTTTCATATGATGCATGCAATTGGTTTAATTTTAGGAAAGAGTTTACATGCATGGAAAATAGTATGGGTAGAAGACAATAGGACAAAATTATGAAGAATAATTTTTTTTTCTGGTTATTTAGTATGTTTAATAATGATAGTAAATAGGAGATAAGTAATGGGTTTTCATTTTATTTTATAAATTAGTTTAATTTCTTTCTGCTATACAATTTTTTTGAAATGATCACCAACAAGAATTTTTATGATGTTAAATTTGATGGCCAAATGACCATCACCACAAATAAAAAATTATGCAGTGTGATGGTCATTTGAACATCAAATTTAAGATGGCTAGAAAACACATTAAAATTGCTATTTTTAGAAAATTGAAAGTTGTTATATGGATACATTTGATTCATCTTTCACTAATATAGTCAAAATATTTTTACTATCAAGGTATTTTGTAAAAATAATTTATTTTTAGAAGCATGGTATTGCACATGGGATAAAGAGTAGTGAAACAAGTTTTTGGTATTATTATGATAACAATTTGGGGAGAACAACACATGTTTGATGACTTATACATTTTGTGAAGTCAATCATTCATATTTCTTCTTTCTATGCAACTTCTCTAAGATAGTATAGCTCTTGCAGATAGACCTAATGGTACCTTATCTAATGATTGAGTAATTACTTAGGCAACATAGGTATATCCAACTTTTATTATCATTTAATACTAATTATCTAAAGTTTTCTAAGCTTAACATCTTTTGATGATTGCTATTTGCAGTCATATGTGTAGATTCTAAGTATTCAACTTGAATAATGATGAACACTTTGCTATTTTATGACATCTCATTGATCTATTTTGATTGTAAAGTTGTCACTCAAGTTATTGTAAATGGAAAATGTTGGTTTTCTCAATGAATTTTGTCTTTTCTGCTAAGATGACTCTCCTTTGAGACTCACATGCTTTATTGTACTCTATATCAACACTAATTTTAATATAATTTTATCTTTTTGATTTTCTTAATTTTTTTCTATTTTTATTTCTTAGTTTAGTCTTTTGTTTTTGTTTTAGTTATTTAATTAGTTTCTTTAGATTAGACTTGGTTAGATTTTAGATTGGTTTGTTATCGAGTTAGTTTGGACTTAGATTGTTTTATTTTATTAGACCTAGTTTAATTAAATTAGTTTGTTTATGTATTAGATTATTTATTTGTTTTCCTTTCTTAGTTTAAGTGTTGTCCTGTTGAGTTATATTATCTGGTTTGTTGAGTTATATCGATCTTTTATGTTTTCTTGTTTATTATCTTTGATGATCATTTATGAGCGCATACATAAAATATACTTTTCAGCAATCTAATTTTTTGTCCTTCAAGAGATCATCTAATTCATAGACTTTACTTTGTTGGATATGTTAGATGAGAGTTTATAAAAGATTTGATATTGAATTATATGATATTGAAGGAATGATTAGTTTCTTGGATCAAAGCATTGTTTATGAGTAATCTTCTTGACATAGTTGATTTTCATGTTGTGTTTGATCAATTTAGTGAATGTTTGTACACTTGATTTAGATTTATTATTTAACATATTAAATCCCCAAAACTTTAAAAGACCCTTTTTATATGCCTTAGAACTAATTTTTAGTCATAGTCCCTTATGATTAAACTGATACAATTTCATCTTGACCTTTGTGATAGGTGAACGGATTGATTCGTTGGTGTGACATTTTTCACCATCAACAAATCCTTCTTGGAAGTAGCTTATCCTTTTTGTTTTTATGGATAATTTTTATGAACTAATTTGGTGGTTTTGAAGGATTCATTACATAATTGGGAGTAAAATACGACCTAAGATTTCCCATAAAACTCTTGAAACACCCTTCTTGTGGGGGAAGACTTATTTTTTGGAGTTATGGAGGCAAGCATGGCTTAGGAGAGAATTTATGTTATTTACATTAATGTTTCTTAGCCAGGAAAGTAATAGTTCTCTTATGCTCTTTCTTCAAGACAAAAAATAATAATGGAAAAGTTTGAATGTTTCTTTTTTAGTTTTGGGTATCTTGCATTGAGGGATTAGCTCAACTTATGTTAAAAAACCATACGCTTGACCCAAATTTGGTAAGAGAATTCCATGACATTAGAATGCGTGAGTCTTACATGTGATACATGGTCATAAAGTTATGGATATGATAATTATTTCCATATAAAAATCTAAATCGGTGGGTTTTCCCTATTGTGCTTTAAACTAAATGTTTATCATTTTGGGAAAAAAGACATATATTTGGAGTTGAGGGTTTTATATTTTAGATTTCACTATAACCTACAACTTTGTGCATAGTATATGTGAAAGAAATAATGGTTTTTCTAGTTTTCATTTTCATTTTGATTAGCTATTATGGAGCGGTGTGTTTATCATTTTTCTTAAAGGATTATTGGTTTCAATATATATCTACACACACACACACAACCAACTCTAGCTTATCATTTGATTAATGTTTTTGGATGTGTAATTAATCAACTCAAAAAAATATTATCAGTATTTGGTTATTTTACCAACCCATACACATCAATTTTTATTGTTGTGTTAATCGTGAGCTAATTCAACTTGGAAAATGATTTTAATTTGTTGGTTTACTTAACATCTAAAGTATGTCAATTTCATTATTGATTTTAGTTGTGTGCTAAATTGACTTAGGAGTATTATGATTTATTGATTTCATTTATAGTGTGTTGCACATCTATTTCATTAATAGTGTTGGTTGTGTGCTATGCTGGTTGGGAAAATAAAATCATGATTTATTTGATATAATTTGGAGTTTGCTAAAGGTTAATTCATTGCATAGAACTTTATAATTCTTCATTTTAATAGGAACTCAACTCCATTGATCATTATGATAATTTGAAATGTCATTCAAGCTGAAGTAGTTGTATTTAAAGGAATGTTTTTAACTTGGAATGATAGGTTGATAATATGAGGTTATGAATAATTGATAAATTATTTCCTCTTGCAAATTAAGGTTTTGTTATGCATATTTCAATTTATGAAATGAAATACTAAAGGACCATATGTATTTTACATAATTTGTAGTATTATCTAATGAAATAATATGGTTGTAGCAATCATTTTTGCATTGGATGTTGATGTTCAATTTATCCTAGTTATATTTCTAATTGATAGTGCTTAAGCTTAAATAACATTATTCTATTATGTGAATTATTACTTGACCACTATGTGGTTCAATGATTTAGTGTGCAAAAAATTACAGCTGATGCATATTAGCATGTATGTGAGGAGTTTTGTTAAGCATGGTTGGCAAAAAAAAAAAAAGGTTTATTAGGTTGAGTTGATTTGATATTCAATATATACCTCTTGTATACTATGATTGAAATTGTGCTTAGAATGTTTTATGTGAAATTGGGTGCATTAATTTTATGGTGGTAAATTTTAATGCATGTGTATTACCTTTGGTTTCAACATTATTCTTATGACTCGGCTATTTCCTATATAATTGGAAAAAGCTTGCTTTAAATGTAATCTAAATTAAGTAGTAGTTCTGCTATTGTTATCCATTTGACCTTAATTTTATCATTTATTTATGCTCTCTTAAATGTGTACTACATCATGATTATCTATCTAATGTGGATCATGGGTGATAAGAGTTATATTAACAAATTATTGGCTCATGTTTTATTGGAGACTGTAATGGCTAACATGTATTATCATTTGTAAATATGGAAAATAGATGTGCCATGTGAAATAAATGAGTGGGAAATAATAGTCATTATGCTATTTTATTTTGCCTTGTTATTTATGCTGACTAATGTAAATTATGATATTTAGATACTTAAATCATTTAATTACTAAATTGAACTATTATTTCAATTAATGCAACTATTATGTTTATTACATTTATTGCAAACTGTTTCCTTACTATAATTTATACATTAATTAATAGGCTGTCAACCTGTTTATCGAGGTAAAGGGGCACACAATAATGACTTTGGTTCTTAAATTTGAATTAAATGTGTATCAAAGAACTACATTAGGATATGATCTCAGTTATGTGTATGAATGGCATCCATGAGGTCTAGGAAAAGGTTTATTTGATGAGGGTTTATCCCTACACCTTAGTTTGTGTGACCATGAGTATATTGGAACCTGAGTGCACTGTATAATGATGTGTGAAATAATAATTATAAAGTACAATGTTTTGAATTGATGTATTGTGGAATAACCCAAAAAGGGTCTTGTAATGCAAAATCTTATATGTAACTTTGGAAATCCATAATGAATATGGATATGCACTGAAAGTTTTGTAAAGTTGTAATTTTGACTTATGTTCTTGAATGTTAAGGTTGTATTAACTCTTAGTTAACAAATGGATTTAATGAAATTATATATAATTAGTGAGTTATTAATGACCTGTTTTGAGTTATAAACAAAAGGAAAATAGATATGAATTTAATGATATCATTGTTTTTTCTCCAACAATATAAGTAAGGAATTTAATTCTTAGTTTTGTTTATTAGAATTGAAAGTTATTAATGAAATCAAATGATTAAGTAGATTAATAAGCATAAAATGTATCATATAATAAATTCAAGTGGATCTTGTCATAGTATATAAATTTTTACAGGTCTACATTATTAAAAGCATATTGTACAACATGTTAGCATAATTGATGCACGAGCATCAATATTTAAAGTTGTCAATTTTGCATTTTGGTCCTAAGAAGTCAAAAGATGGTAAAATTTTAGATGTTAGTATGTGTTAAGAGACCTTTAAAGGTAACTTTTCATGTATATGAGGTCATATGGGGTCCCTAGAAGTCATAGGTTGAGTTTTTAAAGGGTTTGGAGTTTTCCCTCCAAAACCAATATTTTGAAAATTCAAATATAGAAATAAAGACTAAGAAAGTCATTTATGTGTTTGAAGTGATTGGATGGTTAAAGTTGGTTTTAAGAGGATCATTCAAGTCATAAGACAAGATTTAAATAAATTTCACATTTAAACTCTAAGACAAGTTATTGGAACTAAGTGTAAAAGCTTTCCTTATACGTTGAATTAGATATGTGAAGGTAGATGGATGTAACCAAATCACAAAACCAACATAGAAGATGGTGAGAAAAACATTGTAAAATATAGATGGCATGGAAAGATAATATGAGAGGGGTGAGTAAAGGATCCAAGGAGGAAAATAGGGGAGCAATGAAGAACAATTTTTAATCTTTTAAGAAAAGTTATAAAGCTCTTCCAAGGGTTGTTCATGTAATGAGGATATGAGTATGTGAATAAATAAATCTATTATGAGTTTTGTTACTCCTTCCCTAATTTGTATTATTTGTGATTGATCATTAATTTCCTTGAGGAATCCTTAAAAATCACATGAATATTTCTATTATGTTATTAGAGGTTTGAATACAAGACATATAAGCTTCAAGTAAAGAAAAGGGTGTGAATTATTCAAGTTAGAACAAGGCAAATTTATTTAATACAGTAATGGAGATATTTTTCCTATAGTATCACATGAGTGGAATTAAAATTGGTTGTTGTGGAATTAAATAAGTCATAAATAAAATGGCAGCCTCTATTAGAGAGTTCTGTGTTTTGATAATTTAGGCTTGAGGTATGGTTAGTTAGGTTTTGGTTTTGAAACCCTTTGAATCTGTAGACCTTTATATTTTTGGAAAGAGTATTTAAGTAGTGATACCATGGTTATAATTATATTCATGTATTGAAATATTAATAAAATAATGGAAAATTTTGATTCACAGTCTCTTGGAAGGAGAACTCTATGCATGCCTAGTCCATAGCTTAGTTGTAAAGGTGCCAAGGAGTGAAGGCAACTATGAATGAATGTTTGGGGTGAAGAAATTGATAGGTATTGGGAGTATCTAAGGAGATATGTTACTATGAAGTTTTATAACTTTTTATAAGATAACCACTGTATTAGTGAATTATAATTAGAGCTCGATTTAAGAGATACCCTATTTTTGCTTAACTCAGTCAAGAGCCTCATTTGATGATGGATTGGAATGCATTGTTGGGATTAATTAAGTATTGAATATGAGAAAGTGTTATAATGTGGAAAGGAAAATATTTTATGAAGGAGTTCAAACATCATACTAATCTAATACACCTTTGACTTGCATTTTTCTTATGCAGTTAGGTTTAAATTTCAAGAACCATGTCAATGTGTATTGGAAAGATAATAGGACTAGAGTAATGAAAGGTATTAAAAAATTAAGAAGTGATATAATAAATAGTAGGAAGCAATATTTATAGATACCCTATCTATCACAGTCAATATTCTATGCCCAGTTTACTGTGTTCCATTGAAATTGAAGTATTTATTTCATTGAAATACTCAACCAAGTGTATGGGAAGATGGAGAAGGTAATTATAGACCTATTAAAGGTAATTTTAACCTTTGTTTAAATTCAAAACTCAATAAATGTAATTCTTAAGGTTTTTGAGCTTGTCTATTGCCTAGGAAACCCTAGAATAGGGTTTCTTCATTTTTGAGAGATTCCACCATTATAAAAGCCTAAAACTTTGTGATTTGCTTATTTTCAACATACTTAAATATATTGAGGTGGTTTTGAGGTGATACCATATCAAAAACTATGGATATTATGGATTGAGTTATAATAGGGCTAGAATGAGGCCTAATTCATAAGGTGTAATGATGGAAAAGGGGTTTATAGGCATAATTAGCTCATGAAAATTTGTGTGAAGGAGTATATGAGTGATGGGAAGATATATATAGTTTAAAAATCTCAAAATAATACATATGAATATGTGGTTTGAGAACCAGTCTATGATTCTAGAGAAATTTTTTCCCTACTGCCTCTACATCATTTTGTATCAAAGCTAGTAAGGTATGCTTGGGTAAGAATTGTGTTTAAATTATTTATATTTTTGTTTATTTAAGAATAATACGTAAATATATGAAATAGGCATGAGAGATAACATGGTAGGGTGTTGAGGGAGAAGGAGTTGCAGGTCTGATCTGATAAGATCAACATAGAGGAGGATAAGAGAGATAAAGTGATAAAGAGAAGAGAAATCAAGGCCCAAAAGTCCTTTGAGAAGGAAAATAAACTAGTCAAGAGAAGGCTAGAAAAGATAGAGGGAAAAGAGAGAATTGAAGCTCCAAGAGAGAAAAGGAAAGAAATAAGACTCCAAAAGAGAGTCAAGAGAGTTAAGAAGATATCCTAGAGAGAGTCCTCAAGAAGAAGAAAGGCCCAAAAGAGGTATAAGAGGAAAGGTGAATAGACTTGCTAAGAGAAAGGTCTAAATAGGTCTATAAAAAATAAGAAAATGAAGGAGATGGATATATAAAGGGAAGTAGTAGACATAAAAAGAGAATTGGGGTAGAGATTTCAGAGCATTGAACTCATGATACAACTCATAAGAGAACATGAAATCCAATGGATAGGTTGACATATGAAGAAGAGAGTGAAGTGGCCCATAGAATCACTTATGAGAAGAAGGAACAAGAAGAGTGTCTTAAAGAAAGAGAATAAGAATGAGAGGATAGCTGAAAGAGGCATGAAAAGGAATATTTTTCCAAGTGAGCAACAAAAAAGAGAAGTTGTGAATAGGGTTCTCATTGAAGAGATTAAGAAGGTGAAAGAAATGCCAAGGAGAGCACAAAAGAATGAATATAAGAACAAAAGGTGGATAATTCCTATGCCAAAGGCATTCAAAGAGACTATATGGTATCTAGTTTCATATGATAACATTGATTTTGAGTTTGTGTTTGAAGGTATGAAGACAAGGCTAATGAAGGCCAAACATGAGGCCTCAAGGTGGATAAATAATGGGCCATAAAAAATACCCAACAAATGCCAAGAATATGACAAAGAAAAAGAAATTCATGAAGAAGACAAAATGTTGAAGATTGAGAGTATTCCAAAAGATGAAAATGAAGATAAAGAGGAGTTATATGATGCATTTCCATGCATAAAAGCTGAAACAAAGGAGATGGTGTACCAAGAAAACATGAAGGTCACCTAAGAAGACAAAAAGGTCACTGATGAAGACATGAAGAAAGAGTTAAGCTTACAATAGTTGTCATTGGAGGTAAATGAGTGTTTGAACATTGATTTTTATTGAATTAGTGAAGAGGATAAGAATGATATGTAGGTTGAAAGAAAGTAGGATAGATTTCAGCCCTCAAAAGGAGAATATGGGCATGGATATGTATGGATTAAATGGCTTAAGCAACCAAGTGACAAGAATAAAGAAGATAAACTCAAGAAAGAGGTCAAAGAAATCAAAAGCATGAATGGAAATCAAATGACCAATGTTAATGTGCATCAAGTTGGTAAGATAGATGATCAAGGCATGAGGCATGAGAGTGATGCAAAGAGAGGAAAATGGAAACCCAAGAAGATAAAAGGCAACAAGTGGGTTGTGAAAATCAAGGTAAGAGTATAAGAGGATCACATGACAAGTGAATCTCAAGAAAGTATGAAGAGTGATAAAGATGACAAGCTCACAAAGCAAATGAGAGAGTTGGTGCAAGCAAACCAAGAAAGTGAATGTAAGGTACATCCATGTGAACAATAAAAAGAATTAATATGAGAAGATAAGTGCTCAATAGATATGTTTTCTAATGTTTTTTATGAAGATATGCTTGAATTTGACTCCAATAAGGAAGATATTTTGTACATGGAAACTATTTCATTATTGGATGAGGGTGTAGCATGGAAAGATGAAGAAGAAGCACCTCAAAGAGTGCTTAAGAAGCATGATGTACAGAAAGAGGATGTTGATATGACTCTAAAAAATGAGTGATTTTAAGGATAAGGCAAATAATAAGTTGTCCAAACAAGAGAAGAACAAAGTGAACCAAAGTTTGATGAAGCTAATTAAGAGATTGATGCATTCAAGTTACAAGAGGAGTTGAGAAATTTGGAGGACATATTTACTCCATAAAAGGAGATGAAAATATGGGAAAAAAAATAGGTTAAATTTAATCAAGAACACCAAGAAAACTCAAGAGAGGAGCAACAAAGTGAAGCATAAAGTAGTGTGCAAATAAAGTTGCAAATATGCAAGTAAGGAAGGAAGGAAATGAAAAATAAAGTGAGGTACACAATGGGTAAAGCTAAAGATAAGTTTTAATTTGATAAACATGGATATGAAAATATAAAAATATTCTAAACAATAATGTGCTATGATGAGGATGAGAGAAATGTAAAGTTATTCTTGCATAGTGAGCAAGATGAGAGAAAAGAACATCAAAATGAGAAGAAGTTAAAAGATGAGGTATCAAAATGAAGTGTAGGTGAACAAAATATAGATGTTATCATGCATGAGAGTAAAAATGAGCCTCACAAAGAAGGAAATGGCATGAAAAAGGAGCAAGCAATACTATACAAGCAAGAAATGAGTGAAAACAGAGAGGAAAGAAGCCATGAAGCAAGCATGAGGAAGAAAAATACACACAAGTTGATTGTAATTGAGTATGATAAGATTAAAAATAAATTAGAAGAGGTGAGATATTAAACAAATAGGAATGTATAGCAGTGGAAAAACTTCATGAAATTGGAAGATGAATGGACAAGAAAGCTAGAGAAAGCCACAAAGAAGAAGAACATGAGTTTGGCAAAGAAAAAGGAACCATAACAAAGGACTAGAACCATGTTGAGTATAAATTACCCTATAAATATAAATTGGAAATCAAGGAAGAAATATGCAGGTTCAAGTTTTCTCCCTCCTGGGAGTATGATGCAAGAGCATAAAGCTTCAAAGTTGTCAATTTTGCATTTTGGTCTTAAGAAGTAAAAAGATGGTCAAATGTTGGATGTTAGTGTGTGTTAAGAGACATTTACAGGTAAATTTTCATGTATATGAGGTCATATTGGGTCCCTACAAGTCATAGGTTGATTTTTGAAAGGGTTTGGAGTTTTCCCTCCAAAACCAATATTTTGAAAATTCAAATATAGAAATAAAGACTAAGAGAGTCATTTGTGTGTTTGAAGTGATTGGATGGGTAAATTTGGTTTTAATGGGGTCATTAAAGTCATAATAAAATATTCAAATACATTTGACATTTAAACTCTAAGACAAATTATTAGAACTAAGTGTAAAAGCTTTCCTTGTATGTTGAATTAGTTATGTGAAGGTGGTTGGATGTAACCAAATCATAAAACCAACATAGAAGATGGTGAGAAAAACATTGTAGAAGATAGATGGAGTATAAGGAGAGTAGGAGAGGGGTGAATAAATGCTCCAAGGAGGAAAATATGGGATCAATGAAGAATAATTTTTAATCTTTCAAGAAAAGTTATAAAGCTCTTGCAAGGGCTGTTCATGTATTGATGAGATGACTATGTGAATAAATAAATCTATTATGAGTTTTTTTACTTCTTCCCTGATTTGTATTATTTGTGATTGATCATGAATTTCCTTGAGGAATACTTAAAAACCACATGCATATTTCTATTATGTTATTATAATTTTGAAGAATACAAGACATATAGGCTTCAAGTAAAGAAAAGGCTGTGAATTATTCAAGTTAGAACAAGGAAAATTTATTTAATACAGTAATGAAGATATTATTCCTCTAGTCTCACATGAATGGAGTTAAAATTGGTTTTTGTAAATAATTCAAAAAGAAAATGGCAGCCTTTGTTGGAGAGTTCTATGTTTTGATAATCTAGGCTTGAGGTATGGTTAGTCAGGTTTTGGTTTTGAAACCCTTTGAATCTGTAGACCTCTATATTATTGGAAATAGTAATGTAAGTAGTGAGACCATGGTTATAAAACTATTCATGTATTGAAACATTAATCAAATAATGGAAAACTTTGACTCATAGTCTCCTGGAAGGAGAACTTTGTGCATGCCCAGTCCATAACTTAGTTGTAAAGGTGCCAAGGAGTGAAGGCAACTGTGAACAAATGTTTGGGGAGAAGAAAATTGATAGGGATTGGGAGTATCTAATGAGATATGTTCCTAATAAGTTTTAAACATTTTTAGAAGAGAACCACTATATCACTTAGTTGCAATTAGAGCCTGATTCAAGAGTTACCTTATTGTTGCTTAACTGAGTCAAGAGCCTCATTTGATGATGGATTGGCATACATTTTTGGGAGTAATTAAGTATTGAAGATGAGAAATGGTTATAAAGTGGAAAGGAGAAGATTTTATGAAGGAGTTAAAACATCATACTAATCCAATACACCTTTGACTTATATTTTCTTATACAATCAGGTTTAGATTTCAAGAACCTTATCAACGTGTATTAGAAAGCTAATGGGAATGGAGTAAGGAGATAAAAGGGTTTTCAAGTTTGTATAGGAATGAAACAGACCTATGAAAGGTCTTAAAACTTTACAAAGTGACCTAATATGTAGTAGGAAGTAAGATTTATATTTTCCCTATCTACCACAGTCAATAATCTATGCCCAGTTTACTGTGTCCCATTGAAATTCAAGTATTTATTGCATTAAAATACTCAAGCAAGTGTATGGGAAGATGGATAAGGAAATTAAAAACATATTAATAATAATTAGAGCATTTTATTCAATTCAAAACTCAATAAATGTAATTCTTAGGGTTTTTGATCTTGTCTATTACCTATGAAACCCTAGAATAGGGGTTCTCCATTTTTGAGAGATTTTACCATTAGAAAAACCTAAAACTTTGTTATTTGGTTATTTTCAACATAATTAAATATATTTATGTTGTTTTTATGTGATATCATATGGACAAGTATGGATATTAATGACTGAGTTATAATAGGGCTAGAATGAGGCTAATTGGTACGATTTAATGACAGAAAAGGGGTCTATAGGCATAATTAGCTTATGAAAATTTGTGTGAAGGAGTGTATGAGTGAGGGGAAGCTATATATAGTTTCAAAATTTCAAAATAGTGTATATGAATAGGTGGTTTAAGAACTAGTCTATGATTCTAGAGAAGAATTCTCCCTAATGCCTATACATCATTTGGTATCAGAGCTAGTAAGGTATGTTTGGGTAAGAATTGTGTTTAAATTATTTATATTTTTGTTGATTTAAGAAGAATATATAATGAAATGAAATAATCATGAGAGATAACATGGTAGGGTGTTGAGGGAGAAGGAGTTATAGGTCTGATTTAATAAGATCAACATATAGGAGGATAAGATAGATAAAGTGATAAAGAGAAGAGAAAGCAGGCCCCAAAAGTCCTTTGAGAAGGATAAGAAACTAGTCAAGATAAGGATATAAGAGATAGAGGTAAAAGAGAGAATTGAAGCTCCAAGAGAGAAAAGGAAAGAAATAAGACTCCAAAAGAGAGTCAAGAGAGTTAAGAAGAGATCCTAGTGAGAGGACACAAGAAGAATAAAGGCCCAAAAGAGGTTTAAGAGGCAAGGTGAATAGACTTGCTATGAGAAAGGTCTAAATAGGCATATAAAAGAGAATGAAGGAGATGGATAGATAAAAGGAATTAGTAGACATAAAAAGAGAATTGGGGAAAATATTTGAGAACATTGAGCTCATGATAAATCTCATAAGAGAATATGAAAGCCAATGGATAGGTTGGCATATGAAGAAGAAAGTGAAGTGGCCCATAGAATCACTTATGAGAAGAAGAAATAACAAGAAGAGTGTCTTGAAGAAAGAAAATAAGAATGAGATGATATCCCAAAGAGGCATGAAAAATAATATTTTTCCAAGTAAACAAGAAGAAAGAAAAGTTGTGAAGAGTGTTCTCATTGAAGAGAATAAGAAGGTGAAAGAAATTCCAAGGAGAGCACAAAATAATGAAGATAAGAAGAGAAGGTGGATAATTCCTATGACAAAGGCATTCAAAGAGACTATATGGTATCTAGTTTTGTATGCTCACATTGATTTTAAGTTTGTGTTTGAAGGTATGAAGACAAGGTTAATGAAGGCCAAGCATGAGGCCTCAAGGTGGATGAATAATGGGCCATAAAAACTACCAAAAAAATGCCAAGAATATGACAAATAAAAATAACTACATGAAAAATACAAAGTGTTGAATACTAAGAGTATTCCAAAAGATGAAAATTAAGATAAAGAGGAGTTATATGATGCATTTCCATGCATAACAGATGAAACAAAGGAGATAGTATACCAAGAAAACATGAAGGTCACCAAATAAGATAAGAAGGTCACTCATGAAGACATGAAGAAATATTTAAGCTTGCAACAGTTGTCATTGGAGGTAAATGAGTGTTTGAACATTGATTTTTATTGCATTAGTAAAGAGGAAAAGAATGATATTCAAGTTGAAATAAATTAGGATAGCTTTCAGCCCTCAAAAGGAGAACATGGGCATGGATATGTATGGAATAAATGTCTTAAACAAGGGTGTGATAAGAAGAAATAAGATAACCTCAAGCAAAAGGTCCAAATAATCAAAAGCATGAACGGAAAGTAAACACAAGAGTGGATACAAAAGACCAATGTCAAAGTACATCAAGTTGGTAAGATAGATGATCAAGGCATTAGGTATGAGAGTGATGCAAAGAGAGGTAGAATGCAACCCAAGAAGATAAAAGGAAATAAGTGGGTTGTGAAAAATAAAATAAGAGTACAAGAGGATCACATGACAAGTGAATCTCAAGAAATTATGAAGAGTGATGAAGATGATAAGTTCACAAAGTAAATGAGAGAGTTGGTACAAGGAAACCAAGCAAGTGAAGGTAAGGTACAACCATGTGAACAAGAAAAATAATGCATAAGAGAAGATAAGTGATTGATAGATATGTTTTCCAATGTTTTTTATGAAGATATGCTTGAATTTGACTCCAATAAGGAAGATATTTTATATATGGAAACTATTTCATTGTTGGATGTGGGTGTAGCATGGAAAGATGAAGAATAAACTCCTCAAAGAGTGCTTAAGAATCATGATTTACAACAAGAGGATGTTGATATGACTCTAAAAAATGAGGGAGTTTAAGGAGGAGGCAAACAAGAAGTTGCCCAAACAAGAGAAGAGCAAAATGAGACAAAGTTTGATGAAGCAAATGAAGATATTGATGCATTCAAGTTACAAGAGGAGTTGAGAATGTTGGAGGACATATTTAATCCATCAAAGGAGATGAATATAGGTGAAATTAAAGCAAGAACTCCAGAAAAACTCAAAAGAAGAGTAACAAAGTGAAGCATAAAGTAGTCTACAAATAAAGTTGTAAATATAAAAGTAAGGAAGCAAGGAAATGGAAAATAAGGTGAGGTACATAATAGGTCAAACTAAATCTAAGTTTTAATTTTATAAACATGGATATGAAAATATAAAAATATTCAAAACAATAATGTGCTATGATGAGGATGAGAGGAATGCGAAGTTACTCTTACATAGTGAGCAAGATGAGAGAAAAGAACATCAAAATGAGAATAATCTAGAAGATGAGGTATAAAAATAAAGTGTAGGTGAAAAAAATATAGATATTGGAATGCATGGGAGGCCAAAAGAGCCTCATAAAGAGGGAAATATCATGAACAAGGAGTTAGCAATACTATACAAGCAAGAAATGAGTGAAAACAAAGAGGCAAGAAGACACGAATGAAACATGATGAAGATAAATGCACACAAGTGGATTGCATATGAGTATGATAATACTAAAAATGAATTGGAAGAGGTGAGATATTTAGAAAATATGAAAGTATAGCAGTGGAAACACTTCATGAAATTAGAAGATGAATGGACAAGAAAGCTAGACAAAGCCACAAGGAAGAAGAACAAGAGTTTGGCAAAGAAAAAGGAACCATAAAAAAGAACTAGAATCAGTTTGGTAATTAAGGACCCTATAAATATCAATTGGAAATAAAGGAATAAATATGCAGGTTCAAGTTTTCTCCATCCTAGGAGTATGATATAGGAGCATCAAGCTTCAAAGTTGGTCAATTTTGCATTTTGGTCCTAAGAAGTAAAAAGATGGTCAAATGTTGGATGTTAGTGTGTGTTAAGAGACATTTCAAGGAAAATTTTCATGTATATGAGGTAATATGGGGTCCCTATAGGTCAAATGTTGAGTTTTGAAAGGGTTTGGAGTTTTCCCTCCAAAACCAATATTTTAAAAATTCAAATATAGAAATAAAGACTAAGAGAGTCATTTGTGTGTTTGAAGTGATTGGATGGGTAAAGTTGGTTTTAAGAGGATAATTCAGGTCATAAGACAAGATTCAAATAAATTTCACATTTAAACTCTAAGACAAGTTATTGGAACTAAGTGTAAAAGCTTTCCTTGTATGTTGAATTAGTTATGTGAATGTGGTTGGATGTAACCAAATCACAAAACCAACACAGAAGCTGGTGAGAAAAACATTGTAGAAGATAGATGGTTTATAAGGAGAGTAAGAGAGGGGTGAGGAAGGGCTCCAAGGAGGAAAATATGGAAGCAATAGAGAATAGTTTTTAATCTTTCAAGAAAAGTTGTAAAGCTCTTCCAAAGGCTATTCATGTAATAAGGAGATGAGTATGTGAATAAATAAATCTATTATGAGTTTTGTTACTCCTTCCCTAATTTTTATTATTTGTGATTTATGATTAATTTCCTTGAGGAATACTTAAAAACTACATGCATATTTATATTATGTTATTATAGGTTTGAATATAAGACATATAGGCTTCAAGTAAAGAAAAGGGTTTAATTATTCAAGTTAGAACAAGGCAACTTTATTTAATACAATAATGGAGATATTGTTCCTCTAGTATAACATGAATGGATTTGAAATTGTTTGTTTTAAATAATTCAAAAATAAAATGGTAGCCTCTATTTGAGAGTTCTATGTTTTGATAATTTAGGCTCGAGGTATGGTTAGTCAGGTTTTGGTTTTGGAACCCTTTGAATCTATAGACCTCTATATTTTTGGAAAGAGTAATTTAAGTAGTGAGACCATGGTTATAATAATATTAATGTATTGAAACATTAATCAAATAATGGAAAACATTGACTCACAGTCTCTTAGAAGGAGAACTCTATGCATGCCCAATCCATAGCTTAGTTGTAAAGGTGCCAAGGAGTGAAGGCAACAATGAACAAATGTTTGGGGAGAATAAAATTGATAGGGATTTGGAGTATCTAAGGAGATATGTTCCTAGGAAGTTTTAAAACTTTTTAAAAGAGAAACACTATATCACTTAGTTTTAATTAGAGCAAGATTTAAGAGATACCCTTTTTTTGCTTAATTTAGTCAAGAGCCTCATTTGATGATGGATTAACATACGTTATTCAGAGTACTTAAGTCTTGAACATGATAAAGGGTTATAATTTTTAAAGGATAATATTTAATGAATGAGTTCAAACATCATACTAATCCAATACACATTTGACTTGCATTTTCTTATATAGTCAAGTTTTGATTTCAAGAACTCTGTCAACATGTATTAGAAAGCTAATGGGAATGGAGTACGGAGATAAAAGAATTTAAAAGTGTGTATAGGAATGAAAAAAACTTGTTAAATGTCTTAAAACTTTACCAAGTGACCTAATACATAGCAAGAAGCAAGATTTACAACTACCCTATCTATCACAGTCAATATTCTATGCCCAGTTTACTGTGTTCCATTAAAATTCAAGTATTTATTACATTTAAATACTTAGAAAAGTGTATGGGAAGATGGATAAGGTAATTAAAGACCTATTAAAATTAATTTTAGCCTTTAATTCAATGCACAACTCAATAAATTTAATTATTAAGGTTCTCAGGCTTGTTTGTTGCCTAAGAAACCCTAGATTAGGGTTTCTCCATTTTTGAGAGATTACACCATTATAAAAACCTAAAACTTTGTGATTTGGTTCCTTTCATCATAATTGAATATATTGAGGTGGTTTTGATGTGATAACATATGGAAAAGTGTAGATATTAAGGATTGAGTTGTAATAGGGCTAGAATGAGGCCTAATTGGTAAGGTCTAATGATGGAAAAGGGGTCTGTAGGTAGAATTAGCTCATGAAAATTTGTATGAAGGAGTATATGAGTGAGGGGAAGCTATATATAGTTTAAAAATATAAAAATGGTACATGGATTTTTTATAATAATAGCAAACAAGTAAATAGGGCTATAAGCCTAGGATGAATATTGCAAGTTGAGGTATAGAACAAAGGGGAGAGTTGTGTTTTAAGTATTGTGAGAGGTAGAGTCATAATATCAAAATGGTGCATGGATTTTTTAGAAAAATGGAAAATAGGAAAACATGGATATAAGCCTAGGATGAATATTACAAGTTGAGGTATAGAACAAAGGGGAGAGTTGTGTTTTAAGTATTGTGAGAGGTAGAAATCAATGTGATATGGTCATCTAAAATTATCACCAAGAAGAGATTAAGTTCATGGCATACATGTAATGTTTGGTTACTCTAACCCAATAATTTGTCTAAGAAAGAGAACACAAAGGGATGAAAATATATTTAGTGAATGAAAATAAAGAATGACTTGTAGAGATAGGTGATGAATGTGAGTATCATATAAGAGGATTAAGGCCATGAATAGATGTATTGAAGATAAAAGAAATAGAGACTTATAACGCAAAGGTTGCTGAGACCAAACAAAAAGGAAAAGATTAAACAAGACATGAAGAATTGGGTGTCAAATCATTGAGAGCATGAGACCAATTTGGATAGAGAACTAGATGTTGATGATTGATGAGACTTTTCCCAAAATTTAACCATAAATAATGACTAATAACCTGAATTAAATAAATGAAACAACATTTAAAAATTACTTAATTAGTTAAATATATCTACAATATTAATTGGCATACCTTGTGAATAATTTAAACTAATGAATCATTAATAATGCGATAATCATTGCACCTTTTTTACATCTCATAAGGCATTATAATCTCACACACATGAACACAATTTATTGGGTACCTTGAGAGTAGTTATTTTACCATGCCATGGTTACATAAGATATAGCCTCATGATTACGTAAATGAACTAGAGTATCATCACATAAAAAGAACAAGTAATCTAAGGGAAAACTATGGGCTTAGTTTACTTTGACTAGGACTTGATCATATGATCACAAAGTGATTCATTTATAGTTTAGACCTAATCAATTTATTCTAAGTCAACAATTTTCATACTTAAAATTATAACACTTAATCAAATCACTATGGTGTACATGAAGGTGAAGTAAAGTAATGTTAACACTATAAGATGACTTAAATTATGCATTATGTGTAGAATTATTTGGGAAAATTACTAAATTTGAGGCTTAGTTTTGGAGGTCTTTACAAAGTGGTATTATTGGGGAAATATGGGTTGCATTAGTAACTTATGCATATATAACCACCCCTTTATGTTATTTTTACTTGAGATTATGGGGATTACAAGCCAAAAGTAATGCAATAAGACTATATCCATTTAAGACAAACAAAATTCATCCACAAGCACATTCATGTATTCTCCCTAGTCACACAGGCACATTCATCCATTTTTAATTGAGATGGAGTACCAAAAACACTATCTCTATAACTTTCAAAAATCTCATGCTGATTACTTCTAAGGACATTGATGGTAGAGTTTGTGCACCATTCTTGGAGCTTGAATATTATACCTTGACCCTCATCCTTTCAATATAAATTCTAATTTAAATAAATCAATCCCATCCCTTGTTTGTATAAAGGTATGGAAAAGCTAGGGTATGGTTTGTATAATCCTCATTGAACAAATGGTCTATGTGCTACTCCCTTATTCTTTTTGACAATCATTGGTGTTCTTCCAAAATAAAATAGATTGATTAATATACTCTATTAAATTTATGAAATATAATAAAGTATAACCTAGTAAATCCTTAACTACCCAAGATGGGTACAGATGCCCATCTATCATTTCTTGATCACATGGTCACCCTTATCTATCGAGTGTCATCTGTCAATTTAGGTTATCAATCAAGTGTCTTCTTGTCCCTCAATTTATCAATATATTATCTATGCCCTATATAATCATAATGGTAACTTTCCACATGACTCACTAAAATATGGGGCCCTCAATTTCCCTACATATATGTCAATTAAGCCACCCCCAATCTCTATGTGGGCCCATTGATAGCTAGATATATAGGGTCAATCATCAATCAAATTACCCTCATCTATTATGGGATCTCTCTCTTGGAATCAAATATATATGGTCAATCTATATATAGGTGTTCCCCATATATATAGAGAGGGGAAACCCACCACCCACTAGTGTGGCCAGTATATTATATATGACCTATCCCTATCCTAAATAGACAAAAGGGAAAAATTAAAACTATCAACACATAAATCATTGATGACTAATGTTATATATTTGATATCATTAAATCACTAATAACCATCCATGCATAAATATGTCCCCATCGAGATAATGAATCAATGTAAGTCATATTTCATGGGTTATATGATCAAATCATTCAATTTAACAAACATGAATGAATGATATGGTGGCATCACCTTTTGTCAATTAACAATGACATAATCACGACCACCATCCCAAATATATAGATATAGAGTTTCATTGTCATTGGCACAATATATAGTTTATTTGACATAATATATATTAGAACCCCCACCCTACATATAGATTTAGATATAGATTTATGGTGAATAAAGATAGGGGCCAAGGTCTATCAATGTTATTAGCTATATATAGTTCACTCTATCCATTGAAAGAGTATATCAATGATTAAAAAAGTCTATCAATGATTAATGCTACTACATTACATATGTAATATGTATTTTATGACCAAATTGACCCAATGTGCACAATGTTTAACATGGAAAAAATTATGTGTGTGATGCAATAAATATCCTTATCATAGAATAAACTGATGTCATCTCTATATGTAACATGATGTTGATTTGATAGATAATATAATGGTTTTGAATAACATGATATGATGTATAATGCCTACCCTATTGCTATGATAGTTAGTTTCAATATCTTAACATCATTGAATGGATTTTATTACATATGGGTTGCATTTGTATGGTGGGCCCATTGAATATTATGAATCCATTAAATAGAACTATATATCCTAACTCTTATCCTATTTTGAGATAATAACCATAGCTCATGGCTCACATAAAACTCATCTCATGTGTGTGTATCTCATATATACACATAACATGATAGAGGAAAACTACCTATAATGTAACAACGCACACACACACGCACACACACACACACACACACACACACACACACACACACACACACACACACACACACACACACACACACACACACACACACACACACACACACACACACACACACACAGAGGGGGGTCAATGTGTCATGATGATTGTTAAGTTGCACTTTATAAATATCATGTCCTCATAGTTTAGATAGGAATCAATATTGTGTTTTTGTGTTTCTTTTGGCCTATAATCCCCATAATATGAAGTAATAATGACATAAAGGGGTGGTTGGATATGAGTGGATCAACAATGTAACCCATGTTTTCCTAATCATTCCACCTTAGATTGATTTCAAAGTGAATTTGGGTGATCACACATACATGTGCCCCAAATCATCTGTATTTGTTCTAGTCACAAGTAGATATGGTGATGTGTGGATTTTGAAAATGAGGGAATTAATCAAATTATGATCCATGCACTAAAAAACAAAACACATGTCACCCTATTTATACCACTTTGGCTTCAATTCAAATTGAACTAGGGTGATCATGCATAAATGTATCCAATTTGTTTTTTGCATTTTCTCTAGTTATAAGTGGATAGAGTGTTTTTGTGTAATTTTTAGCATATAAGGGACCTAATCAAAATTAAAATTGGCATAAAGGGGTAGTTAGGTGTGTTAATGTCACCAATTTATCCTATGTTTCCCCAGTTACACCATGTTGGCCTAGATTCTAAGTGGGTTAGGGTGATCATGCACAAATATGCCAAAACTTATTTGCATTTGACCTGGCCACATGTATTTGCTATTGTTATGTCACTTTTAGATTATAAGGGAATTAATTGTAAGTAAAATAAACATAAATAAGTGGTTGGGTGAGTGCTTATTACCAATGGGACCTACATTATCCCAATCACACTAATTTAAGCTTAATTCGAAGTGAACTGGATTGATCATCCAAGAATGTGTCTTAAGTTGTTTGTATTTTCCCTCATTGTAAGTGGATATGGTGTTGTTGTCTTTATTTTGGTCTATAAACCCTAAAATTTCAAGTAAACATGACATAAAGAGGTGGTTTGGTGTGTGCATGTCATTAATGTGACTTATGTTTCCCAACTCACATCACTTTGGATTGAATTCAAAGTGAATTAAGGTTATAATGCATACATGTGCCATAAATTATTTGCATTTGCATGGTCACAAGTAGATATATTGTTATGCCACTTTTGACATATAATGGAACTAATTTCAAGTAAAATCAACATAATTTGGTGGTTGGATGTGCAAGGGTCATAATGTGACTTAATTTACCACAATCACACTTAGTTTCTTGAATTTAAAGGGAAATAGGGTGACCATGCATAAATGTGCCTAAAATTGTTTTCATTTACCTTGGTCATAAGTGGATATGCTATTTTTGTTTCAATTTTGGCCTATAAGGGACCTAATCACAATTAAAATTGGCATGAAAGGGTGCCTAGGTGTGCATGGGTCACTAATGCAACCTATGTTTCCACATACACACCACTTTGGCATGAATTCAAATTGAATTGGGGTGACCATGCACAAATGTGCCCAAAACTATCCCCATTTACCCTAGTCTCAAATGATTATGGTGTTATTATGTCTTTTTTGGACTACAAGGGATGTAATCATAACTAAAATCAACATAAAGGAGTGGTTGGGTGTGCATTGGTGTGTAAACTATAATTTTTACAAATCCAAAACTCCTAGAAATGTTAACAAGCAATTCAGAAGGCCCCAAAACCTAAAAAATGACTATATGTTTACCAAAAATAGACATCAATTACAAAAGTTACGTCCTAAAATCCCTAGGTTTAATATTGGAATCTTGAAAATGACTAAGTACTGACAAGGTTAGATTTTGAAAAAGTGTCTTCCAAATCATAAGTCGTGGAGCCATGAGACTAATTCTAAAAGATGCATAATGACTTTAATTTCTTACATTTACTAAAATAAATTTAAAGTATTTATTTTAACAAACAATCCCCTTATCTTTTAGTTGTTGACTTCTTTAATTTCTAAGACTTCAAACTTTCACACTCTTATGAATGCATATGAATTATAACATGTATACATTCCTAATGTGTACACACTCCTAACACACACACACACACACACACACACACACACACACACACACACACACACACACACACACACACACACACACACACACACACACACACACACACACACACACACACACACACACTTTTGATTTGTGTGGTTTCAAAAACAAGCCTTGAGGCTCAGAAATGGCTTGGATTCCTGAGCCTAAGACCTAGACCTACACATAGAAAAAAATACATGTTTTTGAACAAAAATAAAAAAACTACTTTACACCATTGTAAACACAATGAATTTCATCGAGACATTTCATAAAACTATCACTATGATGTCGAGCACACTCTCCTCTTTCCAGATATATGATTTTTTTAATTTTTTGACTAATTTAAGGTTTACATCTATATTGATTTCTAAGTATGTATTTTTTATGCCACTATATGCCGTAAATATACATGTCTATATTTATTTATCAAATTTTCGTTCATTCAAATTCAAATCTTTATATGGTTACAAACTAGGCCCAATTCTATACACATTGGAAAAAAAAAACTAATTTTCACTTTTTTGAGGTGGTTTGTGGGGGGGAGGGGGCGAGGGAGCATGATCGACTAGACATTTTTTTTCAATCTTTAGGGTCTATTTACTTGTATAATTAATACAAAATAAATATTCATTATTTAAAAAAAAAGGTTGTAAACTAGATGATCTTATCTAACTTTCTACCAAAGTGTTTTAAACAATACTAAAAGATGCTAAAACATGAGGGGTCAGATGACCGACTATCTACTCTATTTTTTGAAAAATATTATTTAATCTACTAATTTTAGATGTTTGAAATACTTATAATTCACCATTTTTAGAAAAAAATAATAGTTTAGAAACTATACTCAAAATTATTCAAACTCATGTTCTTATATCATCTTCAAATTTTAAGTGTAGCTATCTCAAATAATCTATGGAAGTTGAGATTTCTCTTTTTTTCAGAAAAAAAGAGAACTTAAGGCCCATTTTTGGCTCATTATTTACTTGCACTTACCCTAATACAAAGGTGGAAATGAAAAGAAAAAATGTTTAAAACTAACAGCTCTAAGTTCCCAATATTCATTCTTAAATGCAATTTTTATGTTTTGTTAAATACATCGTTGAGAGCAAGTGGCCACTAGGTTCCCATCTATTGTCTTTTTATATAAATGCACATCCTAATACAAATGTGAAAATGAAAATACATTCATTTATTTTGAACATATACATATAAATTTTGCTATCCATTTTGTGTACATAGTTGATAACTAGTGGCTGCTAGGTTTCTAAATTTTGTCTTTAAATTTACATATATCATTATATATTGTTGAAAGCTTGTAGGTGTTATATATTTGGATTAAAATATATGTTATGAATTTTATCTTCATAATCAATTGATATCTTCATATAATGGTGAAAATGAAAAACCATATATGTTTGTTGAGAACCCAACGGTTACTAGTTTCCAAACATTATTGTTTATATATTTATTTTTGTATGTGTTTGTTTTGGTTTTTTACTACATCATTGAGTGACATCCTAATAAAATGGTTCATGAAATTTTTATTTAAAAAATAGCTTCCACTTTAGGTAAATTTTGAAATAAAAACAATGATGGTTTAGGTCTTGAGTGTGTAATTGTTGTTGTGAACCTAGTGACTGCTAGGTTTGTGGTATTATTCTTTACATTCTAGTTGGGAACCTCGAAGTGGCTATAACTAAACCTAGTTTCCTATAAAGGTAGAATTTTAAATTAAAAAAATAATGGTAGAGATGTTGAGTTTCACATATATTCTTCTTTGCATGTAATTATTATCGTGAATCTAGTAATTGTTAGGTCCATGACATTCTTATTGGGAACATAACGGCCACTAATTAAAAATTTATAATATAGGTGTTGAGTAAGTTGATTCTATTTTGAATTAATCAATAATTTTTTCACTCTTATGTCTTCAATGTGTTGTCTTCAAATATTATTTTCAATTTAAAACTAGATGCATTTAATGAGCATTGTATGTCTAAATTTATTATTTATTTTGAACAGATAAATTGGAGTTTACACAGATGGTAGTTTATCTTAGATAAATTATAGCTTAAAAATATGATGCATATATTAACATTAAAAGAGAACACCATGAAGACATATAAGTTGAATCAAATAAATTTATTATTTATTTCAATAATAAAACTTTACATCAAGAAATATATATATATATATATATATATATATATATATATATATATATTAGTTTTTGTTTACATTTATACATTTTTTTTTTTGGTATATGTTATATTTTTGTATACAAATAAACATGTATGAATTTATGATGATAAATGATAATATTTTATGGTTTTTGTCTACATCATTCAAATCTAGAGGATGATAGGTCCCCAACTTTGTGAATGAATATATTGACATTAATTTTGTGTGCGATGTTGAGAGATAGTGGCTGTAAGGTTCCCAATTTTTTAATTTTTATAATGGTAGAAATGAAAAAAAATAAAATGGTGAAAATGAAAAATATGTATACATTTGTTTGAAACTTATCTAGGGCTAAGTTTCCAAAATTGTTGTTTTGACATCCATTTTGTATCATGGTGAAAATTAAAAAATACAATGGTGAAAATGAAAAGACATATACATAGATTACCAAACATGTTCACAATAATCAATATTAGATGAAATTATTATGTTCATTTGATTACATAGTTGAGAGCTAGTGTGGTTCAAGTTGGAGTCAAGGGTTCCAATGAAAATAAGCCTTAACCTTGAAACTATCAGAGTTGCTCACATTGGATAATGATAATAAAACATGTCTTTCATTCATCTTAAGAGTCTTACATGATATTGTGAGATTTATAGATTTTAAAATGGAGCTCATGTCTCTCATAACCAATCCTTAGATTTAAATAATCTCATCTCTATCACATCATCCTCATACTACCATTTACTAAAGGTTACATGGACGATCTCTCTTGCCAAGCTTCCTTTCCTCTACAAGATCAATCTAATAAAGTCTCCTCAGATTTTAATAATTATAGAGGCTTGGTAAAAATACCATTTTTATCCATCTATGCCTTGGTTACTTTTATAAATTTCCACACAATTGGTCAATAGATATAATTAATGGATTTCTAAATGAATTTATATGCTTTGTGCAAACTGCAAACCTACCCTAGAAGTAGCATAACCTTTTACAGACCTTGAGATACACATGATACATAAATGTATATTGTATCCTTACATAGTATATATCATCAACTATCCTTTTCTATTATCATGTCATCTATAGAACCAACCTAGCATAAGGAAAGGTCAAGTGTCAGTCCTTGTAGTTGACTATTCATCTAGGTATCTTCCCCTTCCTTGAGTTTTGTGTTGAAAGTTTTTGTGCCCTCATCTTAGAATTTTGTTTATTTCACATTCCATAATCATCACTTACTATGTACCTTAGATATACTTCACAAACCTTACTTTTCAATTTTCACACTTTGCATGCTCCTCCGCTATTATGTGCACTACTCTTATAAGCTTCTTTGATAAGATAAATTATTTTCACCTCAATTACATAAGTAAAAACTTGACATTAGTTTCAACCTTATTTAACATTGTGTTATACATATTTAACTGAATAATCTTGTGCCTTTTCCTCAAGCCCTAAAGGCTCTGTTCCTTCATGCATTATCACTCAAGCCTTTACTCTTGCACATTATTTCTGGTCCCCAGTGCCCTTATGTAAACTACAATTATTCACATATGTCCCTTGCTTAACCAAATATAAAATTTGTAACCCATTTTATTCTCCAACTTGTTGTGAAACTTTTATCTACCTTCATTCCAAACAAGTGGAATCTTATGTTGTCCAAAATAGCCTCTTTAAAATATTACACTGCATAATTGTGCATATCAAAAGTTAGTTTATTTATTCGATTGATTGAATCTAATTTTGGGTGATGCAAGATTTAAAATTAACTTGGGATGCTCCTCAATTAGACTCCCTAGGTATTTAAAATGTAAGCTCATGCTTACAAATAGGGTTGGAGTGGTATAAACACCATTTTATTTAGTAGACTTGACCATGAGGCTCGCCTCCACTTGATGTGGCACCTGAGCAATCTCATTCAATGCTTTCTCCTTATTTAGACCTTATTTGGGACAAAAACCATCCTTATCCTATAAGTTTTTCCAATATTTATACCATGTGTATTACACAACCTTATCCTTACACACTCTTCTCTCCATAATTATTATCTCATGGGGTTGTGCCCACCTTTATCCATGCATCTCCACCAAAAGGTCTCTACACATTTTTATTCCTTTTTCTATGCACCTTCTCCCTCTCTTTCTACTATGTGCACCTTATTCATTATATCACACATGGAAATTAGGGATACTTGTGTGTCATTCTTCCATTTATTTCTCATGAAGTATGTTTGTGTGGTTATTCCACTACCTCTTCCTTATCTATTTTATCTTGCTTGATACCCTTGGTGGTATGTAAGGATATATGGGATCCATCCTCTCCCAACTTATCTTATTATTATATCATCATACACTCTACTTTGAGTACTTGGATTGATATCTTCTCTAGTCTCTCTTGCTCTTCATATTTAGGCCAATAGTCTAATGCCTTGCCCTCGATTGGTAGTGAATTAATTTCCTTACATGTAATGAAAATTATGATCTCTTGGTAAGCTTCGAGTTGATACCCTAATTGTCCTTCCTCTAGTGACCTTATTAAATCTCACAAAATATATATTGTGCATTCCTCACCAACTTCAGGCTGATCTTGGCCAATTCCTTCCAACAACTCCTCTCTACTATGCACAAATAATGTTGCATCCTTATTAGTTGTAGGCTGAATTTAATCCTTTGATTGCACATCTTATTTTCATCTCCTATGGTCACCGTGATAGTTTTTTTTTTACCTAATTTTGATATTTGTACACATTATTATAACCCCTTCTACAAGTGAGTGTTATATTCAGTGAAAAACCTACATTTTCATTATCTATCTAGTCTATTCTAGCTATCCTCCACCTTGTACCTCTTTAATTATTTCCTATACTTGGTACGATATTATCTTGTTGTCTATGAGACAATTTAGGTTTAGATACAAGATTACACCTCTTCTACTCCCCTTTAGACCTTAGAAAATGCCTTATGAAAATAGGTTTGCATTCTTCTACCTCTCCATCTTTATGACTTCTGAAGGGTACATTTACTCCACTGGCACTTGTTACAACTCCTCTATCTTTTTTGGTGCACCTTTGGGCATATGTGCCTCACTCTTGCTTATATTATGCTTATAAAATCTTAATTATGCTCTCAAAAAATCTACTTATCTTTCTATAATATCTTTCATTGCTCTTTCCTTTTGTGCCTCCTCTATGGATGTCTCTCCTTTCAACTAGGAATCTTATAAAGCTTCTATTTATTTAGGATCTATGACTACCATGCCGATCAGATCCTCCATGAGGATTTATTATTCCAAAGATTGTGTATAATATTTCACTTTAAGGAATAAAATGTTCCCTCTTCTTTTTTTAATGCATTATCCATGCCACACATAAGAACATTTGCACTCTCTTTAGGGTTCATTTTCTTTGCTCTGATTTCTATGTAGGGTGATTCTACACCTTACACATCCTTTTGTGCTTTCATTGGCTATTACAGATGATACCTACCTCACCTTCACCCATTGTACTTTTTTGTTGTTGGGTTTATTCTTAGATTTTTCTCATACATTTTTCTTCGTATCTTTTTCCATCCATTTCTTACTTGAATTGGTTTCCACTCTTCCACTTTTTCATGGGAATATTTATTACGTCCACATTGCTCTCATGTCAGCTTCTCCCATACATATCCTTTTGTTATGACCCTCTCTTCTTCAATTCAATAGCTAGGATTTGGAGGTTCCCTCCTATGGCATTAGAGGCTTGTACACCATTTAAGATGGATTTTAGGATACATTACTTGGTTTAGTAGTTTGGAAACCATATAATTCCAATCATATACCCTCTTCTTGCCTTTCTACATCCTTATCTCTTAGATATATCTTTATCCATCTGATGCATTTTTAGTCAGACTTTTCTACACATATTCCATCTTCATGGAGTCCTTTACACCCTTTAATGTGAAATAATGCTTGACATCCAAAAACCACTCCATTTACTCAAGGCTTTCTATTCTAGGTAATTTTTAAGCATCAACTTAAGGATGATTCTCCATGTGCCTCAAAACCTTTAAGGGTTCTCTTCTTCCACATGTGTCTCCCCACCTCTCTATGGAGTCATTCTTCCCAAAATATTTATGACTCTATACCATGTGTCACTCCATATTTGTGCCTCTCTATGGAGTCTCTCTTTTAGCACTTGAGGCATGAAGGTTATCTCCTTCATATTATTTGATATATATGAATCTAAGGGATGTGTTATCCCATCTTGGATTCTCACTGAGTTATCCCTTATGCTTTTCATTCTCTACCCATACACACTTGATGTATAACACTTTTTGGCTCCTTCTACCCAAGAGGTTGATTGGAATATTCTCTTGTACTTTACTACCTCATGGTTGATGATCTATCAAAATATTAACTTCACTCATTCTTATGGACTAACTCACATTTAGTGATGTATTTATGCTACATTAAACTATCTCACTTTCAGTGATTGATCGACACTTCACTTAGTTTCCTAGTGTAAGGACTACTTCATGGTCGACGATTTGATAGCATTTCACACACTCTTACAATTTAATCATAACCTCACAACCTTTATGTTATTTACTACCATACTCTCTATCATAATCCTACATAGACACTCTAGACTTAAGAACCATATGTTCAAATTTTCCTTCTAAAATCCTATGTAGCTTATCCCTACCAAGTGTTTTTTTTTGCCATCGCTTTGTACCCACCTTCCTCATAGTGGAAAATGATGTTCTACTAACTACCTCATGTTCTTTGATCTTTTAAATTTTTTATTCTCATGTTACCCATATTCTCTACCCACCTTCTCATGGTAGAAAAAAATATTTTTCTAATTATCTCACATTTGATGATCTGATGGCTTTCCTTATATTGGCTCATATTTCACTTGTAAGTTCATAATCTATTCATGCATTTATTAAAGGTTTTTGACCTTTCTTTGATACCAATCTTGGTGTAGGTAAGGGTCAGGGTTCCTAATGAAGGGAAAACTTAACCTTGTGTTAGTTAGAGTTACATCAGATAATTCCAATAAATCATGTATTTCATTCATCTTAGGATGTTACATAACATTTCAAGATTCAAAACTATTATAATGGAGCTCTATGCCTCTCAGAACCAATCCTAATATCTATATCTTCTCAAGTCTATTATGACATCCTTAGATTACCATTCACTCAAGGATACATGCCTTATTTATCATCCTATCTTCCTTTCCTCCATGGGGTCACTCTAAAAAGGTCTCCTTCTTGGATTTTGAGCATTATAAAGGCTTGGTACAAACCCATATTTATATCCATCTGTGCCCTAATTACTTTTTTGAATTCTGATGCAGGAACATCAATCTAAGTTTTTAATTCTATTCTATTTTGTCAAATTTAGATTGATTAGTTTTTTTTAGGGGTCTTATAGGTCATAAAATTAATTTTATAATCATCTCAAAGTGTTTATATTAGGTTAGGTTGGTTAGAATTTGAATTTGGCACTTTCTTGTCAAATTTTAAATTTTAAATTATCCTCTTTAGTTTTAGAGACTTTTAAAAATTTATAGTGATTTTTAATGATGTATTTAGGTTTTTTAAGTTTTTATAGAGTCTTAAAGTGAATTATAATGTTTATATCACCTTGGGTTTCATAATTTATCATATTGGTTAATGGTATAGTTTAAATAAATGCATCTTAAGTTTATTCAACACCTACATTAGATTGATCTTGGAAAATTAGAGAATTTATAGGAATATATATTGAATTGTAAAAGATTTAATTTGATATTAATATAAAGATTAAGGAAGTATTGAATCTCCAATAATGAGGGATGAAGAGAACATAGGTCTAAAGAGAAGACAATCGTAAGAATTTTGTGCAAGTACATGTAAGACTTGATTATCAATGAAAGAACTTAGTTTTTGGGAATGTATTGGTATGTAAATGAAGTATATATGAATTAAATATATTTTTTCATTGATTATATTGACACATTTAAGAGGTATTGACTACTAACAAGTAGATACAAGGCTAACTCAGTCTGTACATAATGAAGTCTAACATTTTTCATTTTTCAATAGGCTATTAAAGATTATTATCTTATTTATATGTTTATTGGTGTTATAAAAGTTGAGAAAAAGAAAAAGAAAATATTATAACTTGTTTTTAGGATTAAAAATTCAATAAATACTCAAACTTAATCAAATCCTACAATTCTGCCCACACATACTTGTACCCTACCATTTGGATGTTTCTTTAGGTGACTTTTATTGGGTTTTTAATATTGTGTCAATTAAATAAGGGTGTTTGATATATTTTAGTGTTTATATACCTTTAAAAAAAATTAAAATTTAAACCAATCCTTAAAACCTTTTGGTGTTCTTGAAAACCAATTTTTTCTTTCTCTCGGCCTGTGTTAAAGACCTAGTGAAGATGTTTGGCCATTTCATGGTTTGGATATGTAGAGAGTGATTCAGACCTTAAAATTTGGCATGTATGATGGATTTTTCATCATAAAGGTGAATCAAATATTATTTTTCCATTTTGGCATGTAAGGATATTGTTAGATCAAAAAGATTATTTTAGGCCTAAGAGACCTAACTGATAGAGAAAAGTCTTAGTTAGTGTACTTTATTTATGAGTTGGTTCATAAAAATTTATAGAGTGATGTAAAAACCTAATGGTTATATAAAAATATCATTTTTTTAAAAACCCTTAATGAAAGTGCCTTCAAAGGGATACTAGCAAGAGACCTAAAATAATGAAGATCCTTGAAAATAAAGTTCTTACCTTTTGATTTGGAATATAAAATTTTGTGTTTTATTAAAGGATGATAGTGGGTACTTAAACAAATAATTTTTTAGTCTTTAAACCTTCTAAAATTACGTAATCACCTAAAATAATGCTTTAAAAGGGCTAGTAGAGATAGGCTAAAGAAGGGAAACTTGTGTTAAAGTTGTTGTACTAATACCTCTACATTAGTTTGGTATGAGTGTAAGTTTTATACTTTAAAGAGACTAAAATAATTTTTACACTCTTAGAAAACAAGAGTGAGTTGATAGTTTTTGATCAGATAGCTTAGAGAGTGATTTTTGGTTAGGTAGCTTGGAAAGTGAGAAGACATGATGCCACCTAAAAGTAATAGGCCCAATATTCAAATTATATTAGAGGAATTTTAGAACCCAAGGATTGGTTTTGATGGTAGGCTTATATTAGTAGAATATATTCAAATAATGGGAGTCTTAACAGGTGTTGAAAGTGATAGAGAAGAAGAATTTCAAGAGCTAGAAGAGGAAGATGGAAAAATTAGAGATCGTGATGAATAAAGTCTTGAAATAATTCTAAAGGTAGTAATGAAATAAGGGGCCAAACCAAAAGTGAAACTTCCTACATATTTAGGAAGCTTAGATGGAGAAGAACTTGTTAACTAGATTGTATAACTAAACACATACTTTGACTATGAAAGTGTTCCAGAGGAGAACCAAGTGAAGTTTACTCACATAAATCTGAAAGGGCATGCATTCCTTTGGTGGGATTTCATTTTAAAATAAATAAGAAATAAGAGAAAGATAAAGATCAAGTCTTGGGATAGGATGGTCTCCAATTTGAAGGACAAATTATTTCTAAGGGAATATGAAACAAGCCTCTTCAAAAGATTATAGACTTTAAATCACAAAGAAATGAGTATCAATGAATATAAAGAGGAGTTTTATAAGTTGGTCATCAGATCAAGTCATATAAAGGAGGATAAAGAAAAGTTTTCTAGATAGATTAGAGGATTGAGATATACTTTACAAGATGAATTAAGTTTAGTTAGACCCAAGACTCTTGAAGAATGTTATTAACTTGCATTGAAAGCTGAAGCCAAGCTTAATAGAAGACAAACACAATAGAATAGAGGTAGAGGAAAAAGTTATAGAGGAAGGGGTCAGTAAGGAGGTAGAAATAACTCAAAAAGAAACTAAGGAGAAGCTAACACTTAATAATAATAATAATAATAATAATAATAATAATAATAATAATAATAATAATAATAATAATAATAATCCTAGAGGTGGATTTAGAGGTAGAAGGTCATATTTCATAGGTGGACATGCATCAAGAGGAAGAGGATCTATTAGATTCATAGATAAGTGCTCGAGTGTAATAATTTTATAGGACATAGGTTTTTGGAACGTCTAAAGGGTCAACAAATAGGAAGTTATAGGCCTAAAAACATAAATCAGGTTATTCAATAAATATAAGAGGAGAGTGTTGGTTCTCCATCTCATTTGGAATAACCAGAGGTAGGTAAATCTTTGTTTATGAGGAGAGTGTTGATCAGGACACTTAAAGAGAAGGAACCTACACAGAAATAATATTTTCAAGACCTCATACAAGTGTCAAGGTAAATTTTTTAAATTAGTTATTAATTTCGGTAACATAAATAACTTAGTTTCAATTGAAATGGTGTATAAACTAAGATTGAAAAGGCTACCTCATCTAACTCCCTAAAAAGTTTCATGGCTATAAAAAGGGCATCAAGTATTGGTTAGTGAACAATGTTGAGTGGAATTTCAAATTGGGAGTTATAAATACAAATTTATTTATGAAATTATGCCAATGGATGTGTGTCATGTGTTACTTGGAAGGCCTTGGCAATATGATAGGAAGACATCACATGATGGAAGGATAACTATTTACACTTTGGAGAAAGATGCTATAATCCATACCTTATTGCTTATGAAAGAATAAGATGGTGAACAAAATATTGGTTCAATTGTAATGGTAGTAAGGGAAAATGAGTTTATGAATTAATCACAAAAGAATAACTAGGATTTGTAATGGTACTCAAGTCTATAATATTCATAACAATAACCAAGATGAATGAGCTACCTCAAGAGGTGCAATATGTGATCAAGGACTATACTGATATCATAGTAGATGAACTACCTAGTGAGTTTCCCCCCATAAAAAAAATAAGTCATCACATTGATTTAATTCTAGGATTAAGCTTTCCTAATAAGGCTACATATAAGATGACACCACAAGAAAATTCTAAGATCAAAAATTAAGTTCAAGAACTATTGGACAAAGGGTTGGTTAAGGAAAGTTGCCCATGTGTAGTGTCAATGGTGTTAGTGCATAATAAATAAGGATATTGGAGGATGTGCATAGATTTAAAAGCAATCAATAAGACCACTATAAGGTATAAGTTCCCTCTCCCAAGGATTGAAGACTTGCTGGATTTTTTGAGGGGGTCAAACTATTTCTCCAAGATTGAACTCAACAGTGGATAATACCAAATCAAAATTAGGCATGGAAATGAATGGAGAACGACTTTCAAGACTAATGAAGGGTTGTGTGAGTACTTGCCATGCCATTTGTCCTCACTAATTCACCTTGTATATTCATGAGGCTCATGAGTTAATTTCTTAAACCATTCATAGGTAAGTTTGTTGTAGTTTATTTGGATGACTTATTGATTTATAGTCATAGAGAATATGAACTCTCCATCATTTTCATTTGATTATGAGAAGGTTACACGAGGAGAAGATACTAATCAATATCAAGAAATGTGTATTCATGAAGACAAAATTATTGTACCTTAGTTTTGTGATATCTTAAGGAGTATTAAAAATGGATAAGAACAAAGTGAAATCTATAATGGAGTGGCCAACTCCCAATTTAGCTAGAGAGGTAATAAGTTTTCATGGCCTTGCAAGTTTTTATAGAAAATTAATTAGAAAATTTAGTGGAATTTGTGTTCCAATCATAAACACTATTAGAGGAGATAATAAAAATTTTATTTGGAATGACATGGCTGAAATAAACTTTCAATTTTTGAAGAGGAAAATCACTGACTAGCCCATCATAGCACTTATTGATTTCAACAATGTCTTCCAAGTGGAGTGTGATCCAAGTGGAGTAGCCATTGGGATTATCTTAAGCCAAGAGGGCAGGCCTATATCATACTTTAGTAAAAAACTAAATGACGCTAAAAATAAGTATTCATAGTATGATTTGGAGTTATATGCAATGGTGTAAGCCTTGAGGAAGTGGAGGAATTATCTAATGCCTAAAAAAGTTTATGATTCACTGATAACCATGCTTCATAATTCATCACTAGTTAGCCCAAGCTCTAGTAGAGGCATATAAAATGGATAAAATATTTTTATAATTTAAATTTTACTATCAAGCATAAGAAAGGCCAAAGTAATAAGGTGGATGATGCTTTAATTAGGAGGGAATTTCTAGTCAATGAAGTTCAGCTTGAAAGTGTAGGCATTGATTAACTTAAGGAGTTGTATAATAGTGATGAAGATTTTTAAGAAGCCTATAAGGATTATAAACATCCAACCACCTTGAACAAATAACCATGGTTGGATTACATGATAAAATATGGAAAATTGTTCAAAGGAATATAGTTATGTGTGCCAAAGAGTTCAATGAGGGAGAACTTGATCAAAGAGAAGAATTGTGGTACTATGGCAGGAAGTTTTGGACTTGACAAGATATTGGAACAACTTATTAGGCATTAATTTTAGCCTAAAATGCAAGCAGAGATAAGAAGGTCAATAAAAAGATGTAAGGTTTGTCAAATGACTAAGGGTATATGTACAAATGTAGGTTTGTATCAGCCTTTACCTATCCCAAATATATCATGGCACTCTATTAATATGGATTTTGTCATAGGGCTGCCTAGGACTCAAAGAGGCTATGACTCTATTGTTGTAGTAGTGGATAGGTTTTCCAAGATGGCACATTTTATACATTGAAAAAATACTAGTGATGCTACACATAAAGAAAATTTGTTCTTCAAGGAGGTTATTAGACTACATGGACTGCCATTACGCATCATATATGATAGGGACACCAAATTTATAGGTCACTTTTAAAGGATCTTGTGGAAGTAGCTTCAAATAAATATGAGTTTTAGTTCTGTATACCACCCTTATAATAATGGAAAACCTAAGGTGGTTATGAGGATCTTAATAAACTTTCTAAGGTACCTATCAAGAGATAATCCCAAGAAATGGGATTTGGTACTACCATAGACAGTGTTTGAATATAATGATTCTTCCAATAGGAGCATTGTCATGAGTCCATTTTAGGTAATGTATCACATGAAAAAAATAAGATTATTTGAATTGAGATACTTGATTAAAATAGACAAAAAGAGTGTTAAAGGGGAGGAGTTTGATGTAGCTATACAAGAAGTACATGAACATGTGAAAAGGCAATTAGAAACAAGCATGGAGAAATATAAGAAACAAGTAGAATTGAAGAGAAGAGAGGTTATATTTGACATTGGTGACATGGTTTTGGATCACCTGAGAAAGAAGAGGTCCAAAAGGTGAGTATACCAAACTCAAAATGAAAAATATAGATCTTTGTAAAGTTCTAAATAGGTTCTATAACAATGCTTATGGGATAGAGTTGCCTAGTGGAGTCGAAATCTCTCTCATTTTCAATGTTGAAGAGATATATCCATTTTAATAAGGTGATGATAGTGATAAATTAATATAAGGAGAATGTATAATAGTCCAATAGTGGGCAAGTCAGTTGCCAACAACCAAGAAGGAGGAGCTAGAGATCATCTTAGATAAGAAGATTGTCAAGAAAACAAGAAACAAAGAGTATTTACAGTATATAGTTAAGTGTAAACATAATACTAATGAATATTCTACTTGGATGATAGAATAAGAGATCAATCACCATGGAAATACTATTTCATACCTCATGATTATGAGTTCATGAGTCTATTTTTCTACCCCTTGGGAGTATGATGTAGGGACATCACTCTAAGTTTTCAATTTTGGTTTGTTTTGTCAATTTTGGATTACTTATTTTTTTTCAGGGGTATTAAAGGTCCTAAAATTCATTTGATAATCATTTCAAAGTGTTTAAAGTAGGTTAGGTTAGTTAGAATTTGAATTTGGCACTTTCTCGCCAAAATTTAAATTTATTTTTTTGAATTGTCCTCTTTAGTTTTAGAGACTTTTATAAATTTATAGTGATTTTTAATGATGATTTTAGGTTTTTTAAATGTTTATATAGTATTCATGTGACTTCTAATGTTTAAATCACCTTGGGTCTCATCATTTGTCGTATTGGTTAATGGTCTAGTTTAAACAAATGCATCTTAAGTCTATTCAACACCTACATTGGATTGATCTTGGATAGTTAGAGAATTTACAGGAATATATCTTACATTGTAAAATATTGAATTAAATCATAATATAAATATTAAGTAAGCCTTGAATCTACAATAATGAGGGATAAAGAGAACACAGGTCCAAGAAGAAGACAGTCACAAGAATTTTATGCAAGTACATGTAAGACTTGATTGTCAATGAAAGATTTTAGTTTTTAGGAATGTATTGGTATGGAAATTTAGTATATATGAATGAAATATATTTTTTCATTGATTATATTTACACATTTAAGATATATTGACTACCAACAAATAAATACAGGGTTAACCTGTACACAATCAAGTGTAACATTATTCATTTTTCAACAAGGTATTAAAGATTCTTGTCTTCTTTATATGTTTATTGGTTTTAAAAAAGTTGCGAATAAGAAAAATTATTTTAGGATGATTTTTTTTAGGCTTAAAAATTCAATAAAGACTCAAACTTAATCAAATCCTACAACTCTGCCCATACAAACTTGTACCCTACCAATTAGATGTTTCTTCAGGTGTTTTTTATTGGGTTTTGAATCTTGTGTCAATTAAATAAAGTTGTTTCATATCTATAAGTGTTTCTATACATTTCACAAGCCTTTTTCAATTGAAACTAGACCTTAAAACCTCTTGGTGTTCTTGACAACTAACTTTTTCTTTTTCTTGGCCCATATCAAAGACCTAGTGAAGAGGTTTGGCCATTTCATGGTTTGGATATGTAGAGAGTGATTCAAACCTTAAAATTTAGCATGGATTATGGGGTTTTAATCCTAAAGGTTAATCAAACATTATTTTTCCATTTTGGCACATGTGGAGCTTGTTAGAACAAAAAAGCAATTTTAGGCCTAAGAGACCTAATGGATAGAGAAAAGGTTGAATTAGTGTACTTGATTTGTGAATTGGTTCCTAAATTTTTTTAGAGTGATTTAAAACCTTAATGGGTATATAAAAAGATACTTTTTTCTATTTTAAACCCTGTGAGTTTTACAAACCCTTAATAAAAGTGCCTTCAAAGGGCTACTAGCAAGATACCTAAACAATGAAGATCCTTGAAAAGAGTTTTTACCTTTTGAGTTGGAATATAAATTTTTGTGTGTTATTAAAGGAATATATAGGGTAATAAAATCACTAATTGATTTGGAAACCTTATAGAATTTTCTAATCACCCAAAATAATGCTTTGAGAGGGCTAGTAAAAATGGGCTAAAGAAGGAAAGCTTGTGTTAAAGTTGTAATAATCCGTCTACATGAAATTACCATGAAATAAAATGATAATAGTAATTAATGGTGTTTTGAGTGAATCTATATAATTTGCATAAATCTACTATATGGTTACCCTAGAAATAACATATCCTTTTACATATCTTGAGTCATCTGTACCTGATAGATGTCAGATCATATCCACATGTATTAGATATTTTTAGATATGCTTCTATATTTCCATGTGTTAGGATTCATGTTCATATGTGTTAGGAGTCATGTTCACCATGACTATGTTTTGAGTCAAGATGACTGCGAAAGACATGTTGAGGGAAGTGAAGTGTTTAAGGTCTTATAAGAAATGATGATGTATAAAATAGACATATTAATGTTTTTGGATACATAAATTAACTATAGAAGATTTTTGGAAGCTGGAGAGATAGGTTTAGTGATTTAACCTTGCAAGACAAAAAGGGTTGTCTAGCTATATTGAGACTATGAGAAAGAGGTTTGAGGAATTGGTCTATTAGACAAATGATTGACGCTAGAAAAAGATAACTATCAATTGTATGATGGTATATAAGGATAATAATATATATTAATATGGGTGACATGTATTAATAACACACTTATAAGTTATAAACATAAAATTCTACAAGACTGTACTTTTGGAGGCTACATGCAGTTTAAATGACCATCTTGTAGAGATGTGTTGAAGGTGTTTTGTGAAGAGTTAAAGAAAAAAATGAGTTTGAAGATGTCAAGGAAGTATAAAAGGTTCATGATAATGCATTTAATTTTTTTTTCATATTAAATATTTAATATTCAAGAGTTCTTGATTGAACTTTGAATGTGTTTGACTAGCCTGAATGGTCATGTTGCAAAGGTAGTTTTGGATGCTTGGAGCCTAAGTGAAGGTGTCCAAAGGACATGGAGATGTTTTTATGTTTATGTAATATATATTAATTAAATTGGTTTAGTGTGTTGATTTGTCAATTTTTTTTCACTCCTTGAGGATATGCCTAACTCTCCTCATCCAAGTGGCACAATGGAAACATCTCTCTTGCTATGGGTGACAATTTTGTTGAGATGAATCTCTAGAAGGGCTAGTTCACTTGATGAAATATTTGAAGAACTTTCTTGCCTATAAAATTTGGATGAAAAATGTTAAGAAAAAAAATAAGAAATTTTAAAAAAAGTGATGCACCAATAGTATATTTCCTCCCATTGACTGAAATTTTACCTCTTAGAGTCAAACAAGACTTCTTTCACACAAAACTCATAATTCAAGTTGCATTGTCACATCAATGTTTCATAAGTTAGGTCCAAGAGGCATTTTGATGCTTAAGAAGGTAATTCAGGATTCATTTATGGGATATAGTCATGAACTAATTCTAAGATACCTATACACTTAGAAAAGAACACTAACAAAGACCTGTAACAATTGCTCTTTTGCACATTTGGTGAATAATCAAGAATAACATGCTAGAAAAGATAATCTTCTACTAGACAAGACCAACAAGATTGCAATAAAACTCAATTGAATAACATTTGAGTAGGAAAAATCACTTGTTTATTTATTTAAGATTCATTCAAGTACAAATTTGGCCAGGGTTTCACCATTAACCAATGGAGGCTACTCAAAAGAGCCAACATTTATAGCCTTTGAGAGAAAATCATGGCAAAGGAAGTCTAAAAGTCACTTGGAAACTTGTCAATTACAAAAAAGGGGTTACAATTTGCATGAACAAGAGGCATGGGATGAACCATGCAATGTTAGGAGGTCCAATAATTTATAAAAGTCATGAAACCTATGAAAAGTGTCACAAAATTCCTTATCCTAGATCAGAAAACTACCTTCATTATTTGGAGTTGTTTGAACATCCTAAAACTAACTAGGGATAGGTCTGATGATTGGTATAAAATGGAAGGTATTAAGGCATGCAATTCCATGCATTAATTTCATTCCTACTCATCTTTAAACTCATAGAAGGTAGCCTTCACTATCTACAGTCTTAAAAACTCCATTTTTAGTCACCCTTCACACTTGGCCTCAAACATTGCTTCAATTTTACATGAAAATCCATGGGAGGGAGTTAATGACACCTATCAAGTCCCTACATAGCCTTATAGTCATTATGAATTCTTTAAAAAGGGGGTACACTTAGAGTTCACCCTTCTTATCCTTGTGTTCACTATGCCAGTTTTGACTGGTTAAAAGGAAGGTAATTGTTTAAACACTTAAAAGTTTTTTCCTAGAATAAAATGGACATAGGGAGTTATTAGAAGATATAATATTCCACCCAAACTTGATTTCACTTTTAAACACCTCATGTATCCTACAAAACACACAAAATAGTGTGAAAAACCCTTTTTATGCTCCCATCCTTACAAGTCCATATAGAGTCATCTACATTATCTAATATATTTAACTACCAAAATATTCCATTTGGATAGCTCTCCAAGCTCATTTTCTCCATCAGAACCTGGCTGAGGTTTAGTAGGGTTTTGAGTAGTTTCTGGTCTTAAGATTTGTTTATAAAGCTCTAACATTGAATCTAATTTAAAATTACACAAAGTTGATGCCAAGTGACCTTAGTAACCTATCCTAATCCCTTTTCCTCTTATGTAAAGCCTTGGAAAGGATCTGAGCATTTGAAAACACCTCTTCGAGCTTGATTCTACTCCTTTTACATGTTTGAACTCCTTTTTGGATAGAAATATATTTTTATTGGATTTATCTACATAATATGAGTTCCATCATGTTTATATATAACTTTATAACCTACTTCAATCATCTAGATAGTTAACCAAAGGGTAGGAGTGAAGATGTACTACCATTTGGCACTAAGCCTTCCTAAAGCCTAATAGGTCTAACATGCACCCTACTAGGTTTGATTGATAGGATTGGTAAATTATAGGTGGGTTGGTATATTATTAATAATCACACCTCATTTTATCTTACCAAGCCACTACATATCCTTTTAAGCACCTTTATTCATCTTTTTTCCTCATTTGCCAACTAGACCTAGTGGAGGTTTGCCATGTTGGATTGTGTGCATGAGAAATTTGGTCACCCTGAGGGGTTTGAGCATGATATACTGATTCCATGGAATCAATTTTTATTCCATAAACCTTATCATATGTTTACATGAGGTTTTAAAAGCTCCTTATTGAGTCCTTTTCTCATTTTGTCCTCACTAGTTCATTTTCCCAAAGTCTGATTTTCCTAGACTGACTAACATTTGAGATAAAATAGATAGGTATATAACTCATCCCAGTGGAAAATTTAATATTTTTTGAGTTTTATTAGGTAGTAATTATTATTTTTACTATAGGGTTTTTATTTATTCCATGATTTAGGTGTTTAACCATCTCCATTTGACTAAAAAAGGCCTTAAAAACCCTATTTTCCTATAATCTTTCCTTAAATCCACCTAGGAGTCACTCTTTAAAGACAAAAAAAAGTATTTAGGTTGATTAAAAATGTATTTAATCTTCAATTAATTCTTATAAAGGTTTGGATTCACCCAAAACTCCTCTCTTTCATGGATTTTTCACATTTTGTTATTGAACAAGCATGATTTCTCAATCCACAGTACAGAGTATTGCCCTCTGGCCAAATAGCGAAGGAATATGATCCTATTGGTAAGGTAGTGAATATGTAGGAATGAATATTTAATATTCATAAACTATTTTTATTTATTTATAATCCTTTACCATCTCCCCTTGACAAGTTTATGTTCTACCTTACCCTTGCTTGCCTTCTACCTATAGGTGCATATAGGGGTTTAGAGGGATCATGTAAGCTGATTTATCCTTTATAATGGTATTATGAAATCACTAAAATCTCCACTAATGTGTTCATACATGACTTAATGAGGGCTGATCTATTTTTTTGATCTCATTGTAGTTTGAAATCAACAAACTGAGCCCTTTTTCCATAGGATTGAGTAATCATGCTTGACTACTGTAAATGTGTGTGTACTCTTTAAACTTGGGTTTTAATGTGAATAGGTCATTTTTACACACACTAATGTTACCAAACCATCTATTTTAATTGGTATTATTCCTTGGAAACTTTCAAAACACCATTTGGAGCATCTATCTTAGGGTCACTATCTCATACCTTATTAGACTGAGACACCGCTGCCTGTAGGTCATCTTGCTTTATCTAAGGTTGGTCATGGTATGTGACACTTACATTACCTTATTTTAATAAAAGAAACATTTGATATGTCTCATATATATTTTATTCATCTTATATGCTCATCTAGTTCATGAATGGGTTTCCTTTTACCATGATTGGGACAACCTTGTTTGACCCTTGTAGGTGCCTATTTTCTCACTTGGACCTTGTTCATGGTGAGTGAAGAAGTGAATGACATTGTTCAAACTGTAATGAAATCATTTACAACCATAAAAAACAACACAAATCTATCAAACACTTCAACTAGACCTTGTTTTCAATTTGATGAACTGTTGACTGAGACACTTTGCTCTCAAGGCCCTACTGTAGGTGCATTATCTATACAAGGAAGACTTATGGGTGGTCTTAGAGTCTACAAGACAATGTTTGAATCTTCTCCTGATATCCTTTGGGCCATTTGTATTCCATTTAATTAGTTAAAACCTAATAGTCACGATAATTTTCAATGTTGCTCTTTATGGTGACAAAAGGGTCATTTGCATCTATAGGCCTGTTGATATTACTAAAGCATTTCAGTATGTGTAAAGGCATATTTGAGGCCTTACAAAACTTATTTACTCTTCCTTTTTGTCCTCCAAGTTTTTTAGGGGTATAGTATATATTATAATCAATCTATTCTATCCATTAGATGTATCAAGCAAAAGTGTATCCTTAGTATATATCATTTTCAAAAAGCTCATTGGCCACTATTTTGCCTTTTTTGGGTAAAACTTCCCTAAGCCTATTCTCTTGTCTCATAACATGGTTCCACACTCCTCATTTCCCTTTAAACACTTTACATGGATTTTCAAAGATTGATTATTGATGCCACATCTTTAATATTTCTCAATTTTTTCTTTCTCTTCATGAAATCACTTTTTCATCCTACTCAACCACCTATAGGTATTTGCTTGGATATACCACTGTGAGCTAAAAATTGAACAACATGAAACTCCACATGCAAGTTAACTTTGTATGCTTCCATTAAGCATTCCAATTCAGATCTTTCAATTCTAATAAGTTTGAATACATCTTTTTCCCTTGCATACCTTAGTATGACATCAGTAAGGCCTTGTAAGTGTACATAAGGGTGTTTTATCCAGGCAAGACATTGAATTTAGTAAGAACATGTTAAGGAATAGCTTCAAAACCTCTCAAATTCATTTTTTAACCTTAAATTTAGTGATATACATCAAGGACACTTTTTAACCATATTTGATACACCCTTTCTAATATGAACATCATTTGCATATACATGGGATGGAACAATCAAAAACATCAAATGACTATTTTAGCATGGTGAATAGGCTTGGGACTATACTTGCACTTTATTCAAATAACTAAATAGAATATATTAAAATAATAATGTATAATAAACTGATACACCATGAATAAAATTATAGGAATAAGATAAACAAGTCCATATATATGAATGCAAGTGAAGCTAAGCATGAAGTTGACAATGGAGGAAGACAAGCTTGCACACAACCCAAGAGATGACATGGTGAAACCAAAACATGGGAGTATGTTGTATCATGAAAAAATAACTTATATAACACAATTTCATAGCTATATGATATTCCTATTAGTAAACAAGAAACACTTCAACTAAAACTGTGCATAGTGACACCCTCTTGTAGTATGAACTAATTTTCTCATCAAAACATTATGAAAAATGAAAATAATAATGTAAATTTTTTTATAAGGAATAAAAATTACTCTGGAGTCAACATCACCAATTTATTCATATGCATTTGACTAAAATGGAGCAAAACCTATAGGGTGTATGAAATAGCTAACAGATTTGCATAGTCAACTTGTTAGCGATGGTTCATAAATCAAAGTTGATAAATATTTTTAATATTCATATTAAAATTAATATATTTTATTTTAATAAAACCTCCCAAATTTTTTTGACATGAAACCCTTCGTGTTTGATGTACCAAGCAAAAACTTGAAAGTCATTTCTACATGTTTAGGAAAACTAAAATGGAGTAGAATGGTTTTGGGAAGAAAATGACACTTATATATTAATTGAATAATTAATATATGTGTGGGTAATCTTAAGAGTCATATTTAACCATTTTCCAAGTGGCACATTTCCCAAAGAAGTCATACAAGTGCCAAACTCTTCCTTTTCTTTAAGAAAACTACCTTTTTTCTAAACAACCCATCATAATTTAGTTACTGATAGTTGGTTAATAATTATAAGGACACATGGGACATGTCATCACATTTTTAATCCTTCACATTTACCAAGAAATCTACACAAATCATTAAATACACCTTTTTGAACCTTAAAATAACTTAAAAGGATGTGTTGGCTAATGAAACCTATGATCAAGGCCAATATATCATTGAATAACATTAAAATACCTATGAAACACCTTATGAAAATATATTATGCTCCTAAAACATCTAAAAAACCAAGTTTTTATCTAGGGGTGGCCGAATTTGACTTAAAATATAAATTTGGTCAACAAATTAGTGACTCATATGGGTAGTATGCCTGCTATACTAAGGACTAATAGCATTATCCTTTCAAAGGCAAAGGGTGTCAATAAGTTCTTAAATAAAACTATAAAGGAATTTCCTAAAACTCACACAAAACAAACACACCACACACCAAGCAAACACAAGATAAAGAAAGACTCACACATGTGCATAATCACTTCAGGAACACAAGGAAAATAACAAACTATGTACAAGGAGAGATGAGAACCTTAGTAATAATGTTTATATATCCCATTTAATGGTATATGAAGCTCCTCTCCATATAAATTTGAGAGTTGTAAGGCATTGTGTTTCTTGCATTGTGTGATAACATAAGGGCCACTCCACAAAGCATCAAACTTTGTGTGTCTTCCAAGCTTAGCCCTATATTCATCCCACTTTAGAACAATGTCTCCCTCTTTAAAATTTCTTGGCATGGATTTATTGTCAAATTATCTCTTTTTTTGATCTTGGTGAGCTCTCATAATTTTCATAGCTTGACATCTTGTCTCCTCAAGCTCCAACTCACACAACCTGACTTCCATGCTTTCATTCTCCATCACTTCTAGATGATAAGTGAGGTCCAAAGCTAGTAACTCAAGTGAAATAGGTAATCTTTATTCTCTCCCATAAATAATAGTGTATGGTGAGTTTCCAATGGCTCTTTTTGAGGTTATCCTATTTGCCCAAAGAGTTATCTTCAACTTGGAATGCCAAGTCCTTTGGTTCTCCTCCATTATTCTCTTTGTGATCCTGATTAGATTCTTGTTGGTGGACTCAGCTAGTCCATTCCTTTGTGGATAATAGTTGGAAGAGGTACTAAGATAGATGCCATGTTTCAAATCCCATTCACTTGTCTTCATCCCAAGGAAAGCCAATGCATTATCTAAAATTATTGTTGAAGGATCCCCAAACCTTGTCACTATGCCTTCATAGAAGTCTAGAACTAAAATTTAATTTGATTCTTTGAGAGAAATAACCTCTACCCACCTTGTTAAGTAATATTTAGCAGTCAACACCCATTTATGGCCAACACTATAAGGTGGGTTGGTTAGGCCTATGAAATCCAAACTCCATTGTATGAAGGGTTGATCAACTTGAATTTGATGAAGGGGCAAGGCAAAAATATTTTGTTTACCATCAAGAAATAACACTTTTGGCACTTTCTTACCCAAGTATGGGTATCTTTGAAAAAACTAAGCCAAAATTATCCAGCCCTCATAATCCTAGTAGCTATGGTTCTTGAAGCAAAGTGACCACCAACTGATCCATCATGAAACTCAAGAAATTTTTTCTCAATCTGATCTAATTCAATACACCTCAATAGCACACTTGAGAAGTCCTTCCTAAACAACACTCCATCAACAAGTACATAAGGAATGGATTTAAATCTAAAGTACCTTCTTCTATCTCTATCAAGGCCTCATGGACACTCACCAATTTGGAGAAAATGGATCATATCTTATGTCCAAATCCTCATTGGTGAAGATGCAACTCTCATAGGGTCATCATGAAGTGGTAAAACAACCTCATTTTGTTCCTTCAAATTTGAAGCAAGGTGCTCAGATTACCCCTTCCCTTTCACTAGCTTTTTTATCTTGATTTCTACATCATACTCTATCACTTTTGTGATCTAACCAACCCTTTTCTCATTCAAATCTCTACTAAAAGGAAGTATTTGACACTAGGATGAGGTACTAATATGTGAATCTTGTTTTTAGATAACATATTTCTAAAATTATTTAGACTTATAACAACTGAAAGTACTTGCTTCTCAACATTGTTGCATCTTACCTCATAACCTTCCAAACCTTGACTAAGAAGGCTATAGGCTGATCCATGTTTTATTCATTTGATTGAGTAAGCATGGAAAAGATCACCTCCTCATTTCCAAAAGTATACAAGTTGAAATACTTTGAGAAATTAGGACTTGTAAGAGTTAGAACTTGGGCAATGGCTTGTTTAATATCTTCAAAACTTTCCTTCCTTCTTCTAGTCCAAGTGAACATTTCATCCTTCCTTAGCATAGAGGTTAGAGGATTTAATAAATTATAAAAATTAGGGATGAACCTCCTTATGAAATTAATTTTCCCAAATAAAGTTTGCAAACCCTTTTTGTGTTTGGGCAAAGCCAATGCCAAGATTGCACTCACCCTTTCAGGATCTATGGATAAGCCCTTCTTGGAGACAATTTGTCCTAAAAGATTACCTTCATGGAAAAAAATAGACACACATTTGGATTAAGAGAGATTAAAAACTCTCTACACCTCTCAAAAAATTGCCTAAGGTGATTCAAGTGATCCCTTGCATCCTTAGAAAAAACTATGACATCATCAAGATACACCAACACAATATCATTTATTAGTTTTGAAAATCCATATTCATTTCACATTGAAATGTAGCTCTAGGATTAGACAATCCAAAATTCATTTTCATATAATTATATGTACCCAATTCAGTATTAAAGTCTATCTTATATTGATCACTTTCCTTCACCAAAATTTGAATATACTCAGAATACCCATCAAGGAGAGAAAACCTTTCACTACCTACCACAACTTGAAAAATTTATTCCATGGAAGAAAGAGGATAATATTACTTCAAGGAAACTCTATTCAAGTACCTAAAATCAAAACACAAGCTAATTTATCCATTTTTCTTCCTAACAGGGACTAAGTTTTACAACCAAGATAAATGCTTAATAAGAAAGATGATTTCGGACTCAATTAACTTAGTAAGTTCTTTATTCATGAGAGGCTCAATATTAGGATTGATTGGCTTTCGTATTTTATTGATAGGCTTAGCATTCTCATAAATATATATATTATTTTGAGCTAGGTTTGGATCAAAGCCCTTAAAATCACTATATTTCCATGCAAAGACATTAGAAAACTCCTTGTATAACTCAATGAAAGCATGCTTCTCCTCACTAATACATACCTTCCCAAGTGAAAGCAACTTATCCTTGAAGATTTTTACTTTCTCAAAATTTTCTCTCTTAGTAGACATGCTTACCTTTTCTTTCTTCAACTGGTCATCATCATTAAAAATTCTCTCATGTGTGACAAGGCCTTTAGGGAGCTTGTTTGACTTCAATTGTATAATCTACCCTCCATATTGCTGCTGTAGTTTCGACTAATTATTGGAATAAAACTCATCCTCCTCTTGTGAAAAAAGTGATATTTTTTTTTCACTGTAAAACACTTGCCAATTAGTGACATTATCCGGTATGGAGGGCCTTACAATCACCTTGAGATGTGGCTGGTTCTTATCCTCTCCTATCCCCTTTGAAACATCAAATTGAGATCCAATTGATGCCAAAATATCAGCATATTTGTTGTATTATCTTAGGATATATGTGATTTTTAATTCATGGAAATCCTCCATAAGATCCCACACTCTATGCTTATAGGACTTAAGCAAATAGTTCTTAGTCACATTTTGGCCTTTTACCTGATTCACAATCAACTCACCATTACCATACACTTGTAACTCTTTCACACCTATTTTCATAGCACTCTCAAGGCCATGAATGAGGGATTAATATTATTCCAAAGTTAAATTATAAGATAATTGAAATATAAAATTGGAATAGTACCATTCCTTGGAAGGAGAAACCAATATTTCTCTACCACCTGCCCCAATCTTGCTTATTTATCCATAAAAGAAAAGCTGTCATAAACCATCCATGTCCTCAATTAGATTCATAAAATTTGGAATGAAAGATTCCTCCTCATGCATATAATACACTATAATACCATCCTCTTCTATGAATTTGTAATTATCATGCTCATAATGTTCATCTCCCCATTCTTCTAAGTACAAATTAGAAACTCCTTTAAGAGAAGATGTTGGAGATTGGTCTATGTGAAGTTATTCCTCATCAATAAAGGCATAATTAACATTTACCACCTTAGGAATGTAAATATATAAGTGATTATAGTGGATAGGCTCTGATTCAATCTTCAGCTTAGTACCATACTTTGTCCTAAAAAGCATATAGGACCAATTGGTTGCCAAGTATCCACCTATCTTAGTTGTAAACTCTCTTGACAAACAAAGAGAAAAGTATGGAGGAAAATATAACAAAAAAACATCATGAAGAATGGAAAAATTAGGAAAATCATGGAAAATCAAGTTCAAATCCTTGACTACTCCCAAGGTCTTTGTTGGTGATCTATCCAATTGTAAAACTCCCTTAGCCATTGGCTCATATTTGAGGCCTAGTTTGTCTATTATACACTTGGGCATAAATAAAGTACTAGCCCCACTATCTATGATGAAATTTTGAACCAAGAAATCACCAATGATTATAGATAGGTATAAATGAGGTTTTTTTTTGATATCAATATTCTTTACTTTTCCATCAATGGGGTGAGTCTCATTCACCAAGACAATGTTCTCATTCCTAGCTGATCCAACTTGCTTACCAAGTCTTTACAATTTTTTTTGGAGTATGCCATTTTGTCTAGGTATTTTTATTGAATCCCATAGTAAAATATTCATATTAAACTTCTTCATCTGGTCCACAACATTGATATAAGGATTTTTCACCTTTGAATGTTCCTTGGAAGCACCAGTACCTTGTGGTGTAGCTATAACTATGCCAAGACCAGCACTAATCTTAGACAATATTATAAGAATTATAGTCCCATTAGGTGTGATAAAAAATTTTATCACTTAGATTTTCACCCCTTGAGGATATTCCTAGATCTCCTCATCTAAGTGGCATAATGGAAACATCTCTCTCTGTGTGTGACAATTTTGTTGAGATGAATCTCTAGAAGGGCTAGTTCCCTTAATGTAATCTTTGAGGCACTTTTTTGCCTATCAAATTTGGATGAAAAGGGTTAAGAAAAAAAATAATAAAGATAAAAAAAGTGATACACCAATAGTATATTTCCTCCCATTGACTGAAATTTTACCACTTAGAGTCAAACAAGACTTCTTTCACATAAAACTCATAATTCAAGTTGCATTATTACATCAATGTTTCATAAGTTAGGTCCAAAAGGAATTTTGATTCTTAAGAGGGTGATGAAGGATTAATTTGTGGCATATAGTCATGACCCACTTATAAGACACCTATACACTTATAAAATAACACTAGGACCCATAACAATTGCTCTTTTGCACATTTGGTGAACAATCAAGGATAACATGCTAGAAAAGATAATCTTGTACTAGACAAGACCAAAAAGATTACACTAACACTAAATTTAATAGCATGTGAGTAGAAAAAATAAAATTTTTATTTCTTCAAGAGTTATTTAAGTAAAAAAATTTCTAGGTTTTCACCATTAACCAATGGAGGTTGCTCAAAAGAGCAAAAAGAGTCAATATTTATAGCCTTTGAGAGAAGAGCAAGGCAAAGGAAGTCCAAAAGAAACTTTGACAATTTTAAATATAATAAAATGGGTTAAAATTTGAATGATAAAGAGGAATGGGATGAACTATGAAATTTTAGGAGGTCCAATTATCCATACAAGTCATGAAACCTATGAAAAGTGTCACAAAATTCCTTATCTTGGCTCAGAAAATTGCCTTCATTATTTGGAGCTATTTGAATGTCCCACCACTAATTAGGGATAGGTATTATGATTGGTATAAAATTTAAGGTCTTTGTGTATGTAATTACATGCATTGGTTGTATTCCTACTCACCTTGAAACTCTTGGAAGGTAGCCTTCACTATTTGCAGTCTAAAAAACTCCATTTGCAGTCACCCCTCACACTTGGCCTCAAAAGTTTATTCAATTTTACATGAAAATTAATGTGATGGATTTAATGAAACCTTTTAATTACCTCCATGTCATTAGAGGCATTAGACATTCTTTAAAAAGGGGTTACACTTAGAGTTTTCACCCTTCTCACCCTTGTGTTCACTATGCCAATTTTGAATAGCTTAAAGGAAGGTAATTGTTTGAAAACTTATAAGTTTTTTCCTAGAATAAAATTTCCATATGAAGTTATTATAATTCCTAATATTCCAACCAAACTTTATTTCACTTTCAAACTCCTCCTGTATCTTGTAAAACACACAAAATAGTGGGAAAAACCTTGTTTATGTCCCCATCCATACAAGTCTGTATAGAAAAAAAGCATTTGGAGGAGATTTATGGATTCATATACATGATCCAACATATTTAAATACCAAAAAATTCCATTTGGATAGCTCTCCAAGCTCATTTTTCCATCGGGTCTTGGTTGAGGGTTTAGTAGGGTTTTGAATAGTTTCTGATCTTAAGCTTTGTTCATAAAGCTCTGACATTGAATATGATTTAAAATTACACAAAATTTATGCCAATGGAACCTAATAACCTCTCCTAATCCCTTTTGATCTTGTGCAAATCCTTGAAAAATATCTAAGCATTTGAAAACACCTCTTCGAGCTTGATTCTACTTGTTTTGCATGTTTAAGCTCTTTTTTGGATAGAAATAGATTTTTATTGGATTTATATGCATAATTTTAGTTAAATAATTTTTATATACACATACATAACCTGATTCAACCATATGGATAGTTAACCAAAGGGTAGGAGTGAAGATGTAGTACCATTTAGCACTAGGCCTTCCTAAAGCTCTAACAGGCACCCTACTAGGTTTGATTGCTAGGATTGATATATTGTATTTATGTTGGTATATTATGCATATTATCACTTAATTTTAGCTTAAAATTCACTACATATCCTTTAAATCACCTTTCTTTATCCTCTTTCCTCATTTGCCAACTAGACCTAGTGAAGGTTTGCCATGTTAGACTATATGCATGAGCAATTTGGTCACCCTAAGGGGTCTGAGCATGATCTAGTGCTTCCATGGAATAAATTTTACTTCCATACACCTTATAATATGTTTCCATGAGCTGTAAAAAGATCCTTATTGAGTCCTTTTCTCATTTTGTCGTCACTAGTTCACTTTGACAAAGTTTGATTTTCCTAGACTAGATGACCTCTGAGACAAAATAGAGAGGTATATCCCTCATCCCCATGGAAAATTGAATATTTTTAGAGTTATATTAGGTCCTAATGATAATTTTTACCAGAGGGTTTTTCTTGATTCCATAATTTAGGTGTTCAACCATCTCCATTTGCCCAAAAAGGCCTTAAAACCCCTATTTTCTTGCAATCTTTCCTCAAATCCACCTAGGAGTCACTCTTTCAAGCCAAAAAAAAGTCTTTAGGTTTCTGAAAAATTTATCTCATCCTAAATTAATGCTTATGAAGCTTTGGATTCACCCAAAACTCCTCTCTTCCATGGATTTTTTTATTGAACAAGCATGATTTCTCTATCCATAGTATAGATTATTGCTCTCTGGCCAAATAGGGAAGGAAATTGATCCTCTTGGTAAGGTATTGAACATATAGGAAAACCTATTAATCATTAATAAACTATTTTTCTTTGTTTTTAATACTTTTCCATCTCCCCTTGATAAGTTCCTATTCTACCTTACCCTTACTATCTTGCCTTCTGCCTGTAGGGGTTTAGAGGGTTTGTGTAAGCTGATTTGTTCTTTGGAATGGTCTTATGAAATCACCAAAATATCCATTGAGATGGTCATAAACAACTTCATCAGTGTTTATCTCTCATTTTGATCTCATTTGTATTTTGAAATCAATAGATTGAGCCCTTTTTCCATAGGACTGAGTAACCCTGCTTGACTACTGTAGATGTGTGTATGTACTCTTTAGACTTGGTTTTTGATGTGAAGAGGTCATTTAAATCCACCATAAGGTTACAAAATAATATATTTAAACTATTATTCTTACTTGGAAACTTTCAAAACACCATTTGGAGCATCTAGCTTAGGGTCATTATCTCATACCCTGATGGACTGAGACACCCTTGCCTGTAGGTCGTCTTGCTTTATCTAAGGTTAGTCATGGTATGTGGGACTTACCTTACCATATTTTAGGACAATAAATATTTAATATCTATCTTATATATTGTGTTCACCTTATATTATCATCTAGTTCATGATTGGGTTTCCTTTTACCATGACTGGGACGACCCTGTTTGACCCCTATAGGTGCCTATTTTCTCACTTGAGCCTTATTCATGGTGAGTGAGGAATTGAATGGCATTATTAAAACTATAATGAAATCATTTACAAACCTAAAAAATAACTCAAATATATCAAACACTTCAACTAGACCTTGCTTTCAACCTGGTGAACTGTTGATTGAGACACTTTGCTCTCAAGGCCCTATTGTAGGTGCATTATCCATACAAGGGAGACTTATAGGTGGTCTTAGAGTCTACAAGACCATGTTTGCATCTTATCCTGATAGCCTTTGGTCCATTTATATGTCATTCAATTAGTTAAAATCTACTAGTCATGAGAATTTTCAATGTTTCTCTTTATGGTGAGAAAAGGGTCATTTGCATCTATAGTTATGTAGATATTACTGAAGCATTTTATTATGTTTTAAGGCATATTTTAGGCCTTCCAAAACTTATTTACCCTTATTTTCTGTCCTCCACTTTTTATAGGGGTATAGTATATACTAGAAGCTATTTATTCTATTAATTAGATGTATCAAGAAAATTTGTATCCATGTTATATATCATTTTCAAAAAGCTCATAAGCCACTATTTTGCCTTTTTGGGTAAAACATCCCTAAGCCTAGTCTCTTTTGTCCTAACATGGTTACACACTCCTCATTGCCCTTTAGACAATTTACATGGATTTTCAAAGCTTGATTATTCATGCCACAACCTTGAGCTTGCTCAGTTGTTTCTTTTTCTTCATGAAAGTAATTTTTCACCTTATTCAGCCACCTGTAGATGCTTGGATATACCATAGTGAGCTAAAAACTGAACAACATTGAACTCCCCATGCAAGTGAACTTAAGGTAGATGCTTGGACATATTTTGTATGCTTCCATTAAGCATGCCAATTCACCTTTATCAATTCTAAGAGGTTTGAAGACATATTTTTCCCTTCCATACCTTAGTATGACATCATCAAGGCCTTGTAGGTATACATAAGGGTGTTTTATATATGCAGGACATTGAATTGGGCAATAACATGTTAAGGAATAGCTTCAAAACCTCTCAAATTCATTTTTTAACCTTCAAGTGAGTGATATCAATCAAGGACAATTTTAAACCATATTTTATACACCCTTTCCATAATGAACATAATTTGCATATACATGGGATGGAGCAATCAAGAACATCAAATGACTATTTTAGCATGGTGAATAGGCTTGGGACTATACTTGTACTTTATTTAAACACCTAAATGGAATATCTTAAACTCTTGATGGTATGATCAATTTATATTGTGAATACAACTCGAGGAATAATATAAACAAGCCCATACATGTGAATGCAAGTGAAGCTAAGCATGAAGTTGAGAATGGAAGAAGACAAGCTTGTACACAACCCAAGAGATGACATGGTGAAAAAAAAACATTGGAGGAGGTGATAACATGACATAGGAAGTTATGGAATACCTTTTCCTAGTTGTATGAGACCCCTACATGAGAACACACTTAGCAAATGAGAATCACTTCAACTGAAACTGCACATAGTGACACCCTCTTGCAACGTAAACTAATTTGATCATCCAAACAATATAAAACATGAAAATAAGAATGGATACCATTTTATAAGTAATAAAAAATCTTATGGAGCCAACATAACCAATTGTTTCATATGGATTTGGTTAAAATGGAGTAAAACCCAAAGGGTGCATGAAACTGCTAGCAAATTTGCACAGTCAACTTGTTAGCGATGGTTCATATATCATATTTGATAAATATTTTCAATATTTATATTATAATTAATTTATTTTATTTTAATACCACCTCCTAAAATATTTTTATTTGAAACCTTCCTGATGGATGTACAAAGCAAAAATTTGAAAGTCATTTCTACACGTCTAGGAAAACCAAAATGGAGTAGAACGGTTTTGGGAAGAAAATGGCACTTAAAATTAAATTAAAGTGTGAATATGAGTGTGGGGAATCTGAATATTCATATTTCAACATTTTACAAGAAGCACACTTCCCAAGGAGGTTGTACAAGTGCCAAACTCTTCCTTTTCTTTAAGAAAACTACCTTTTTTTAAACAACTTACCGTCTTTCAGTTATTGATAATTGGTTATGACTTATAAGGACACATGGGACATGGAATCATGTTTTTAAAACTTCAAATTTTCTAAAAAACTCGTACAAAGCATTAAATGCACTTTTTTTGACCCTTAAAATGACTCAAAATGACATGTTGGCTAATGAAACCTATGACCAAGGCCAATATATCATTGAATAACATTACAAGACCTATGAAACACCTTATGACAATATATTATGCCCTAAAAACATCTATAAAACTAATTTTTTACTTAGGGGTGCCCCAATTTGACTTAAAAATCAAATTTGGTCAATAAGTTGTTTGAGAAAACTATTTGTATGCTTTAGTTCTATATGGTAGACTTTTTTGTGTTTCTAGGCCTATTTTTGAGTAGGCTAGAATGGCTTAGTTCAACTTGTGAGTTGGTTTTGTAGGTGGCATGGACCTATATTAAAGTCAGCAAGGGTCTATTGGAGGTAGGTTTGATATGTTTCATCTATTGGTAAAGGCTGAAGGTCATCCACAAGGTCAAAAGTGTGATTTGTGGGTGTGAAGGCCTATTTGCTTTAGGTTTCAACTAGGCCTAATGAAGGATTTGGGTCTTGAGGACATTGGATGACTTATAGAGTGTTGTTTCTTTCCCATGTAATGTGAGTGGAGACATGTTTCAAGTGTAATATAAGTGTTTGAATCATTTTGGCTAACCAAGATGGGTTATATGAGTGTATGGTATAAATAATAGGCATAATTGGTCTATTTGTGTGAGTGGAGCCAAGTGAAGGAGATGACATTTGAAAGAGAAGGTAAAAGTCATTAAGGACCATTAGAGGGTGAATAATATCCATCATGATTATCTAGTAAAGGTGATGAAGATGGACACATAGGTCATTGGACCTAATAGGCCTAGAAGAGCCTAGTTGAGTGAGTAAGCCCTAGAGGCTATTAAAGAGATTGAGGGGTGAAGAGTGTAAGCAATAAGAGTCCATCATCAAGTGTGTTTGACATCATATTAGAGGTAGAGATAAGATCAAAGGTATCTGAGATTGTTCTTGGTTTCCTAGGGGGTTTTAGCCTCCTTGCTAGTTGGAGCTAGATAAAGGTCAAGTGGGTGCTTGACTAAATTAAGGGGTGGGTGCTCCTTGATCAATTGGTTCTAGTATAAATGTTAAATCTTTTCTTTATAGGATTTTAGTCCATATTTTAAGGTTTACTATGTTTTATCCCCTATGAGAGTTTCCCACATAGATGATGTGTTCATGTGATGTATGTTTTTGTTCATGCTTTGGATGAATGTGCTTTCATGTTTATGTTGCTAGATGAAGTTGATGTTTTATAAAATGGTTTTATAATTGAATGTGCATTGTTGTTTACTAATTCACCCCCCCTCTTAGTATCTAATTCCAATATCCTAGGTACTCTTTACTCATAAAGCAAAAGAGGAGTGATGAAAAGAGCTAGGGTTTGAAAGGTTAAGGATTACAAAGAGGGTTTTTACAAAAGTTGGTGATTAGTGAACCAAACTATTGAATTTTTTTCACAAAATGTTAGGTCCAAAGGGGTGATATTTTCCCCCAAAAGGCCTACCTTTTGGTAGATGGTGATATGAGTAAATTCATTGATTAAAGAGACAAACATGAATACTCTGATGAAAGTTATAGGAAAAATGAAGCTAGAGAGTAGAATAGAGGGAGCTAGGAGGACATACATGCAAGTGGTAAAGGAAAATCTGATTGCTTTTTTGGATCCAACAGAAATTGAGAACATAACTAGACTCTATGGTATGATCTTAATCTATAAATTTATGGGGGCTCAGCTAACACTAGAAGAGTTGCATGCATAAACTCAAAGTAATTAGAAGATGAACAAAGAATACAAATTGAGAACATACACCAAAGGATATTTTATTGGAGTATTTCTGAATGAATCAGATTGAGATAAATTTTTTGAAGGAGGACCATATTTTTTATGAATGTGGGTTTGTTCCTAAAGCACTGGCATATAACTTTCAAACCAATATAGGAATTGCCAACAATGATACCAAAGTGGATCCGACTATATGCACTCTCACAAGAATTCTGGTCAAGGAATGTATTTGAAATAATTACTCATATGATAGGTAGGCCAGTTGATGTTACTAAGCCCATCATGAAAGAGATTATCTAGCTATGAAAGGGTATGTGTGGAAATAGATCTTACAAGACCATTACCGAAAATGGTTATGTTGAAAGCATGAGATATAAAATGGGTATAATATTTGGATTATGAAAGCATCCCCTTTAGATGCAGGGGATGCCATGAATGTGGAAATCTAATTAAGGAATGCCCTATAAACCATAAAATTAATATGGTAGAGAAAGCACAAGAAGAAATGAAAAAGGATGCAAAAGGTTTCATGAAACCTAAGAAAAATCACGCCATCAAAACTAGAAGTAAAATGATAAAAAAATATGTTCCAAAAGAGAGTAAGGCAACCAATATGGAAGAAGGGTGAGAAATAGAAGGGGTGAAAATAATAATAGAAACTCATGGACAAGAAAATGACACAAAATATGAGAGAGAGAGGACATAAAAATAGAATATTAATTCAAAGAGGACATTGAAAACATCCTCAAATAAGGGAGCATAGGGAAGGAAGAGAAACAAAAGAAGAATAAGAAAAAAGGAATGCAACAAAAAGGAAAAGGATAGGGGGAATGGAAATGTTGTCAAGAAAATTGGACAAGTTTTGAAGAAGATGAAGGAACCTAATTATAGAGTGGAAGTGAAGAGGACATGATAGGAATAAATCAAACCCTAAAACTTAACCATAAAGGAAACTTTAGAAAGATAAGAGGGAGACCAAGAAAAAAGAGAGAAGAAGAAACAATGGAGGCCATAGGGGTAGGTACTCAAAAGTTGGTAGATAGCTTCTTGGAGAACACCAAGCAAAGTGACCAACCATAATGTAGATCATATATTGGAACATAAGGAGACTTAATCCCCTATCCAAGAGGAGATCATTGAGACAACTAATCAGTCAATACAACCCAAAGATTATGATAATCCAAGAGTTTAAATTAGACAGTCTTGATAGACAATTTTTTTGTAGATAGTTATAGAATGGAGGTAATTGGTAATAATGTGGAAGGATTTACAGGGGGAATGGTCATCTTATGGAAGGATAATTTGACTAAGATAGAGGTCATTCATATTCATAAGCAGTTCATAGTGTGTGAAGCTGAAGAGAGAAGGATAGGGCTAAAGTTATACCTGGTTAACATATATGGAGCATAAAATAAAGATGAAAAGGAGATAGCTTGGATAAAGTTAGAGGAGAGCATCAATACTAAATAGGAAGAGTTATGGGTAATAAGAGGCTATTTAAATTCACTCTTAAATTTGATATAAAAACAAGGGGGAAGTGAGAGAGATAAAGATCATGACAACTTTTAAGGCTTCCTTAACAGATTAGATCTATGGGATATAAAAACCAAGAAAGGGTGGTTTACTTGGAGCAATAGGAGAAAGGGTAAGGATCTAATCCTGGAAAGACTAGATCAGTTATTGGTTAGAACAGAACCATATCCTAGAGATAAAGGTGTTAAAATTTGTTGGTTTAGATCATTGGTCAATAGGTCTATAAATAACTCTTGAGAAAAGACCCAATAGAGCCCCTTTCAGATTTGAGAAAATGTGGATAGAGCATCTTGATTTTGACAATTTTTTTACTTAGATATGGACTATACCAAGATAAAGGAAAGGAAATATAATGTTTGTATTCTCACAAAATCTTAAGGAACTAAAGGAAGGGCTAAAAAAATGGAATCATGAAATTTTAAAGAATATCTTTCAAGACAAAGAAGAACTTATAAGGAAAAGCAAAGAGATTCAAGGCTTGAAAATGGAAGGGCACAAATCAATAGATCTCCTAAGAGAAGAGGAGGAAATTACCATAAATTTAGAGGAGGTCTCTAACAAATAATAAATATATTGGAAGCAAAAATCTAGGTAAAATGGTTAAAAGAGGGGGACAAAAACACAAAATTCTTCCATTCATCATGAAGGAATAGAAGACAAAAAATAACTACATTAAAAAGATGGAATCCCTAATAGGAGACAACATTTAGGATGAAGGGGAGATCAAGGACTACCTAATCAAATATTGGGAAGGAATACTAAGGAAGGAGGATGGGGTAAATTGGGAAGAACAAAAGGAATTTGTGAAACACATCCCTAACAAGATAGATCAAGCTGACAATGAAAGCTTAATGGAAGATATCTCATAGGAAGAGGTGAAGAGGGTTGTGTTTGAAATGATAGGAGACAAGTCTCTAGGGCTGGATGGATTCTTAGCTATGTTCTTTCATCACTTTTAGGACCTCTTAGGGGAAGAGGTTAAGGATGTGATGCCAGAATTGAAGGAGTCCAAAAATATGTTGAAGGCCATTAATTCTACTTTTCTAGTGATAATACCTAATAAAGTTGAAGTTAGGTCACCTAAAGACTTTAGACCAATTTCCCTTTGTAATATAATTTATAAGATAATTTCTAAGGTCATAGACAATAGGTTGTAGAAGCTCTACCCAAAACTCACATCAGAGGAGCAAGGGGGGTTTGTTAAAGGAAGACAAATTTTTGATGGAATTCTGATAGCATATGTGGTAGTCCAGTTGCTATAAGTAAACAAAAGTCAAGGTATGTTGATAAAGTTAGACATTGCCAAGGCTTATGAAAAAGTTGACTAGAATTTCCTCGAGAATATACTTAATAAGTTTAGCTCTAGAGAAGACTAGAAAAGATGGATACAAAGTTGTTATGGAACAACCAAGTTATCAATTATGATAAATGGGTCACTTGAATGTTTCTTCCTAGCAATAAGAGGGCTCAGGCAAGGAGACCCACTATCCCAATAACTATTTATCATCATGGAGGAATATTTGGGAAGAAAGATAAGAGCACTCAAAGAAAAAGGTAAGATAAAAGGAATACAAGTTGTTATAGGAGAAACTATTCATACTCACTTGTAGTTTGTGGATGACATAATGTTATTCACTCAACCTAGACTTCAAGAAATTAGAGACGTAAGAGATCTATTAGAAAATTATGAAAAGTCCTCAAGATAATCCATCAAAAAAAAAAAAAAAAATTCTTCATAAATGTATCCCAAAATCTGCAAGGGTTCTTGTCAAGAATCTTAGGATTTGGGGTAGTAGTGATGCCAGATAATTATCTAGGTTTTTCACTAGTTAAGGGAAAGGAAGGTAAGAATCTCTAATGAACCATATTTGAGAATATAAATAAAAATATAAATAATTGGAAAGGCAAGTACGTAACATGTGCAGGTAGACTAACCCTCATTAGGTTGGTATTACAAACTATTGCTAACTATTGGTTTTCCCTATTAAAGGGACCTAAACAAGTTATTGTAGAAATGAACAAGATCTTAAAAACATTTTTGTGGCAAGGAATAGAATAAAAAGCAAAGATTCCTATCTTGGCATGGAATAAGATATGTAAACCTTTAAATTAGGGTGGAGTTGGAATAAGAAAATTAAAAAAATGAACCTTGCTCTATTTGTAAAGAAAGTTTAGAGAGTCAAAATGAGAGGGAACAAAAAATGGAGTGATTTTCTTAGAATAAAATATCTTGATGATAAGAATACAAGTAGAATTTTCACCACACAAGATCTCCCAAAGGTATCTCCTATATGGAATAATATGAAGGAGGCAAGGGCAATCATCTTGAAAGGATTATTTCACCATGTCAAAAATGGAGAGGATACTGAGTTTCAGGAAGACAACTGGGTGACAGATAAACCACTGAAGATGGAACCAAAATTTTTAGCTATTAAATAATAAATTATTAGGAAATGGTGGAGAAAAATAAAGGAATATTAGGAAGTGAATACAGTGGTGGCATTTAGAATAATAACATGTAAATGTTTCTAGAATAGAGATGGAACCTAGAATGAAGCTCATAAGGATCTCAATGAAATTCTAAAAGGATATACGATCCCATGGAACCCATAACTAGACAAGTTTAGATGGAACAAGAAAGGTAATAGAGAGTATTTAGTGAGGGAAGGCTATGAAGCATATGAGGAAGGGTGGTACAGGGATTCTATGGCAACTATTTGGAAAAATATATGGGAATCAAAAGCATGGCCTAAATCGAGAGATTTCGTATGGTTGGTAACACATTAAAGATTTGATGGAAGATAATCTAAAAAGTAAGGATTTAAAGGCCCAATTAGATGTGTAATGTGATTGAACAATGAAGAGAGTATAGATCACCTTCTACTTCATTACAATTTTTCTTTTAAACTATGGAACATGTTCTTAAACAAATTCAATTTGAAATGGAGCATAAGCGATATAATATGTAATCAACTGAATTCCTAGCACCAAAACAAGGGGTTAAAATTGTTAATTGATATTTGGAATATGGTTCCAAGTTTTATAACATGGAAAATCTATTTAGAAAGGAACAAATGTATATTTAAATAAGAGGTAAGAAAAAAAACCACTAAGAACATATGGAGGGAAGTGTAAGCTAGTATATTGTAGGTTATTATAGTACTTAAACAAAGCAAGAATAAGGGGGAAAACCTAGAGGAAGTTAAAATACTTAATAATAGGGGGGAATCCAAGAGAGTCTATGAGAGTAGGCAACCAAGTGAAAATCAAAAGAGAATTCATCTATTGAAAAAAGTGAAGTAGAACCCCTTGGAGCAAAATTGATATAAGGTAAATTCTGATGGAGCATCAAAACATAACCCAGGCCCATCGGGGGTAGGAGAACTTATTAGGGATCACCTTGTGTAGGTAATATCCTATAAGGTGATCTCGACCAATTTTAATACACATAATGTAGTGGAAGTGAAAGGGCTAGTGATGGGTCTGAGGATGGCAATCGATGAAAAAAATATTAATTGGGAAATATAAGGGGATTCATTGATTATAATGAATGCTTTGGAAAGAGAAAATAATAATTTAAATTGGCATTTACAATGGGTAATATAAGAAGTGATCTACTTGTGTAAATACTTTAAGGAAATAAAACTAATGCATACACTTTAGGAAGGTAATATCGTAGTTGACTAGATAGCGAATTATGGAGTTAGGCTTGAAGAAAATGAAAAAAAGGAAAATCAAAGAATATTATAGAAGATAAGGAAATGATGTAGTTAAAACTTATCATTCTAAAAGAATGTCAGAGTTAATTTCAAGAAAGATGCATTGTACAAAGGAAAGGGCTAAAAATAATATTGACACCAAGATGTTATTAAGGAAACAAGTGACATTTGGTAGAAATTTTAGCAAGGTAATGCAGTAAGATAATCTACATAATAGTCACAGAGGATTGGAGTGATGTACTATGAGGAAAGTAGCTCTAAAAAAGTTAAAAACTATAAATAATGACCTAGGGTGGTGCAAGAGTAGGATTGGTTTTTTTAATAAAGAAAAATCAAATTCTTGTAATATGGTGAACTAGAAATTTATAATCATGAACATAAGGGATATGATAGATGCCTATAATATGTATGATGATGGAAGGCATGGCTAGCATCAGCCTATTTTTGGATCAACCTTCTATATTAGAAAAAAAGGAGGATAAGAAGGTGGAATTTGATGGTTTTAAACCCAGGAAAGAATAAGATTTTTTTAACTATTTTTTTCCTTTGTACAAACCTGGCATAATGGTGGATAATCTGCTTATAAATTTGCATGGTGATCTTCCAAGTTCTTCAACTATTATTAACAATATCATTTAACATATTAGAGAAGATAAAAATAGTAATAGATCAACCAACCTAAGACCTCTTAAGAGGGCATAATATGGATAGAGAGGAACCAGTCAAGGCTAATACAGCAGGGGAGGTGGAAGGATATGGTGCTAAAGGGCCCTCTCATGATGGAAAAGTAGCCCAAACAAGCTTAGATAAAGTTGTGGAATATTTTTGAGAAGGGACATCCCAAATCCCTAGGCACCAAAGTAATCTAAGGAAGGTGAAAGTAATTTGAAAGGCAACAGTGACCAAAGAGGAGGGGAAACAAGTCTTAGAGGTTGATAAGAAGAAGTTCACAATAGCTTCAAGTGAGAGAGAAAGTCAAACAAGTTATAAATGAGCTAGAAAATGAGGAATAGATTGATTACAACAAGAGAAAGGTTGGTCCAACCCAAGAAGGACCTATAACAAAGGAATATGCTATCAAGATTGAGGAGAGCCATCAAATACAAAGGTTAAGAGTATGGTAAGGAGTCTCTACAGAATAAAATAAGAGTGAATGCGGAAGTAAGAGTAGTAGAGAATATCAAGGAGTTGACAGTGAGGGATAATGCTATCAAGGAAGCCATAGACAATACTAGAAATTTGGTGGCAAATTGGAATAATGAAAATTAGGAGCAAAGGAAAGATTTGGAATATTCAACAAGGAAGTTTAGAGAATTATTTATGGCCCACTTTAATATTATAGAGTCCATAAATGATAATTTGACTCATATTAAGAACTTCATAGAGAATAGTGGGAAAGAACTAAGGGTGTAAATGTAGGTGTTGACAATGCTCAGAATAAACACAAATGACATTGAGGGAGTAGAGAACATACTTTCAAGCATTACAGAGGACACCATAAATATAAAAGATCATTTACATCATAGGCACTATGTGTAGAGTATTAACCAACAAGCCGGTCATCAAATTGAGGAAGAGGGAGATGAAGAGAAAGAATAATATATGAGAACTAAAAACTATGCTTATTATGTTATGATCAATCACTAGTCTTAGGTTGCTATAGGGACCTTGTTGTTTTATAAGGTTCTTAGGGGTGGTCCTCTGGTTTATATGTAAAATGATTTAAGTTGTTTATTGAATAATACAATTTTTCTTATGAAGAAAAAAAATTATACTTGGCCTATTTTATAATTTCATGGGGTTCTTATATTAAATTTGATTTAGATATCATGTATAACTCTGAAGTGAGTAAATTAGATACTTTCTTCAGTACTAGGGTAAAATTGTAATAATATGTCCCAATTTTTGCATATAGATGTCACATACACTTCCAATCGTTTCTTAAAATAAATAGAGGTTTGTGTAGATGATATTAATACAATATGTGTTTTAGAAAATATATACATAAATGTAGGGTATTTACATTTTTCTAAAAAAATATAAATTGCTATTTTTTTCAGATTTATTTTTGAATTAAAAATTTAAATATTTTTTCTATCAAGTGGGACACATTATCATACTTTGGCCATGTAAAAGTTGCAATGTTTTTTGTCCTATTTTTAAATTCATTATACTTATGATATTGGATGTTTTTTAGAAATCATATATAATTATGGAGTGGAAAATGGAAGAATGTTTTTTGAGAATCATGTACAGTTGTGGAGTGAGAAAATTTGATACTTTCTTCTATAAATTTTTAAAAAAAAAAAGTTATAATAATAGGTGTAATTGACAAAGTTGAAGGACTCTTATGAATCATATGAGATGTAATAAAAGACTCTTATGAGTTAGGAACTATAATAAAGTTTATTATGAGTCATAGGAGATGTGATTCTCAAGGTTATTTTGATGCCTTACAATCTATTATAAAAATATTCTTTTTATAAATAAATGAAATATTATTTAATTAGATTCCTTACAAGGAAATGTAAAAATAAATTGTTATAAATAAAATGAAATGTCTATTTCTATTCATGAGATGGATAGCGATCCTATTTGTGATATTATATTGATTTATTTGTATATATGATCTATGGTTGTCTTATTTTAAAACATAATGGTTGTATGGATGAAATCTAATTTAGTGGTGGGTAGTATACTTTTTATCAGCCTAGTGGATGCTAGTTTCTTAAAAAATATATATTCTAGCGAGCACAGGGCTCTCAAAATATTTCAACTTTCTGGGTAGTAGGTTTCAAAAAAAATTTATCCATGCTGATGGGAATTCCTATTTTTTAACCTTTGCGAGGGAAAGTTCCCAAAATTTTTTATCCTAATAAGAACAAATTATAGAAAATTTTCAATTTTTTTAGTCTAGTGACTGTTACTTTCCAAAAAAATCAGCCTATTGGGCACTAGGTTCTAAAAATATTCTAGCCTAACTTCCAACCACATTCCCAAAAAATGTGCAGCCTAATGGGCACTAGGTTATAAAAAACTTGGATTAGTTGGCAATACTTTACAAAAAGTGTGCTCTCTCATAGGCCAATATTTAGGGGTCATGTCCTTAGATTTAGAAAACGTTATAAAATAATTTCTCAATAGCTCTTCAAAAGTGTTTATCCAAGTTCCCAAAAACTTTAAACCTAGTGAATGCTAAGTTCTTGAAAACTTTAAAACTATTCAAATAGCTAAAAAAATCAGCCTAGTAGACAGTAAGTTCATTATAAAATAAGTTCCCAAAATCTTTTTTAAAATTTGTTCAGATAAGTTCCCAAATTTTGTTAGATTAGTGGGTGCTGGGTTCCCAAAATTTTCTCAAAAATATTCAACCTTGCAGGGATTACGTTCCTAAAATATTTTCAAAAACATTAATCCAAGTTCCATTTCATGTTAGTAGTAATTTCCAATATAATTTATAGAACAAGTTCCCAAAAATGTTCATCCTAAGATTTTCAATCTAGTGAGCATTATACTTGTATATATGAGCTATGGAATCTATTTATGCATAAGTACTAAAGCAATTAGCATAGCAAGCTATTTTCATCAAAAATGACCTTCCAAAAACTCCCCAATTTTTGTTCCTAACATGTAAACTGAGTCTAAGAGATGAATTTTGAGAATAAACGCTTAGTACCAAAAACTCATTTTGTGTCTCAAAAACTTGAGTTCCACCAGGGTTAAAAAGTTTTGAAATGCACTAAAATTCCCCATGTGCCATTTGGGTACAATTTTTTTTATTTAGTCTTGGTTCATGACTTTAAAAAGTTTGAAATTAAAAAACATAAAAATCATGAATTACACTGAGGTTCCCAAGATGTCGTTGGAGCACAAAAGTTGTGAAATAGTCTTGGAGGCTTAGGTGATCAAGGTGCCTATGGTGCATAAAGTGTGTAAAAATCATGAAATGCATTGAAAGGTTTGAGAGATGTTTTAAAATAAAAATAAAGAATATTTAATAGAGGTTTCACGTCTGGAAGCAACTTGGTGAAGGTTCCACGGGTGTTGAAGGCTAAAACAAATTTCAAGGTTCCTAAAGTGCTATTGAGATACACAAGTCACAAAATGAATTTAAATCAATGGTCAATGTGTATTAAATGTAAAAAAGTGAGTTAAATCTTTCATATGGGTTCTTTCTTGTACATAAAACCATGAATTACTGTCCCATAACTTTCAATGAACTTTGTGCCCTCATACCAATCTAGACTAGTGTATTTTCATTCTTAGATCCTCCATAAGGTTGGTTGGCTCTATTTTTTCACTATTTATCTCACATTTATTACATATTTACTTGTTTTTCATTTTCATTTTTACTCATTTTCATTTCATCCTCTCGCTTAGGGTTTGTAGCGATCATGTCTAGCTATTTTCTTCATTTTCATCCTTATTTTATCTATTATTCATTCCATGTTTAATTCCCCCATATCTAGATAATTTTACAACCCTTCCCACAAATTTTCATCAAGTTTTGAGCTACTAGGAACATTTTTCACCTAAGAAGTGTTGCAAGTACCTCAATGTTCTATTTGGGTCATACAAAGAATGATAAGAGTTTTAGAGGGATATTTCATCATTTTTATGACCACTTTGGTACATCCTTCATATCCATAAACATTTTTTAAATCTTCATTTTATGTACAAAAAAAATTAATTTCTTGTTGAGACAACCTTCTGCCTAAGACCAAACCTCCAAACATGAAATTCAAATACATGTGTTATGAGTATATATATATTTTTTAGACATATATCCATTAATTTGGGGATTCCAAATTTGGTCATGTAGATCTTGAATAATTATAGAAGAGAATGCATGAAAGAAAGCGTAACTACATTGGATAATGCATTTTTAAACACAAGATTTCATAAGCAACTACATTCCTAACATCAGTCTAATATATAGATGTAGCATTTGCCTATGTGAAGTACCATAATCAAGAGACAAGGGAAACCAAGTCTGTAGATAATGTCTTTATGCCCGAGTTGGACATTCCTTTAATATGAATAACAATGGGAATTTACACACATGATGAAATGGTGGATATGAAGAAATAAATTAAAAAATAATGTTAGGATTTACATACCATAAAATATATGACCATTATAACTTAGTCTTGGTTGAAGATAAAAAGTAACGATCCTTCTAATATTTGCAAGGTCCTTTACAAATTAGATTTTCATGAATATTTTTTAGATATAGTTACACTGCTAAATAGATTAATGGGCCACTTGACCACAAACGGATTTAATGAATGGATGTGCATATTAATAATGTCATTTGTGAAGGAAAATGGTTCCTTTCTTGGGGTTTGATCATTATAAAAATCCTTCACAAGCAACTAATAAATATAGAATTGACACAAAGTTTTTACATCACCTCATATTTGGTATATTTGATTGTAGTTTTGATATTGTGGCTAAGTCTCTCTAGAAAGGGGTTCTATACCCTTGGAGGGTTGATATATAAATTTATTCCTCAACTCCCTCATAAGAAAGGAATAAAGAATTTCATAAAAGTAAACAATGCATTTTGTATGTGGATCTCGAATGAATATGCCTACCAGCTCAAACAATATGGGAGTTATTTCATTCAATTTAAAAATTTCACATATATTAGAGTGGGTGCAATTGAAATCACCCCATATAGGGTGCCAAGTCTTGTAAATGATAAAATGGTGCTCATTTAACTTTGTAAATAATTAGTTGAGATTCACAAGAAGTTTAGAGAGAAACATGTTGGTGAAATTTAGTTCCCTATTAAACAGAGTGACTATATTGTCAAAATAGTGCATGATGCACTAAATATTGAGAAAATAATGATTCATTTCCCAATGCAGTCCCATACGAATAGATTATGTTATTATAGAAAAGCTTTTGTGAAGACACATTTCAAACTTGGTCTTAGTTATAAACATGAAGCTAGAATTGAAGTTTATTAGGAAGATTGTGAGAATGATTTTTGAAATATCTAAGATTGGCTATATGAGAATGATCTTGAGTTAGTTGAAGAATAGGATTGAGTGGAACACAAAATGAATTTTATATGATGAAAGTGACATGGTAGATCCTATATACAATAAAAATATTTAATATCTACCTCTGATTACAATAGATTATTTCTTAAGGAAATAACATATTTGGAAAAATGCACATAATTTTTATTGTAGAGAGTGAAGATGTGGTTTGAGAAGAAGTTGGTTGAATTCACTAATTCTAGGATTTCTAAAGGTACATGATATTTGAAGGTATATAAGAAATAATCTATATCAAATAAAAAATCATTTGTTACCAAGGTATATTTTAATATTCCATGATCAAGTGTAACGAGATGTATTATAAATGATGGAGGAGATCCCAAAAAATGAAAAAAAATGATAAAACTCACAGAGGGGACTCATCAACAAGGTTTAAATTACCCATCATAAGGTCTCCCAACTCTCCAATTTAGGTAAGTGAAACACCCACTTCTCAAACCCTTAATTCTTATGTGTTAATTCAAAACACAACTCATCCATTCTTAGTAATGGATCAAGGTTTAACACAAACTCCTCTCATCCCAACTCATATTGTCATAACTTTACCATATCCAATTCCTCACATTCCTTCTCCATCTCATGTTCCATCTCCACTTCATGTTTCATCTCCTCTTCATGTTCCATCTCTCAATCATTTTCCTCCTCCACCTCCATCTACTTCTCCACCTCCCAAACAATTTACCCCTCTAACAGACTCTCATGCTTCCACTACCACTCAAATGTTCACTTCCTCAAGAAATACATTATTATCTTTGGTGCATCAATTTATAAACAAAAACAAGAAGTCATTGTCAAAGTTGTTGCCCCTAACTTCAATGTAGTGGAAAACCTCTTACAAATCCATTCAACAAAGAAAGGTAAGGTTAACTCAAGGTTGGTGTCTAATTCCTCAAGACCACATTTTTTTTAAATAGCCCAACTAATGACAAACAAAAATAAGGAGAAGGTTACTATGGCTAATTATAGTCTAAGCATAATTCCTTTAGGTGATTCAAGTCACTAAGGTGATATTCATAATTTTTAAGAGTTTGTAACAATATTGATATAAAGGATAGAAGAAAGCACATAGACAACTTGAAGAACAAGTACACACACTTTCCACATATTATAAAATGTTTTTGAATCAGAATGATATCCCTCTAGCTTCAATCCTAGACTTTACCCCCATAGAAGGAATTGATAAAGAAGTTGTTGCTACCATATACAAATACAACAACCATGGAAAAGTAATGAAAACTTGGGCATAACAACTTCTCATTTATGGGATGAAGTTCATTGATGAGAGAATGAAGGCCTATGGACTTTTAGTGATTGAATAAAAAAATGTAGCCTAAAAAATAAAGATAGTAAAGAAAGAATTGGGAATATAGAGAGGCACAATCATGAAATTGGAAGACATGGATCATGTAGATGATAAAACACTGATATCAAAAGGTGTTTTTAGAAGGTTTGAAGAGAATTATTCCTTCTTATGGTCATATTCTATTGACTAGAAAATAAGTGCCTTAGATGATGCATTGGAAGATTTATGTGTGCAAAATAAAAGGTATAAATATGAAATATGAAATCCATATAGATATTTTGGCATTGCCTTGAAATTTCTTAAAGGATAATATGAGCCACTCTTAGTAGTGAAAATAAAAGAACAATTTCAAAAATTAGTGAAGGAAGAACTGTTCAAAGTAGACAATTTCAACATGGAAGCTATGAATAGGTTGGGTGATATCCATCATACCATCATCGAGCTCAATAAAAGCCTTCCTAATTTCTTTGAGGGTATTGAGGAGACAATAGAGGTCATGAATGCATGGTTAATTTGATTATCTAATACCATAATCCTAAAGGATTAAGGAATTATTTTAGTTGTAACCAAATTTATAGCATAAAAGTTGAATTCATCCCAAGTTAAAGACCAAAATGCACTTCCAGTAGTAGCTTATAATTACAATGAACCAACCAACTTTATCTCTCCAACTGACTTATCAATTATCTCTTTTCTTCTTCTATTACTTAATTGTAATTTTTGCAATTTCATTTTAATTGAAAATGTATTGCTTTCACCTTTAATGGGAACATGGTGAAAAATTAAAATAAAAAAATATGAAATTTACTTAAAAAAGGTAGTTATGAAGTAGTTACATTCTCTTCTTATAAATAAGAGAGAAATTCATTATAAAAATATCTTTTGACATGGCAATAAATTTTGTAAAGAGAGAATTTGAAAGAAAATTTATGCTTATTTCCAAGATAATACAAGTCTAACTTTGCAAGAACTTTGTGCCTCACTGTGTCTTTGTGCCAGTTATGTATTATTGTCTTATTTAATGTATATTGTTTCTTATCTTTTTTTATATAAAATCATGCAATGTTAAACTATCTGCCCATTCACTTGTGAGTTTCACTCTAACATGCAGAGTATGATATGAGCTTACTTGCAAGATAATATGAGTTTCACTCTTGTTATTACTTTCCTCAATTTTTTTTTCTAAATTTCCTTTGTAAAATCCCTCATAAATTTTTAATAAGGGAACCTTCCCATATAATAGAGGATGGAATTTGTCCCATTCATTGTTGATAAATTTTCTTGTTTTACATTTGTGTAACATAATCAATCAACATGGGTGTTAGGTTACTAAAAATAGGCTACACTAAAGGAATTTGATTTTGCCTTGATATTATAATTATTGATGAAATTCAATTTCATCAATTTTGGAATCCAATTTTATCGATATCAAAATATAATTTCTATGATATTGGAATCCATTTTCATCGATATTAGAATCCATTGTCATTGATACTAGAATCTGATTTCCTTGATATTAAAATATATTTTTGTCAATATTAGAATCTATTTTCATCGATATTAGATTTCAATTTCAATAGTTTTGATTGATGCATTTTAATATATAGGATATCAAATTTGTATGTTAAATTGAAATATATCCAAATTTAATAAAATGGTAATTGAATATTAATGTATTTAGTGTACATTTAATGGATTGTGATAAATATAATAACACTTTGATACCATGTAAAAATTGACATATAACTTTGTTAATTTCCCCCAAGGCCATTTATTCTTAAGAGTTTAGGTCAAACATAAAATTGTAAAGAGAAATTAGCAAACTAAATCTAATATGTAATCCAATGTGATAAACTATGAGAAGTAAATGTCTATTACTTAGTTTATTTTCCTACTCTTACCCCAAGAAAACCATATCTTTCCATTTATTTATAATAATTAAAGGTAGGTCAGTTGGTCTACATTTGATAACGAGAAACTAAGTTGTCAAATGAATAATTGAAACGTTAAAGGTCAACACATGATATCCATGATGTGAAATGAAAAATTAGAATCTGTTAGAAAGTAGTTGAAGGTTGTGGTTATATTTAAACAAGTTATTTAAAGTGAATATATATATATATATATATATATATAATAAACCATCTTCTTACTATATCAGCCATATCATACACAGTCAACCTCATTATGCGATAATATATCAACCCTATCTAATAAACTAAGTCAACCCTATCATATGCAGTCAGCTTTGTCCCCCCTACCAACTAATTCAACCTACTATTTCGTAGTTGACCACCTATTAGCATACTAAATTGACCCACTACTATGCAGTCATACCTTTATTTTTGGTTAGCCTTATGGGCTAAGTTGACCAAGTCAAATCTATTCTTCCATAGTGCTGAATTTTTTACCATTTACCATAAATGCTTTAGGCATTTATTGGTCTGACTTCTTCTTACCCAGTACCTTATTATAACCCTAGTTTACCTAAAAATTTCCTAGGGTTCATTTTGGTGCCTTGATTTTTCCTACCAATAAATTTTCTATATTTAGCTCAATTTCAAATAAAACTATTCTAAAATTTGAAATTTACAATTGATACCTGTGTTGTACTCTTTATGGCTGATATGCATCTTCCTTATCTTAGCTATCACCTCCTCATCATGATAGCTTTCTAGTCTCAAACTAGGTTTCTCATAGCTTTGTTTTCTTAGAATAGTAAAAATAACAAATGAATTCTTTTTCACCCTATTTATATTTACTATTCAAAATTATTTACCATTCAAATATTTACCACCAGATTATATATTTTGATCATATCTTTGTTTCTACTAGCTCTTTTTTTGAACCATAAAATGTTACAGAATATCAACATCATGGAGAATATTTTCACCTATTATATGTATATGTTGCAAATTTTTTTTATTTTTTGATAATTTATACAAGTTCGTCTAATGTTCCCTACATCGGACACCTTCACATTTCTCGCATTTCATTATTTATCTACAAAACTAAGGTAATTAAAGGTATGTGTTTTTTTGATTCTATCCTTTCATTTATCTTATTTTCTCCTTACTATAATTTATTTAGCTTTAGCATTGTGTGTTGCTACGTCATTTTCCTAAAATACCATTTCATGTTGTACCTAAGTGATAAGTGATGAGATTCAAATGGGGCATATGTATACACATAATATTTTTAAACTTTATCAATTACTAATGCTTTATATCTTGTAGGAACTCTTAAAGTATCAATCTCTCTAAGTGCACACCCTAAGGGGTGCATCAAGGAAGATGTGGGAAAACCATTGGTGCTTCACAATATTATTGTCCCTTTACTATCACTTGCTACCTACACAACCATCTCCTAAAAACATTCCCCTAAATTTTGCCTTGTCTTTTACACCCTCCTCTATTAATTTTTTACCTTCATTAGCCATTCCATAGCCTAAAACCCTTTCTAATAGTTTACAATACAATGTCAGCCCCATCAACCTTGTACTCTAATTGAAAAAAATCATTTAGGGTCTAGGTTGGCCTTTGGTGGACCGAGACCAAGACCTAATTTTTTTTGTTAATAACTATATAGAGTAGATTGGTTAACCCTATTAGTTAAACTTTTAAAAAGGATTAGGGTTAGATATAGCTATTTATACACATCTATTTCCATCATTTAAAGGAAGAGAACAAGAAGAGATGTATATTGTGCATTTGCTTATCCACCATTCTACTTGAGGAGCATAGCTTAGGGTTTCTTTAGAGATACAAATTTAGTGTTGTGGAGAAGTATTTTATATGCATAAATAGGTTGTGTAGCCTAGATATAACTTATCCTTTTTATCCTTACATACCATAATAACCTTTTGCAAAGCACCTTGGCTAAGGGAGAGATTGAGGCTCAATGGGTTCATCTCCAAAGGTAAGTATTCTTAACTTTGTTCCTCCTTTGTAAGAGTAAATAGATTTGCATTTGTAATTTTCTTCCTTAGATTAGGATTCCATATATATTGACATGAGTATATGTCTTCTATGAATGTTTAATTTTTATGTTTATTACCCCCACTTTGTACCCTAAGCTTTGCTGAGCACTAGATTAAAATTTACTTTACTTTTCATTTACTTATGTGAATATGAAAACATAGGACCTAGTTAGGGTTATTGCATATTTTTGTTTGACTAGAGGCTTTAGAACCCTCCCTAGTGATACTATTATGGTAAGAGATCCATTGTCTAGGTTTAGCAGATCCATCTTGGTCATGAACTTGAATATCTAATGTATCAACAATCAGAAGTGTAAGTAGGATTTATCTTTTTTGAGCTAGAATTGATTTATAGATCAGTTGCATTTCCCTTTGCATACACATATCACATAAGGTTAAGTATAAAATATCATGATCACTCCAATAGAAATCTAGTACAAAGACATATTCTTTTTGTATTTAAACATTTGATCACATGTGACCGATAATGGGTCTTGACATGAATTTTGATTTTCAAGTAAAAAATACATATTGTAGGCTTCCATGTACTATTCAAGCATCCATGAATTCATTTATTTATTAATAATATCAATATTGAAATCACCAACAATAAATGTGTATTGTTCTTTTCTTGCATTTTTTAATGCATGATTGATAACATAAAAGATATTTGAGATATTTGCACTTGGCACTGCATACACATTAGCAACTATGATGTATGCATATCGCTAATGATAATTACCATTATTGTCTCAACATTACTTAATTTACATTGCATAGTATTGGAAATGTAGTGTTTCTAACTATTTTTGCTTTTCCACATTCAAAAGGATGAAAGAAATTAAGATAATGGTCAGGGGTTTGTACGTACCCGGATGAAGTTTGTGCACTATTATCCAGACATTATAGGGACTCCTCTTTGGTTATGGAGGATGATGCCTGTAGCAGAAAGAGACTCAAACACAGAGATTTTAAGATAGAGATAAGGTGGATTGCCAAGCAAAAGCTCGGTCCTAAAAGTACAAAGGCTTCCTTGAGGGATGACATTCCACTAGTTGATAAAATAATGTCAGATAAAGATAAATAATGAAAGACTAAGCAAAATAAATAGAGACAATGCATACCTATATTCTCTTGTTGGTCTTCCACAGTCACCGACGCCGGTTAGTCTGCCATCATCAATTGATTAAAGATATCGACGTCGATTATTCTGCCGACGTCGATAGGGGCAATGGTCGATGTCAGACTGGGTAATGGCCTTGGATGGGTTTTGGATGAGTTTCAAGGCTATCTGTGATCAACAAAATGGACTGGGATGTTTGTGGGAGCTTGTGCAGGTTTGCAGAGCAATAGATAGGGTCTTAGGAGGGACAAGGAGTACATGATAGGTTGTCAAAAGGGAGTATGGATATGGGAAAGGCCTCTCAACCTCTTCGAGAAGAAATTTAGGCTTGGTCTGGTCTATAATACTTAGAAATAGTAAAAAGAGAACTAATCACTGATGCTTTCTAAACTACTAAAGTGAAAGGGCAGAAGAAATACTTAGCTTTTATATGTTGAAGGAGTGTAGAAGACTTGTTGCTGATGTACCTACACTGTCTTTAACCCAAAGTTTGGAGCTATTTCTGCAGAGTGCTTGTAGCCTGTGATGCTTGGTGTGTGTCTGGGAGAGAGAGAGAGAGAGAGAGAGAGAGAGAGAGAGAGAGAGAGAGAGAGAGAGAGAGAGAGAGAGAGAGAGAGAGAGAGAGAGAGAGAGAGAGAGAGAGAGAGAGAGAGAGAGAGAGAGAGAGAGAGAGAGAGAGAGAGAGAGAGAGAAGTTGGATTCAAAGGAAGAGAGTTAGCATTCAGGTCTGTGATTGATTGATTCAATGTTGTGATTTTAGCATCTTAGGGTGTGATTTAGCATCTCAGTGCTGTGATTTTAGCATCCCAAGAGAAGAGAATTCAATTTTGGGTTGTTTTAAGTGACTGACATCAGCGATCCCACCGGCGTCAGCCGACTGGTAACCGACATCGACGGCTAGAAGATGGGAAAAAGGATATAATTAGCCTTTTGCCCTTTCCTCCATCTGTCGAGTTTAATGGTCATTGGAAAACGGTCAAAGGTGGGTTTAATAGGCATGAGAGGTGAGTGGGAGGGTTGAAATAGGTCATAAATAGGTCATAGGGTGATGGGAGGCATCCAAGGGGAGGTATCCAAGGCGGGGTGTGTCCAAGGGTGAGGTGTCAAGGGGGGTGTTATTAATTTAAAAATAAGTTATTATTTTAAATTAATAAGTGTGTGGGTTAGGAATGTGTTAGAAGTGGACCAAGGGGACCAAGGGGGGAGTTGACCAAGAAGTAGACATGATTTTGGTGTCTACATTTGCCCCTTTTTGTCTTGTTGGTTGTTCTTGACACTACAAGACAAAAATAGGATTGGGTTGCCCCAGATATGGGATGAGGTCTTTTTTGTCCTGTTGGTTGTTCTAGTGAACTATAAGACAAAAAAAAGTGTAGGCTGCCTCGATTATGGGATGAGGTATTCCCCCTCAAAGTGGGAGTTGAGGGAAGGGAACCTAAAATCGAGTGTCGATTTGACAGAGAGGATATGGTGAAGGTTGAGTGTGAACACTACAATAGTTGAGATTGTGCGCATACCACTTCATGAGATGGTCAAGTCAAATTGTCATAGGTCAAGGGTCAAGAAGTGCCAAATTTGAAATAACCAGGCTCCAGCATTTAGTTGTAGCTGATTGGGTTATTCGATCCAAGCTGTAGCTCTAATGGTCATTGTGTTTCAAGTATCTTGGGCTCAGGAAGTGCTCTTGGAAAACACAAAAATGTCACAAGTAGTGGGGATCAACTTGCTCGTGATCCAATACTTGTGAGGGTCAAAATGTGGGTTGCAGATAATTTTGCTAACCATTCGTGAGGTAGCATACATACAATCAAAAAAACTAAGGCAAAGTTGTCTCAAAAATGGTCGTGGTCTGAGGAGATAGTCGCGATCTCCAAGGTTGTTGGTCGAGGTGAGTTGAGAGAGTTGGTCCATTAGATGGATAGACGAAGGAATGGCCGAGGTAACCTCAGAAGACCCTGTGTCAACTGAGTGCTGCCTACATAGCCCTGGTCATTAGGGCCTCAGGCAGATGTAGTTCTCCCTAAAAGGGAGGAAAAGGGTCGGTTGTGGATGGGGTCAGACTAAGTTAAGTCATGGTCAAAGGTGAAATAGTTTGTTCATTGAGCAGATGAACAAACAGATGTGGCTGAGCTAACCCCAAAAGACATCATGTTATCTGAGTGCTACCTACATAGCTCTTGTTTGAAGGGCCTCAGACCAATGTAGTTCAGACTAGGAGTCAAAGTGGTTGATAGGTTGGTTTGGATTAGGTTAAGTCATGGTAAAAGGTAATATGGTTTGTCCATCAGATAGACGAACAAACAGATGTGGTTGATCTAACCCTAGAAGATGTCATGTCATCTAAGTGTTGCCTACATAGCCCATATTGGAAGGGCCTCAGACCAATGTAGTTCAGACTAGGATTCAAAGTGGTTGATAGGTTGGTTTGGACTAGGTTTTAAATGATGAGGGTATGATGATGTTACAGCCTTTTCCATATTATGTAATGGTGTATTCTGTAACATTTGTTAAGTGGTCTTTCATCCCTAGCAAGTGTCCATATCGGTGATGGATGTATGCTAAAAATTAAATGAGTCGATTTATGCTTCAGCAAGTAATGGTTTATGCTTGACATAAATTGTGTGGTCGATAGTTTCCATGTGTATTGTTGTCCATAGAAACTATGTGAATAGACTATGAGAACATTAGTGGTCGAAAAAGGTTTGGTTGGTTTGGGTATGGTTGAGAAAATGATTTGGTTGGATTGTTTGTGACCAATATGTATGGATAAGAAGTGAAAGGCGCGTTGCTCTTTCATTGACAAGGACCATAAAGATAGCATAGGTAGGGGGTTTTAGAAACAAAAAGCCTCGTTCATGCATTACGTCATCGACCATTGGTTGTGTTAGATAAGTAATTGAATCACTTTGACATTAAAATGAGCTCGAAATCTGTTGAGTAGGTGATGTGATATGTGGTGTGATATGTTAGGATAGGGTTACCCCTTTTAGTAGGGATAACTTTGCCCCTTTTTATAGGAGACCCTGAGAATGACTATAAGTCAAGTCCATGACACTTTTTTTTTGGTAGACTGATCAATGCAGGAAGTCTACATGGGGATGTCATTTTGTTTTGTGGTCATTTGTGAAGCCGGTCGATGCGGGAAGCTTCTGAGAGAGTGCTGTTTGTAGCAAGATTTTAGGCATAGCCATCCTTCGAGGGAGTGGTCTATATTTTTGCTTTATATATTTGAGGGCTTTGAATAGCTATCCTTCAAGGGAGCAGTCTATTAGCTACATCAATGATGATACAGCTATCCTTCGAGGGAGCAGTCTGTATTTAGAGTTTATGACCTTTTGATATTTTGACATCTCAATTTATTTTTTGTTTTTGACTAAATTTTTGGTCATGGACTTGACTATAGAAGTTTAAGGGCTCCCTTTTATTAGGACAAAGCTTTCATACTTTATAAAAGGGTTACATAGTGTTTGCTTTAGGGAAACAGGGTTGAAAGAAATAAGGATTAAAATGATAGGAGTTGCTCAAGGGACGAGCTCAAGTTAAATGTCAAGTGAACGAGTGCTCGACTAACAGTAGAACGGTCATAGATGCAAGGCATTAAGAGGCTCAGGTTCTGGTCGGCCTTTAAGAGAAGACATACGATAAGTCCCTAACCCATACTTGTGCATGATGATGTAAGGTCTGAGCCAATTAGGATCAAACTTGCCTCATTTACTTCTTTCCATATTGGTCACATGTTAAAGATGATTAAGAAATTGGTTGATGTGTTGTTGGCATGTTTGGTTGGATGATGTTTGGTCATTATTTGGTTGGTTGATGCTTGGTTGAGGCTTGGTCGAGGCTTGGTTAAGGCTTGGTTGAGGCTTGGTCGAGGCTTGGGTGAGGCTTGGTTGGGGCTTGGTTGATGCTTGATCGATGCTTGGTTGAGGCTTGGTTGATATTTGGTCAATGCTTGGTTGGTTGATATTTGGTCGAGGTCGTGATAGTCAGAATAGAGTCAAATTCCCCTAGTTGCTTATGTGACAGGGAGAATGTCTAACAGAGTTAGTTTGAGAGGGCAAGATCCTGATCTTCCATGTTAGAGGTTGGAATTTCAAAATGACTGAAAGTGATGGAGGCAATGGTAGGTAATGATGTGACCAAAGTAGCCAGTGGTTGGGGGTCTTCGGGTTGGACCTTCACTGCATATAAGGTTTTGATCAAAGTTAGACAATGCTACGGAGAGTTTTATATGAGGTCATATAAAGATGTCTTCACAGAGGTTTGGCAACGTTGTTTCACCATGGGGTAATTAATTGGGTTTGAATAAGTTGGTCGAGATGTGCCCAAAATTGAAATCTTGGGTCTTGATGGTTGAGGAGACTTGACAAATAGATATGTTTGCAGGAGAGAAACCTTCTCTTTCCCTTTATCCTGCATGATTTGTGACTTGTTGGCCACATTGATGGTGCTGATTTTGAACAAAGGGGTTGAAGGTGATTGAGGGACCACAGTTTGATGATGGGCCCCTGATTTAGGTGAGGATGTTTGAGAGGCCTGGGATGGTGTCGATGGTTTGGTTAAAGGGTGGTTAAGAGGATCCTTGGTGAGAAGGGTGTCCTTTTTAAAGTGTTGATGGATGACAGCTTTAAGAGCACATCAACGCTCAGTGTCATGTCTAGGTGTTTGATGATACGCACAAAATTTAGTGTCATCGAACCAAGATGGCCTTGATCTGAGAGTTGATGAGTGTGAAGGTGAAGAGGTTTTGGAGACATTAGATGATGTTGGAGATTTGTCAAAGGGGTCCTTAATAAGAGGGGTGTCTTTATTGATGAATTGGTGGATGGCAACCTTAAGGGCATAACAATTTTTAGTGTCATGCCCAGGTGTGCGATGATATTGGCAAATTTTAGTGTCATCGAACCAAGACGGTTTTGGTCTGAGAGGTTGAAATGATTTGATAGGTAGAAGAGTGATGTTAGAGGATTGTAAAAGTCAATGTAATAGCAAGGTGTAAGAACCTACTAATGGATATGCACGTTGTGTTGCAGTAAAAGTTGACAACTTCTTCTTAGAAGCTGTTGAGGGAGTGTTTTGTACCATCCTTTTGTTTGGCGGTGTGGCCAAATGCGTAGATGAAACTTTCATGGTAGGAGGCGTTGGATGTTTTGAAGGAGGTATGTTTTTGTTAGGTGTTGGTTGTAATGGAGGTGATTTGTTTTTGTTGGGTGTCAGAGTAGGAAGCACTCCTATTAAGGTGGATGGGTGTGGGCCCAAAATGAAGGGCAATGATGATGGTGGGGGAGAATTTCTCTGATGTGGTTTAGCAACCTTCTTCAGTTTAGTGTGAGGACTACTATTGTGTGGAGTAAGGTTCAAGTCTACCCTCACCGGATCTTCTTCGATCGAAGTAGGTGAGGTGGCGAGTTCCTCTCTCGATGGAGAAGGGATTAGAGAGTTTGGCTCTTTAAGAGGGCAGAGCGTAGGGATGGTGATGGCTTCCTCATGTGGTCAAGGTGCGGGAAAAGTATGATCCCCCATTGATGATAGGAAGGATGAGGGTGAGGCTACCAATACCGGTATGGTCAAAGCATCCTCCAATATAAGAGAGGTTGATGGAGAACTAATGGGAGAAGAAGTTTCTTCCTCTTGTGAAGGAGAAATGGGAGAAGAAGGCTCTTCTACCTGTGAAGGACCAATAAGTGGGCTAACCTCTTCAGACTGTGGGAGAGGTTGGTTAGGAATGATAGGAAAGATCGTGTTGATGGTGCATCTATTACGCTCTTGGGAGTCATCGGCCATGGTCTGCACGTTGTTTTGGCTAGGGGGATGGTTAGGAAAAGGTTGTCTAAAGATGTCAATGTTTTGATTGGGTGGCACATTTGGGTTACCTAAGACAAGGTCACCTTTATCTAACATGTCTTAGATAATGTTTTTAAAGGTTTTACAGTTGTTTATGTCATGGCATTTGACACAGTGATAATGACAAAAGTCATTTTCCCTATACCATGCAGGGATAGGTTTTGAGGGGTCGAATTGAGGTGGTCAAATTTGAGGGAGATTGAGGACCCCCTGTTTGACGAGTTTATCCAAAATGAAAGCATATGATTTGCCTATAGGAGTATACTGACGCTGTATATATCGTTGTTGGAATTTTTTGGTGATGCTTTGAGATGTGGAAGGTTCAGATGGGTTAGTTGTTGTTGAAGGTGATGGTGATCTAATGACCATAGCATTTGTTGATGCCTTAGATTTGGAATATGAAGAAGGAGGTTGGGAAGAAGGGTCATTAGATTTGGTGTTAGTGTTTTTAATATGCAATTTGACTTTATCTTCCTCAATCGCGTAGAGTTCAAACTTCCTGGCCATGGTGAAAGCTTCGTCAAATGTGCAGAATGTTTGGACCCGCAAAGTAGAGGAAATATGTTTGGCACACGCTTGTGAAAAGAGCTCAATGAGCTCGAGTTGAGGTAAAGAAAAGGAGGGTTGGTTGATTAAGCCTATCCAACGGGCAACAAAATCGGCTATTGATTCGTCGTCAAACTGTCTGATAGAGTATAGGTCCGTGATAGAGACCTTTTTGGTGATATTGATTGAAAAGTGGTCAAGGAAAAGTTGAGCTAGTTGGGTGAAAGAAAAGATAGAATGACTGGTAAGGAAGCTATACCAATCGAGGGCAGCACCAGAAAGTGACATGGGGAATGTGCATAGCAATAACGCATTATCATGTGCTATGAGATGACAAACATGTCTGAATGCTCGTAGATATTGTTGTGGGTCTTCCTTACTCTGAAAATGAGTAAACTTGGGAAGTTCCCACTGACTGGGATATGGCCAGATTGGGACTAAAGGATGAATGGGTTCATTACAAATTTGCTCATAAGAGAGAACATTGCTTGAACCGGAAATGGAGGTCTCAAGATTAGACATTTTGTCCATCAACATTTTGATTAGATTAGTTGACGTATTTGTAGGTGGGGTGCCCCCTAGGTTGTAAGGTGCTTGGAAGGTATTAGGAGGGGTGTATGATGTAGTTGGTTGCACTTGTATAGGTGCAACATATTGATAACTAGTCATAGGGACAGAAGTGGAAGCCAAGGGTGGTTGTGTCATGAAGGTAGAAGGCATGACTCGGCTTGATGTTGTCAGAGGTGGTTGGATGGTGGTGATATTAGCCAAAGGATGAGTAGCCACCCTGGTGTTGATGGGTGCGAGAGTAGGTGGGATGGAGATAACTAGGTTTTGGAAAGGGGTAGAACTTTGTTGAATAGTCTGCGGTTGATGGGGGGCCGAAGCCCCAATGGACTACAGACACTGTTGATATGACTGTCGTCTCAACTAAGGAGGTTGGCATCCCATAAATTGGGTTGCCTAAAGAGTCTCGTGTTTGACTTCTCATGAGATAATGTTGAAGGGCCTTGACATTGAGGTCAAGGAACCTTTCAAAGTCTTGGTCCCCTTCAGGGACAATAGGGGGCTGAGTTGGGGTTGGTTGGGTAGGAGTTTATTTGGTCTTTGAATGATACTCCATTAGGGGACTAGTTATGGAAGGCGAAGGCGGAAGTGGTTTTTGCCTTGCATGGTCAACAAAAGTCTTGGTTTGACTACGTGTCAAAACCATTCAAGGCAAGAGGTTCAGGTTCTAGAAACTGTGTTTTTTTTTCAATTTCAAAAACTTAGAATGTGTGTCTAACAACAAGAAAGTCAGGTTTTAAGCTTGCTATTTTGGAAAAAGAATTTTGGACAGTGATCGACATCGGTGGAAAAACTGATGTCAGTGAAATAGGTTGTCGATGTCAGTCAGATAACTGATGCCGGTGAAGATAAGTTGCCGACGTCGATGGAAAAATTGATGTTGGTGACTGTGTTATTCCAGAAACTCAAAAAATTTGAAAGTTTTTGGAAAAAAGAAGAAAGCGTCCTTACTAGCTCAAAAAACTAGATAAAAATAGAAAAGTAGATGAAGACAAGCAGACCCTAAACGTTAAATCCTAATAATAAACTTTTAGAATCATGTTGGCTTATGCCTTAGAGTGTGTTTGGGAAGTTAGCTTTTAGAACGGGTCCTACAAGAAGTAGTCTAAGGTTGGTTTCAGGTTAGTTTCGGTGCTCAAGGTCTGTCTTAGGTTCTGTACGTGGCCTGGTGCTAAGGAGCAAGCTCCCCTCACTTCACGAGCCCAGAGATAAGCTGGGTCACTTAGCTAGTATATACTTCCCCTAGAGTTTATACTCTACTAAAGAACAGAGTGGGCTCTCCCCTTGGTAGTGAAGTCCAAGTGGGATTACCAGGAAGGGTAAGGTATCTGCTAGGTGATGAAATCCTAGTCAGACCTTGTCTCAGGTATGTTTAGATGTTTAATTTGTGATAGTGGTCTGGTCGTGTAACATAAATGCACTAAGATTTATTCATAATGTGGTTTTAAGTTACTAGACGTGAGAGCTAAGTATGCATTTAGGTAGAAATGAGATGCAATAGATTTTAGGCCCAAATTGAAATGTGTGTTCGGATATAGACAAGTGGAGAAAAGGTTGAAGAGTATGAATTTGACTAGTCTAAGATGTAGGAAAGAAAGAAAAAGAAGGATTCTTTTTAACTTTGTTGATGGTGTATTTTTGAAAGAGATAGAAGAAAAGGATGCAAGAAGAGATCTAATGCATCTATATGAAAAGTTTGCTTTAGAAGAAAAAGTATGAACCAAAGGAAAACTCCTTGGTCCCACCGAGCATGCCAGAATTTTTCTAACTATTTTCGCTTTTCCACATTCAAAAGGATGAAAGAAACTAAGATAATGGTCAGGGGTTTGTACATACCTAGATGAAGTTTGCACACCATTATCCAGACGTTGTAGGGACTCCTCTTTGGCTGTGGAGGATGACACCTGTAGCAAAAAGAGACTCAAACATAGAGATTATTAGATAGAGATAAGGTGGACTGCCAAGCAAAAGCTTGGTCCCAGAAGTGCAAAGACTTCCTTGAGGGATGATAGTCCACTAGTTGATAAAATAATGTCAAATAAAGATAAATAATGAAAGACTAAGCAAAAGAAATAGAGACAATGCGTACCTATATTCTCTTGTTGGTCTTCCACAGTCGCTGGCGCCGGTTAGTCTACCATCGTCAGTTGATTAAAATTGCTGACGTCGGTTATTCTACCAACATCGGTAGGGGCAATGGTTGATGTCAGACTAGGCAATGGCCTTGGATGGGTTTTGGATGAGTTTTAGGGCTGTCTGTGATCAACAGAATGGACTGGGATGTCTGTGGGAGCTTGTGCAGGTTTGCAGAGCAATAGATAGGGTCTTAGGAGGGACAAGGAGTAGAGGATAGGTTGTCAAAAGGGAGTAGGGATATGGGGAAGGCCTCTCAGCCTCTTCAAGAAGAAAGTCAGGCTTGGTCTGGTCTACAGTACTTAGAAACAATAAAAAGAGAACTAATCACTGATGCTTTCTAAACTACTGAAATGAAAGGGCAGAAGAAATACTTAGCTTTTATATGTTGAAGGATTGTAGAAGACTTGTTGCTGATGCGGCTGATGTACCTACAATGTCTTTAACCCAAAGTTTGGAGCTATTTCTATAGAGTGCCTATAGCCTGTGATGCTTGGTGTGTGTCTGGGAGAGAGAGAGAGGGAAGTTGGATTCAAAGGAAGAGAGTTAGCATTCGGGTCTGTGATTGATTGATTCAGCGCTATGATTTTAGCATCCTAGGGTGTGATTTAGCATCCCAGTGCTATGATTTTAGCGTCCCAAGAGAAGATAATTTGATTTCAGGTTGTTTTAAGTGACCGACGTTGGCGATCCCGTCAGCATCAGCCGATTGGTAACCGATGTCAGCGGCTAGAAGATGGGAAAAAGGCTATAATTAGCCTTTTGCCCATTCCTTTGTCTGTCAAGTTTAATGGTCATTGGAAAATGGTTGAATGTGGGTTTAATAGGCGTGAGAGGTGAGTGGGAGGGTTGAAATAGGTCATAAATTGGTCATAGGGTGATGGGAGGCATCCAAGGGGAGGTATCCAAGGCGAGGTGTGTCCAAGGCTGAGGTGTCATGGGTTAGGTGTCAAGGGGGTGTTATTAATTTAAAATAAGTTATTATTTTAAATTAATAAGTGTGTGAGTTAGGAATGTGTTAGAAGTGGACCAAGGGGACTAAGCGGGGGAGTTGACCAAGAAGTAGACACAATTTTGGTGTCTACATGTAGATGTGTTTTTTATGTAAATCATGATTCCATGAACATGAAACATTGAAATAAAGTAAAAATGTTGTAGCAAATAGTTAGATACAATGTTTTCAATGTATGTCTCTTACAAACATCATATGTTAGATTGTATCATGTCATAATAATTGAGGATGTCTTGCATGTGTGCTATTAAACTTTTTGTGTTCAATAATGACATAACTATGTGGTAATTGTTATTCAACATATATATTTTAATTACCATTTTACATGTGCCCATTGTCGAGACATTTTTTTTGTTATGTTTTCTTTGACCTAGGAATTTTACATTGTTGATGGAGCTAATAAATATAATGAATCAAATACTTTCACATAGGATAATGTTGTGTATGCTATGCTATGGTATTTGACTTTGTTAGGGTCAAATGTAAAGAAATTGAGTATGAGACATTGGGATTTATGTATTGTGAATGTACATGTTAATTTCATTGAAATTTGTTTTTGAATTGTTCATGTGTAATTGTTACATGTGTTATGTATAAGCTTTGAAACACACAAAATTGAAGTCCAATCCTTTTGACAAGATCCATGATATAAGTCAACCAAATTTGTGCATTGCCAATGTCCAATCTAAGGATCATTGAATTTAATCCACACTACATCTATATCATTATCAATAGTATATGCTTTGAATGTTCTATACAACCCATTAACTAGGTCATATTCAATGTCATAATTGTCAATATATATTTTGACCAACATACCAATTTTTAATACAATAATGGGAAGAATCATTACCAATTAGAGACATGGTTATTTACCTTCATATACATTTTCCTATTCATCAATTATATGAATAGTGATAGTATTTACAAGTAAAATAGATATCATTCGAGAATTATGTTTATTAACATCGTCATTCCTCTAAAAAATACAGGGAAATGTTGGGTTGTGAGGTACAACTCACAAATAATTTTGATTCGTATAATCTATGTCATTGTATGTTGTGATGTTGTTCGTAGATGGTTAAGAACTGTTATAAAGTTGTTGTCACTTTGACACATTGTTATTCATAATTCATATATTTTTATATGTGTTTTTTAGAAGTCATAGGGGATAATTTCATCATTTAGTTTTGCATATTCGAATATCAGAGAATCATTTGCAGGTTGTAATTGATAAAAATCTCCACAAAAAAACTATATCTAGATTTTAAAAATACATTGTAAGAATAGGCATTATATCTCGTAGCCTTTTGTCTATTGAATACAAGAAGCATGAGCCTACCAAGGATATTTCATCTATAAAAAGAAGATGCAGTTGGTTGTAGTGATTTGATAATGTGTCTATTTTTTTAGAGGTAAGTGGAATGAGTTTTGATTTGTTAAAAGGTAGAAGGAGTGAAGAATGCAATTTTATTCCTCTAGCATTATATATTACCTTTCCAGTGTATGTCAATATTAATCCCTTTGGCTTAAGCGAGTCATTGTCAATGAAATTTTTATATAATCAGTGTAGCCTTTTGTATATCAAATTCACAATAAATGTTTTTCCTATTCCAACACTTTCAATTAAAAATAAGTAAATTAGTTTTGATAGATCTTTTCATTTTTTTATTGCTATATCTTTTACAATTACCTATTGTTCTATCTTCAAGGATCTTATTTTTTAATAGTCATAGTTATCAGATATGAATGGCAACTTGCCATTTCAAAAGATTTTGGATTGTATTTTTTTATCTAAGTCTTTGAATAAATGTATATCACATTTCAAATCATAGTTTTCATGGGTAGAAATATTGTTTTCATGTTCTATATTGACCATGTCAACATTGCCATCATCAAATTTAGTATTGTCAATAATTCCTTATATGTCATCCCAAATAGAGTTTATGTCGTGAGTCAATTTGGCTTCATTTTTTCTATTTTTTTCATGCAACGCATATGCATAACTCCACATATAAAAACCATGTTTTAAATTATTTTCATTTTTTCTAAAAGGAATATATAATAATAGTTTTTCCCTGCAATGATTTTCAAGGTCAAGATGCTTATTATACTTGATATTTCAAATAACATGAAACTTATTTTGTAGCCATTCCCCCCCCACCCACCCCCCCATTTTTTTGGTATTCAGAGATAAATTCAACAATTTAAATTCTCGTTAATTATTATAGTTATTACACATAGTAATCTATTAAAGATTTGCATATTACATCTTGTGATTCATTAGCTTCATGTATCAAAAGAGTTGGAGGTTTTAGAATGAATGTGTGTTGGTCTGATGGAATTGTATTTATGAATATGCATAGTCTAGAACAATTATTTAATGGCAATGACAAGACTATGTGAATAGATTGTTGAGTAGACATTTGTTATCTATTAAAAAAGTGTTTCCAAGATTGTGTATCATTTAAATGGTATCTATATTTATTTCTTGATGTTCTTTACAAATTCATTGAAATGATTTTATCAATGATATATCAAGTTTTGTCATATAGGATGTGCAATAAGATGCCACAACAAAAACATTAAGCACAAACTGGGCATCTATATTTGCTTTCCATAAATGTGGATTATTTTTTACAAAATTTGCTTGTATATATTCACTTTCACTAATTTATAATTCTAATAAAAATATGTTAAATGTTATATAATGATCGTAATGTTTATTCTCTAAATTATTGTAGATATGTATTGATTTTTTGATAACCAAGTCATCTTTTTGAACGTGGTTCAAGGAATATTTTTTGCATTGGAGGAACATGGAAATTGTATCCATAGTGTGCCTTTGTTATTTTTTGAAACATTTAGTATGGTGATGTTCATGTAATATAGATATGTTTAAATCGAGTATATTTGAATCAAAAGTTGTATAGTTATTGATAAATCTTGTAATCATAAATTTTTTGTCCTTTCCATAAATTGGCATAGCTTGATCCATAACATAAAATGTGTATGTTGACTTCCTCAATTTTGGAATTTTGTAACCAAAAAATGATTTTGCAAGTGTCTAAAGAAAGATTAATCTTTGTATATTATTTTTATAATTGCCTTAATTATCTATGTACAGTATCATGTACATGTGATATGATATTTTACAATCAAGTAACTATGGTCAATCATATCAAATGCATTATCTTTTTTGTTTGTTATTATTTTTCATGTCTACTATGTAATTTAATGCTTATGTAAGTGGTTTCTATAGATGTTCAACACTAAAGAATCTAAAAAAATATGTTGATGGCCCTAATTATTATATCATTGCAAATGTGTTTTTTCATAACTATTGTAAATAATCTGGTGATATTTGTATTTTTTTGAAATCAATATACCTAAATCATATTTTAATAGTTTTTATAAGTTTGGTTTGTACTTTACATCTTTTACTACAAATTTCTTCCCTTTAGTTTACCATTTCTAGTTCTCACCCACATTGTTGTAGCCACCTACTCAATGATAATTTTCATTGTCTTTAAAAATAGATTTGTAATATGATATGCAAGTACATGGTCTTTATGTTATAATTCCCATTGAATAATTTTTGTGTATGACAATCTAATTATAATGCTTTTTGTAATTATACTTCCCATAACCCTACTACTCCTTATGATTATGGATCAGCTCACGTGTAGAATACTGACATAGGTCATCCTATTTGAGACATTTTCACTTGTATAGACACTTTCTTACTCTACATATGGATCCCCTACACCTCCCTAGCCCTTTCACTCATCGATAAACCCTTCACACACCTCTTAAAATGTTTTTAGGGTCTTGTTGACCACCCAAGATGGGATATTAATCTAGGGCATGACTTATGGGAGAAACACATGGCCTAAGATGGACATTTACTTCAAAAAAGTCATGGCCTAGGTTGTAACTTGGCTAGAATGCATGGTTTTGGCCTCCAATAGCCAAAAATTGGCTAGTTTTTGGTCTTTGGCAATTGGGGAGGCCCTATATCACTTCATTTATTCCATTTTAATCCAAATCATTCATCCTTCTTCATTTTTAGTTCTTACACCTTATTATATCTCACATGATTCATTTTTGGTGATCTTGAACTCATTTGGTGATAAAGGATCCCATATAATACTGCACATTGACTTGGAGACTCCATTTTTGCTTCCAGTTTTACTAGCTTCAATGTGGCTTACTCCTAGTTGCTACATTTGGCATTAAAATTGATTTACACACTTGGTTGGAGCTCTCACATCCTTGAAATTTCTCACTTCACCTCTTTTGGGATATTTAGGCGTTGGTTTGGCCCTAGTTCTACAATGCAACCTTGTCTTCCTCCATTACTATCTCTAACTTGGATTCCTAGTTGGTAGAACATCTACACAATATTTTTGAGCTTGATCTGAGGGCACTTTGTTATGAAAAGTGAAAATTCATTATCTTATGTAGAATATATGTTAGGTTTTATCATTTTCATGCTAGTTTAGCTCATTTTAAACATGTTTTATAGTAATTTCTAAAGGTTATGCATTTTATTAAACCTAGAAACATCTTTCCCTTTAAAAATGTCTTTCATTGATTAAATTGATTCATTATGGATTATTTCATTACTTGGTGTATTCCCTCATGTTCAAATAGCCTAGTTTTCTTTACTCAAATGGCATTCCCTCACTCATTCACATGCTAGAGATAGTTTCATTTGGGCAAAGGAATTAGCTTAAGTTTTTGAAATTGTGTAATCTCCCTATCTCTCTCTCTATTGAAAATGTCATTCCCTTTATGAAATTGCATTTTAATTAATATGATTTCATGCTTCTAAAACACATTTCATTTTTTTCAGTTTTATCTTATTCGAACAACTTGCTTTCTCATTCTTTATGTATTGAATATCATTCCCTTATTATTTATTTTATTGTAGTTATATATGTTAGAGATACCTACATATTTTATGCACTTAATCATGCTAGCCGTAGCTTGGTTTATGAGTCTATCTATATTTTGGTGGAAGTTGGAAAGATGGATAGCCTCTACAGGTCATGAGTCGCCCATAACGTCCCTAAGCCAGTCAGCCTTCAAGGTGTTTGTTTAAGTACCCTACGTACCCCCTTACCAAACCCTAGTCTATTCAAATTTTTGGAGCTACATTCTATCATGACTAATGGGACCCCACATAAGGTCTCATTTTGGTTCTATAATCTTTATAACTCTCTTAGTTAATCCCCCTATGATAACTACAAGGCTTTACTTTCAGTTGTGTTTTAGATCTTTCCTTGGTCATTTGATTTTGCCTTGGTTTTGTGTCCTTCTCCCTATAGTTCTCTAACCATTTGAATTTTTCCATTGTCTCCCATGTTACTCTTATTTCATTACATCTATGGTTAGCCTCCCACCCTTGGGATGCCAATCCCATCAAATTTAGGGTTTTATCCTTAACCTCACTCATGATTAGGTTGAGGTTATAATGGAATACCATAGATAAGATAGGACCTAGGAGGTTTCATCGAAGTAGCATGGTGATATTGACCCTATCATGTCCACAAGGAATAAGATTAGCAAACTTATAACTAAGGGGGTCGCTCACCTTTCCACCAGTCTAATCATTACTTGTTCGAGCATACTTCCTTGAGACTTGAGTTTGATTTTCATTCACATATTAGGGGTGAAGATGATCCCCTTTTATGATTAAGGCCTGATGAGTTATGCACAATCATTGATGATTATCATAAGAGACTTCATGTAAATAAAGAGCACTTTTTTACTAGGATTAGGTAGTGTGTTTCCTCTAGAGATATATATCACACCTAATCTAGTTTGAGTGGCTCAACTAGTTCTCATGTGAGTCCCCTATCTCTTTCTTAGTAGGAGACTCTATAACAAGAACCCCCTCATGTTGAGATACATAGGCATTCTGAATTGATGAGTTATCCACACCACATGGATTCATCCCATACTCCTAGCCCTTCTTTTAGAGTCTCAAATGAGTATGTTGATTTCAACTACAACTTATAGACTAGAGATCCATGGGTTGCTTATCTCAAACATCAACACCCTTATGTATATCCTCATCTTATGCTACATGGATAACACCACAGAGACCTAGGTCACTATGACCATTTCCATGGGCATGCCACATCATCTTATCATACCCATAGGGAATGATACCTTTCTCATGGTCATTATCCACCCCTTGATTGGGAAGATTTCCATCATGAACATCTCCCACATCAAGAGTCACCTCGAAATCATCCCTTTCATGATTAGGGTTGTGATGAGTCTTACTAGCATAGGTAACATCATAACTTCCATAGGTATCTCCTATATATAATAATATGAAGGAGGAAAAGGTAATCATCTTGAAATAATTATTTCACTAGGTCAAAAATGGAGAGGATACTAATTTTTGTGAAGATAGTTGGGTGATAGATAAACCACTAAAGATGAAACTAAAATTTGTAGCTATCAAATAAGAAAGTATTAGGAAATGTGGGAGAAAAGTAAAGGAATATTGGGAAGTGAATATAGTGATGAGGTTTATAATAATAACATGGGAATGTTTCCAGAATAGAGATAGAACCCAAAATGAAGCTCATAAGGATCTCAATGAAATCTTGAAAGGATATAGGATCCCATGGAACCCATAAGCAAACAAGTTTATATGGAACAAGAAAATTAATGGAGAGTATTTATTGAGGGAAACCTATGAAGCATAGGAAGAAGGGTGGTAGAGGGATTCTATGGAAATTATTTAGAAAAATATATGGAAATTGAAAGCATGGCCTAAATCAAGAGATTTTATTTGGTTGGAAACACATTTGAAGATTTTGATGGGAGAGAATCTAAAAAGTGAGGATTCCAAGACCCAATTAGATTTGTAATGTGATTTAATAATGAAGAGAGTTTGGATCACCTTCTACTTCACTGCAATTTTACCTCTAAATTATGGAACATGTTCTTAAAACATTTAATTTGAAATGGAGCACAAGTGACAAAATATGTAATCAACTAAAGGCCTGCCACCAAAACAAGGGGTTAAACTTGTTAAATGATATCTGGAATATGGGTTCAAGTTTTATAACATGGAAAATCTAATTGGAAAGGAATAATGCATATTTGAATTAAAGGCAAGAAAGAAAACCACTAAGGACATATGGAAGGAAGTGGAAGCTAATATATTGCAGGTTATCATAGTACTTAAACAAATCAAGAATAAGGAGGAAAACCTGGAGGAAGTCAAAATACTTAATAATAGGTAGGAATCTAGAAGAGTCTATGAACATAGGCAACTAAGTGAAAAGCAAAAGAGAAGTCATCTACAAAAAAAAGTGACGTGGAACCACTTGGAGAAAAATTGATATAAGGTAAATTTTAATGGAGCATCAAAACATAACCCAAGCCAATCAAGGGTGGGAACACTTATTAGGGATCACCTTGTATATATAGGTAAGATCCTATAAGGTGATCTCGACCAATTTTGATATGAATAATGTAATAGAAATGAAAGGGATAGTGATGGGTCTGAGGATGGCCATTGATGAAAAAAATATTAATTTGGAAATAAAAGGGGATTAATTAATTATAATCAAGGATTTGGAAAGAGAAAATAATAATTTAAATTGGCATTTATAAGGGGTAGTAGAAAGTTATCTATTTGTGTAAATCATTTAAGGAAATAAAACTAATGCATACACTTCAAGAAGGCAATATCATAGCTAAATGGCTAGCGAATTATGGAGTTAGGTTTGAAGAAAAAGAAAAAAAAGGAAAATCAAAGAATATTCTAGAAGATAAGGAATTGATGGAGTTAAAACTTATCATTCTAAAAAAATGTCAGAGTTAATTGCAAGAAAGATGCATAGTAGAAAGGAAAAGGCTAAAAATAATATTGGCACTGATATGTTATTAAGGAAAGAAGTGACATTTGGTAAATTTTTTAGCAAGGTGATGTAGGAAGATAATTTACATAATAGTTGTAGAGGATTAGAGTGACGTACTATGATGAAATTAGCTCTAAAAAAGCTAAAAACTATAAATAATGACCTAAGGTAGCGTAGGAGTAGGACTATTTTTTTAATAAAGAAAAATCAAATTTTTGTAATATGGCAAATTGGTAGTTTCTAATCATGAACATAAGGGATATGATAGATGCCTATAGCATATACAATGATGGAAATCATGGTTGACATCAGCCTGTTTATGGAGAAACCTTATATATTAGAAAAAAAGGAGGAGAAGAAGGTGGAATCTAATGGTTCTAAACCTAGAAAAGAATAATATTTTTTTAAATAATTTCTTCCTTTCTGAAACATTGGTGTAATATTGGATAATCTACTTATAAATTTTCATGGTGTTACTCCGAGTTATTAAGCTATTACTAGCAATATTGATTAACATACTAGAGAAGATTAGAATAGTAATGGAACAGCCAACCTAGGATCTCTTAAGAGGGCATAACATGGATAGAGAGGAAGTGGCCCAGGTTGATCCAGTAGGGGAGATCGAAGGATATAGTGCTAAAGGGACCTCTCATGATGGCCAAGTAGCCCAAAATAGCTTAGATAAATTCATTGAAGATTATGGAGAAGGGACATCCCAAATACCTAGGCACTAAAGTAAACTTAAGGAAGCTGAAAGTAATTTTAAAGGTAGCGGTGACCAAGGAGGAGGAGGGGAAACAAGTCTCAGAGGTCGGTGATTTTATGCCACTATTCAAGAAGGGAAGAGGTTGATAATAAAAAGTGCACAATAGCTTGAAGTGAGAGAGAAAGGCAAACGAGTTATAAATGAGCTGGAGAATGAGGAATAGATTAATTACAACAAGAGAAAGGTTGGTCTAACCCAAGAAGGACCTATAACAAAGGAATATACTATCAAGATTGAGGAGAGACATCAAGACCAAGGTTGTGAGTATGGTGAGGAGTCTCTACATAATAAAAGAAGAGCGAATGTTGAAGTAAGAGTAGCAGAGAATATCAAGGAGTTGACAACAAGGGTTAATGCTATCAAAGAAGCTGTAGACAATATTAGAGATTTGGTGGCAAAATGAAATAATGAAAATAAGGAACAAAAGAAAGATTTGGAAGATTCATCAAGGAATTTTAGATAATTCTTTATGGCCCACTTTAATCTTATAGAGGCTATAAATGATAATTTGACTCATATTAAGAACTTCATGGAGAATAGTGGGAAATAACTAAGGGTGCAAATGCAGGTGTTGACTATGCTCAGAATAAACACAAATGACATTGAGAGAGTATAGAACACACTTTCAAGTGTTATAGAGGATACCATGAATATAAAAGATCATTTGCATCACTAGTACTATGTACAGAGTATTAGCCAACAAGCTGGTCATCAGATTGAGGAAGAGGGAGATGAAGAGGAATAATAATATCTGAGAATTAAGAACTATTCTTATTATGTTATGATCAATCACAAGTCTTAAGTTTCTATAGGGATGTTATTGTATAAGGTTCTTAGGGGCGGTCTTCTAGTTTACATGTAAAAGCTTTTAAGTTATTTCTTGAATAATAAAATTTTACTTATCAAGAAAAAAAAATTATACTTGGCCTATTTTATAATTTCATGGGGTTCTTATATTAAATTTGATTTAGATATCATGTACAAATTTGGAGTGAGTAAATTAGATATTTTCTTTGGTACTAGGGTAAAAATTGTCATAGTATGTCCCAATTATTGCATATAGAGGTCACATACACTTTCAATCGCTTTTTAAAATAAATAGAGGTTTGTGTGGATGGTATTAGTACAATATGTGTTTTAGAAAATATATAAAAATATGTGGGGTATTTACATTTTTCTGAAACAATATAAATTGCTATTTTTTTAGATTTATTTTTGAATTAAAAATTTAAATATTTTTTCTATCAAGTGGAACACATTATCATACTTTGGCCATGTAAAATTTGCAAGGTTATTTGTCCTATTTTTTAATTCCTTGTACTTATGATATTGGATGTTTTTTAGGAATCATTTATAATTATGGAGTGAGAAAATGGAGGAATGTTTTTTTGAGAATCATGTACAATTATGGAGTGAGAAAATTGGATACTTTTTTCTGTAAAGTCTTAAAAAACATGTTATAATAATAAGTGTAATTGACAAAGTTGAAAGACTCTTATGAATCATATGAGATGTAATAAAAGACTCTTATGAGTTAGGAACTGTACTAAAGTTTATTATGAGTCATAGGAGATAGTGATTCTCAAGGCTATGTTGATGCCTTACAATCTATTATAAAAATATTTTTTTATAAATAAAATTAAATATTAATTAATTGGATTCCTTAAAAGGTAATGTAAAAATAAACTATTATAAATAAAATAAAATGTCTATTTCTATTCATGAGATGGATAATTATCCTATTTGTGATGTTATATAGATTTATTTGTATATATGATCTATTGTTGTCCTATTTTAAAACATAATGGTTGTATGGATGAAATCTAATTTAGTGGTGGGCACCACACTTTGTATCAACCTAGCAGATGCTAGTTTCTTAAAAAATTCTAGCCTAGCGAGCACAAGGTTCTAAAAATATTTCAGCTTTATGAGTAGTAGGTTTCAAAAAAATTCATCCAAGCTAACAATAATTCCTATTTTTTACCTTTATTAGTGCAAGTTCCCAAAAATACTCATCCTAATAAGAACATATTATAGAAAACTTTCAATTTTTTAGCCTGGTGACTGTTACTTCCCAAAAAAATCAGCCTATTAGGCACTAGGTTCTAAAAATATTCTAGCCTAGCTTCCAGCCACTTTCCCAGAAAATGTGTAGCCTAGTGGGCACTAGGTTATAAAAAAATTGGCCTATTAGGCATTACTTTCCAAAAAATGTTCTCTCCCATAGGCCTATATATATAGGGGTCCTGCCCTTAGATTTAGAAAATGTTATAAAATAATTTCTCAATATCTTTTCAAAAGTGTTTATCCAAGTTCCCAAAAACATTAAACCTAGTGAATGCTAAGTTCCCAAGAAATTTAGAACTATTCAAAAAGTTTAAAAAAAAAAAAGCCTAATAGACACTAAGTTATTTATAAAATAAGTTCCCAAAATCTTTTAGAAATTGTTCAGATAAGTTCCCAAAATTTTCTCGAAAATATTTAGCCTTGCAGGAATTACGTTCCCAAAAGATTTTCAAAAACACTAATCCAAGTTCCATTTCATGTTAGTATTAATTTCCAATACACTTTATACGATAAGTTCCCAAAAACTTTCATCCTAACATTTTCAATCTAGTGAGCATTATATTTGTATATATGAGCTATGGAATCTATTTATGCATAAGTTATAAAATACTTAGCCTAACAAGCTATTTTCACTAAAAAATGGCCTTCCAAAAAATCCCCAAATTTTGTTCCTAACATTTAAACCAAGTATAAGAGATGAATTTTGAGAATAAACACTTAGTAAAAAAAATCTCATTTTGTCTCTCAAAAACTTGAGTTCCACTAGGGTTAAAATGTTTTGAAATGCACTAAAATTCCATAGGTGCCATTTGGGTAATTTTTTTTGATTTAGTCTTGGTTCATGACTTTAAAAAGTGTGAAAATAAAAAGCATAAAAATTTGAATTACATTGAGGTTCCCAGGTGTCGTTGGAGCACAAAAGTTGTGAAATAGTCTTGGAGGCTTAGGTGATCAAAATGCCTATGGTGAATGAAGTCTGTAAAAATCATGAAATGCATTGAAAGGTCTGAGAGATGTTTTAAAATAAAAATAAATCATATTTAATAGAGGTTTCATGTCTGGAAGGAACTTGGTGAAGGTTCCACAGGGATTGAAGGTACCCAAAAACCATGACAAGCACTAGCAAAAGATTCTAAAACAAATTTCAAGGTTCCTGAAGTGCTATTGAGATACATAAGCCACAAAATGAATTAAAATCAATGGTAAATGTCTATTAAATGTAAAAGAGTGAGTTAAACCTTATATAAATCTTTCATATGGGTTACTCCTTGCATATAAAACCTTGAATTACTCTCCCGTAACTTTAAATGAACTTTGTGCCCTCATACCAATCTAGACTAGTGTAATTTCATTCTTGGATCCCCTATAAGGTTAGTTGGCTCTATGTTTTCACCATTTCTCTCACATCCATTGCGTATTTTCTTATTTTTCATTTTTTTTACTCTTTTTCATTTTATCCTCTCGCTTAGGGTTTGTAGCAATCACGTCTAGCCATTTTCTTTATTTTCATCCTCATTTTATCTATTATTTCATTCCATTTTTAATGCCCTCATATCTATATAATTTTACAACCCTTCCCATAAATTTTCCTTAAGTTTTGATCTACTAGGAGCAATTTTCACCTGAGAAGTGCTACAGGTACCTCAAAGTTCTATTTGGGTCATACAAAACACGAGAAGAGTTTTAGAGGGATATTTCATCACTTTAATTACCACTATGATACATCCTTCATATCCACAAACATTTTCTACCTCTTAATTTTCCATATAAAAAAATTAAGTTTTTTGCTAAGATAACCTTCTACCTAGGACCAAACCTCCAAACATGAAATTCAAATACATGTGCTATGAGTATATCTATATTTTGTAGACATATATCCATTAAATTGGTGATTCCAAAATTGGTCATGTAGATCTTGAATAATTTTGGGAGAGAATGCATGAAGGAAAGCATACCACCATTGGACAATGCATTTTTAAAAGCAAGTTTGTATAAGCCGATGTGTTCCCAACATCAGTCCAATGCACAGACCTAGTATTTTCCTATGTGAAGTACCATAATTAAGAGAAAAGGGAAACCAAGTTTTTAGATAATGTACTTATGGCCAAGTTGGATTTTCCTTTAATAAGATTAAAAATGGGAATTGCCACACATGATGAAATGGTGGTTATGAGGAAATAAATTAAAATATAATATTGGGATTTACATACCATAAAATATATGACCATTATAACTCAATCTTGGTTGAATATAAAAATTAATGATCCTTCTCAGATCCCCAAGACCCTTTACAAATGAGATTTTCATGAAGAGTTTTTAGATATAGTTACACTACTAAACAGAGTAATGGGCCACTCAATCACATATGGATTTAATTAATGGATATGTATATTAATAATATCATTTGTGATGGAAAATGGTTCCTTCATTTGGGTTTGATCATTATAAAAAACCTTCACAAGCAACTGATAAATCTAGAATCAACACAAAGTTTCATGCATGACCTCATATTTGGTATATTTGACTGTAGTTTTGATAATGTGGCTAAGTCTCTCTGGAGAGGGGTTATGTACCCTCATAAGGTTGATATATAATTTTATTCCTCAAATCCCTCATAATAAAGGAATAACCATTTCATAAGAGTAAACCATGCATTTTGTATGTGGATCTCAAATGAAGATGCCAACCTGATCAAACAATATGGGAGTTATTTCATTCAATTAAAAAAGTTCACAAGTATTAGAGTTGGTGTATTTTAAATCACCCCATTTAGGGTTCCAAGTTATTTAAATGATAAAATGGTGCTCATTTAAATTTGTAGATAATTAGCTGAGATTCACAAGAAGTGTAGATAAAAACACGGTGAAATTTAGTTCCCTATTAGACCGAGTTACTATATTTTCAAAATAGTGCATGATGTACTAAATATTGAGAAAATAATGATTCATTTCCAAATTTAGTCCCATATGAATATATTATCTTCTTATAGTAAATATTTTGTGAAGACACATTTCAAACTTGGACTTAGTTATCAACATGAACCTAGAATTGAAGTTTATTGGGAAGATTGTGAGAATGATTTTGAAATATCTAAGATGGGTTATATGAGAATGATCTTGAGTTAGTTGAAAAATAAGATTTAATGGACCACAAAAGGAATTTTGGATGATGAAAGTGGCATGGTAGATCCCATATACAATAAAAATATTTAATATCTACCTCTGTTTATAATAGATTAGTTCTTCAAGGAAATAACATATTTGGAAGAATGCACACAATTTTTATTGTAGAGAGTCAAGATGTGGTCTGAGAAGAAGTTGGTTGAATTTACTAATATTGAGAGTTTTATAGGTACATGATGTTTGAAGATATATAAGAAATCATCTAGATCAAAGAACAAATCATTTGGTACCAAGGTGTATTTTAAGATTCCATGATCAAGTATAATGACATGTATTATAAATGATGAAGGAGATCTCAAAAAATGAAAAATTCATAATAAAACTTATAGAGGGGACTCATCAAAAAATATTAGATTGCCCATCATAAGATATCCCAACTCTCCAATTTAGGTAAGTGAAGACCCACTTCTCAAACCCTCAATTCTTATGTGTTAATTCAAAACACAACTCACCTATTCTTAGTAATGGATCAAGGTTTAACAAAAAATCCTCTCATCCTAAATCATATACATCATAACTTTACCATCTCCAATTCCTCACATTCCTTCTCCACCTCATGTTCCATCTCCACTTCATGTTCCATCTCCTCTTCACGTTCCATCTCTAGATCATTTTCCTCCTCCACCTCCATCTACTTCTCCACCTCCCATATGTTTCTCCACCTCCCAAATAATGTACCCCTCTAGTAGACTCTCATGTTTCCACTAATACTCAAATGTTCACTTCCTCAAGTAATACACCATTATCTTTGATGCATTAATTGCTTAACAAAAATAAGAAGGTAGTGTCAAAGTTGTTACCCCTAACTTCAATGCAGTGGAAAACCTCTTAAAAATCCATTCAACAAAGAAAGGTAAGGTTACCTCAAGGCTGGTGTCTAATTCCTCAGGACCAAATTTTTTATAGATAGCCCACCTAATGACAAACAAAAATAAGGAGAAGGTGACTATGGCTAATTATAGTCTAAGCATAATTCCTTTAGGTGAGTCAAGTCACAAAGGTGATATTCATAATTTTTAAGATTTTGTAACAATATTGATATAAAGGATAGAAGAAAAAACATAGACAACTTGAAGAATAAGTACACATACTTTCCAAATATATTAAAATGTCTTTGAATCAAAATGATATCCCTCTAGCTTCAATCCTAGACTCTACCCCCATAGAAGGAATCGATAAAGAAGTTATTGCTACCATATACAAATACAAAAACCATGGAAAAGTAATGGAAACTTGGACATAACAACTTATCATTCATGGGATGAAGTTAATTGATGAGAACAAGAAGGCCTATAGACTTTTAGTGATTGAATAAGAAAATGTAGCCTAAAAAATAAAGATAGTAAAGAAAGAATTGGGGATATAGAGAGGCACAATCAAGAACCTGGAAGACATGGCTCATGTAGATGATAAAACATTGATATCAGAAGGTGTTTTCATAAGGTTTGAAGAGAATTATTCCTTCTTATGTTTGTATTCTATTGACTAGAAAATAAGTTCCTACTATGATGCATTGGAAGATTTGTGTGTGCAAGATAAAAGGTGTGAATATGAAATATGAAATCCATATAGATATTTTGGAATTGCCTTGAATTTTTTGAAGGAATAATAATATGAGCCACTCTTATCAATGAAAATAAAAGAATAATTTCAAAAATTAGTGAAGGAAGAACTGTTCAAAGTAGACAATTTCAACATGGAAGTTATGAATAAGTTGGGTGATATCCATCATACCATCATTGAGCTCAACAAAAGCCTTCCCATTTTCTTTGTGGGTATTTGGAGATAATAGAGGTCATGAATTCATGGTTAATTTGATTATCTAATACCATAATCCCAAAGGATGAATGAATTATTGTAGTTATTAAAAAATTTATAGCATAAAAGTTGAAGTCATCTTGAGTTAAAGACCACAATGCACTTACAATAGTAGCTTATAAATACATTGAATGAACCAACTTTATCTCTCCAACTAACTTATCAATTATCTCTTTTCTTCTTCTATTACTTAATTGTAATTTTTGAAATTTCATTTTAAATGAAAATGTATTGCTTTCACCTTTAATGGGACACATGGTGAAAAATTAAAATGAAAAAATATGAAATTTACTTAAAAAAGGTAGTTATGAAGAAGTTACGTCCTCTTCTTATAAATAAGAGACAAATTCATTATAAAAATATCTTTTGACATGGAAATAAATTTTGTAAAGAGATAATTTGAAAGAAAATTTATGCTTATTTCCAAGATAATACAAGGATAAATTTACAGGAACTTTGTGACTCATTGTGTCTTTGTGCCAGTTATGTATTATTGTCTTGTTTAATGCATATTGTTTCTTATCTTTTTTATATAAAATCATGCAATGTTAAACTATCTATTCACTTTTGATTTTCAATCTAACATGAAAAGTATAATATGAGTTTACTTCCCTATACATGTAATCATTTTCTTCTCTTCTTCATAATTCTCTCTTATTCTTACTTTGCTCCAAAAAAAATTCTAAATTTACTTTGTAAAACCCCTCATAATTTTTTAATAAGGGAACCTTCCCCACATAATAGAGGATGGATTTTGTCCCATTCATTGTTGAATAAATTTTCTTGTTTTACATTTGTGTAAAATAATCAGTCAACATGGGTGTTAGGTTACTAAAAATAGGTTACACTAAAGGAATTTGATTTTGACTTGATATTGGAATTATTGATGAAATTCAATTTCATCAATTTAAGAATCCAATTTTATCGATATCAAAATATAGTTTCTATAATATTGGAATCCATTTTCATCAATATTAGAATCTGTTATCATTGATACTAGTATATTATTTTCTTGATATTAAAATCCGTTTTTGTCAATATTAGAATCTAATTTCATCATTATTAGATTTCAATTTCAATTATTTTTTATTCATGCATTTTAATATATAAGATATCATATTTGTATGGTAAATTGAAATATATCCAAATTTAATAAAATGGTAATTGAATCTTAATGTATTTAGTGTATTGATTCTTTAATGGATTGTGAAAAATGTAAATAACACGTTGATACCATGTAAAAATTGACATATGATTTTGTCAATATGCCTAAGGCCATTTATTCTTAAAAGTTTAGGTCAAACATAAAATTGTAAAGAGAAATTAGCAAACTAAATCTAATGTGACAAACTATGAGAAGTAAATGTCTGCTACTTAGTTTATTTTCCTACTCTTACCCCAAGAAAACCATATCTTTCCATTTATTTATAATAATTAAAGGTAGGTGAGTTGGTCTACATTTGATAATGAGAAACTAAGTAAGTTGCCAAATGAATAATTAAAATGTTAAATGTCAACACATGATATCCACGATATGAAATGAAAAATTAAAATGTGTTATAAAGTTGCTAAAGGTTATGGTTATCTTTGAACAAGTTATTTAAAATGAATACGCACACACACACACACACACACACACACACACACACACACACACACACACACACACACACACACACACACACACACACACACACACACACACACACACAATCAATCATATTCTTACTTTAGCGTACTATATTGGCCTTATCATACACAACCAAACTCATTATGTGATAATATGTCAGCCCTCTCCAAAAAACTAAGTCATCCCTATCATATGTAGTCAGCCTTGTTCCCCCTACTAATAAATGACCTACTTTTACGTAGTTGACAACCCATTATCATACTAAATTGACACACTACTATGAAATCATCCCTTTATTTTTGGCTAGCCTTACGGGCTAAGTCAACTAGGTTGACTCTGTTCTTCCATAGTGCTATATTTTTTACCATTTATCACAAATGATTTAGGAATTCATTGTTTTGACGACTTCTTACCCAGTACCCTATTATACCCTTAGTTTACCTAAAATTTTCCTAGGGTTCATTTTGGTGCCTAGATTTTTCCTACCAATCAATTTTTTATATTTAGCTCAATTTCAAATAAAAATATTCAAAAATTTGAAATTTACAATTGATTACATGTGTTGTACTCATTTCATCCTCCTTATCTCATCTATCATCTCCTGACCATGATAGTTTTCTAGTCTCAAACTAGGTCTCTCAGAGCTTTGTTTTCTTATAATGGTAAAAATAACAAATAAATTCTTTTTCACCTTATTTATATTTACTATTCAAAATTATTTACCTTTCAAATATTTACCACCAAATTATATATTTTGATCATGTCATTGTTTCTACTAGCTCTTTTTCTGAACCATAAAATGTTATGGAATATCAACATCATGGAGAATATTTTCACCTATTATATGTATATGTTGAATTTTATTTTATTTTTTGATAATTTATACAAGTTCACCTAATGTTCCCTACATTGGACACCTTCACATTTCTTGCATTTCATTCTTTATCTACAAAACTAAGGTAATTAAAGGTATGTGTTTTTCAATTATATCCTTTCATTTATCTCATTTTCTCCTTACTGCAATTTATTTAGCTCTAGCATTGTGTGTTGCTATGTCATTTTCATAAATTACCTTCTCATGTTGCACCTAAGTGACATGTGATGATATTTGAGAGGGGCATATGTATACACATAATATTTTCACACTTTATCAATTATCAATATTTTCTCTCTTGTAATAACTCATCAAGTCTCAATCTCTCTGAGTGCCCACCCCAAGGGGTGCACTAGGAAAGAGGTGGGCAAACCATTAGTGCTTCACAATATTATTTTCCCTTTAATACCACTTTCTACCTACACAACCATCTCTTAAAAACATTCCCCTAAGTTTTGCCTCCTCTTTTGCACCCTCTTCTAGTCATTTTTGCCCTCATTAGCCATTCCCTAGCCTAAAACACTTTATAATAGTTTATGATACAATGTCAGCCCCATCAACTTTGTAATATAATTGAAAAATATCATTTAGGGTATAGGTCGGCCCCTGGTGGACCTAGACCAAGATCTAATTTATTTTTGTTAATAACTATACAGAGTAAATTGGGTCAACCCTATCAGTTAAAATTTTAGAAAAGACTAGGGTTAGATCCATCTATATATACACATCCATTTCCATCATTCAAAGGAAGATAAGAAGAGGAAATACATATTATGCATCTGCTTATCCACCATTCTAATTAAGGAGAATAGCTTAGGGTTTCTTTGGAGATACATATCTAGTATTGTGGAGAATATTTTAGATGCATAGATAGGTTGTGTAGCCTAGATCTAACTTATCCTTGTTAACCTTACATACCACAACAACCTCTTGTAAATCACCTTGGCTAAGGGAGAGGTTGAGGCTTGGTGGGTTTGTCTTCAAAGGTAAGTATTCTTAACTTTGTTCTTCTTTTGTAAGAGTAAATAGATTTGCATTTGTACTTATCTCCCATGCATTAGGATTCTATATACATTGACATGAGTATATGTCTTCCTTGCATGTTTAATTTTTATGTTTATTACCCTAACTTTGTGCCATAAGATTTGGTGAGCAGTAGATTATAATTTACTTTACTTGTCATTTACTTTTGTGAATATGAAAACATATGACCTAGTTAGGATTCTTGCATATTTTTGCTTGACTAGAGGATTTGGAACCCTCCCTAGTGATATTATTATGGTAAGAGATCCATTAGCTAGGTTTATCAGATCCATCTTGGTCATGAATTCAAATATCTAATTTATCAACAATCAAAAGTGTAAGTAGGATTTATCTTCTTTGAGCTAGGATTGATTTATAGATCAGTTGCATTTACCTTTGCATACACATATCACATAAGGTTAAGTATAAAATATCATGATATCTCCAATATAAATCTAGTACAAAGACATATTCTTTTTATATTTGAACATTTTACCACATGTGATAGATAATGGGTCTTGACATGCATTTTGATTTTCAAGTAAAAAATGCATATTACAGGATTCCATGAACTGTTCAAGCATCCATGAATTTTTATATGTATTTATAATATTAATATTTAAATAACCAACAATAAATGTATATTTTACTCTACTTGAATTTTCTAATGTGTGATTGATAACATAAAATATATTTGAGATATTTTCACTTGACACTTGGCACTACATACACATTGGCAATTATGATGCATGCATATCGTTAATGATAATTTTCATTATTGTCTCAACATTACTTGATTTGTATTGAATAATATTGGAAATGCAGATGTGATTTTTATGCAAATCATAATTCCATAAACATGAAACATTGAAATAAAGTAAAAATGTTGTAGCAAATAGTCAGATAAAATGTTTTCAATGTATGTCTCTTAAAAACACAATATTTCAGATTGTATCATGTCATAATAATTGAGGATGTATTGCATGTATGTTATTAAGCTTTTTTTGTTAAATAATGACATAAATGTGTGGTAATTTCTATTCAATTTTTTTTTCAATTGCCATTTTGCCTGTGCTTATAGTCGAGACATTTCTGTTGTTATGTTTTCTTTGACCTAGAAAATTTTCTTTGTCAATGGAGCCAAGAAATATAATGAATCAATTACTTTCACATGGGATAATGTTGTGTATGCTACGCTATACTATTTGACTAAGGTAGGGTCAAATTCAAAGCCATTGAGTGTGAGATATTGAGATTTATGTATTATGAATGCACATGTTAATTATATTAGAAATTGTTTTTGAATTGTTCATGTGCAATTGTGACATGTGTTTTGTATAAGCATTACAATGAACAAGATTGGAGTCCAATACTTTTGACAAGAGACATGATATAGGTCAACCAACTTTGTATATTGATAATGTCCAATACAAGGATCATTGAATTTAATCCACACTACATCTATATCATTATCGACAATATATATTTTGAATGTTCCATCCAACCCATTAACTAGGTCATATTCAATGTCATAATTGTCAGTATATATTTTGACCAACATACCAGGTTTCAATACAATAATGGGAAAAAGCATTAATGATTAGGGCCATGGTTTTTTACCTTCATATACATTTTCTTATTCATCAATTACATGAATAGTGATAGTATTTCCAAGTACAATAGATATCATTCAAGAAATATATTTATTAACATCATCATTCTTGTAAAAAAGATAGGGAAATGTTAGGTTGTCAGATGCAACTCACAAATAATTTTGATTCATATAATCTATGTCATTGTATGTTGTTCATAGACGATTAAGAACTATTATAAATTTATTGTCACTTTGACACATTTTTATTTGTAATTCATATATTTTTACATGTGTTTTCCAGAAGTCATGGGGGATAATTTCATCATTTAGTTTTGGATATTCAAATATCAAAGAATCATTTACAAGTTATAATTGATAAAAGTCTCCACAAAAAAAGTATATCTAGATTTTAAAAATATATTGTAGGAATATGCATTATATCTCGTAGCCTTTTGTCTATTGAATACAAGAAGCATGAGCCTACCAATGATATTTCATCTATAAAAACAAGATGCAGTTAGTTGTAGTGCTTTGATGAAAATGTCTATTTTTTTAGAGGTAAGTGGAATGAGGTTTGATTTATTAAAATGTAGAAGTAATGAAGAATGCAATGTTATTCCTCCAACATTGTATATTGCCTTTCCAGTGTATGTCAATATTAAGCCCTTTAGCTTAAGCAAGTCACTGTCAATGAAATATTTATATAATCAGTGTAGTATTTCATATATCAAATTCATAATAAATGTTTTCCCTGTTTCAACACTTCTAGTTAACAATAAGTAAATTGGTTTTGATAGATATTTTCATTTTTTGATTGCTATATCTTTTAAAATCACCTATTGTTCTTCGTTCAAGGATATTCTTATTTTTTAATAGTCATAATTATCATATAGAAATGGTAACTTGCCATTTCAAAAGATTTTGGATTCTATTTTTTTATCCAAGTCTTTGAATAAATGTATATCTCATTTCAAATCATAGTTTTCATGGGTAGAAATATTGTTTTCATGTTCTATATTGACCATGTCAACATTTCCATCATCAAATTTAGTGTTGTCAATAACCCCTTATATGTCACCCCAAATAGAGTTTATGTTGTGAGTAAATTTGGCTTCATTTTTTATTTTATCTTTTTCATGCAACACATATGCATAACTCCACATATAATAACCATGTTTTAAATTGTTTTCATTTTTTCTAAAAGGGAGTTCCATGCAATGATTTTCAAGGTTAAGATGCTTATTGTACTTGATATACCGAATAAAATGTAGCTTATTTTATAGCCATTTTTCCCCCATTTTTTTGGTATTCATAGATAAATTCAACAAGTCAAATTCTCGTTAATGCTTATAGTCATTTAACATAGTAATCTATTAAATATTTTCATATTACATCTTGTGATTTATCAGCTTCATGTACCAAAAGTGTTGGAGGTTTTAGAATGAATGTGTGTTGGTCTGATGGAATTGTATTTATGAATATGCATTTTCTATAATAATTATTTAATGGCATGACAAGACTATGTGAATAACTTGTTGAGTAGACATTTATTGTGTATTAAACAAGCGTTTACAAGATTGTGTATCATTTAAATGGTATCTATATTTATTTCTTGATGTTCTTTAAAGATTCATTGAAATGATTTTATCAATGACACATCGATTTTTTTCATATAGGATGTGCAATAAGATGCCACAACAAAAACATTAATCACAAACTGGGCATCTATATTTGATTTCCATAAATGTGGAATTTTTTTTACAAAAATTATTTATCCATGCATGCGATGACTTCTATTGCAAAAACATTGTTGGTTGTTTAAACATATTTTGTATTGTTTGTATATATTCGCTTTCACTAATTTCTAATTCTACTAAAAATAGATTAAATGTTATAGAATGATCATAATGTATATTCTCTAAATTATTGTAGATATGTATTGGTTTTTTGATAACCAAGTCATCTTTTTTAACATGGTTCAAGGAATATTTTCTGCATTGGAGGAACATGGAAGTTATATATATAGTGTGCCTTTGTTATTTTTTGTAACTTTTAGTATGGTGATGTTCATGTAATATGGATATGCTTAAATCAAGTATATTTGCATCATAAGTTATATATTTATCGACAAATCTTGTAATCTCAATTTTTTTGTTCTTTCCATAAATTGGAAAAGTTTTGATTTATAACATAAAATGTGTATGTTGACTTCCTCAATTTTGGAATTATGTAATTGAAAAATGATCTTGCAAGTGTCTAAAGAAATATTGATCTTTGTATATTATTTTTATCATTGCCTTAATTATCTGTGTGTATTATCATGTGCATGTGACATGATATTTTTCAATGAATGAATTATGGTCAATCATATCATATGAATTATCTTTTTTGTTTGCTATTATTTTTCATGTCTATTATGCAATTTAATGCTTATGTAAGTGGTTGCCATAGATGCTCAGCACTAGAGAATCTAACAAAAAATGTCAATGGCCCTAATTATTGTATCATTACACATGTGTTTTTTCATAGATGATGTAAATAATCTCATGATATTTGTATTTTTTTTAAATTAATATACCCAATATTAGATTTTAATAGTTTTTATAAGTTTGATTTGTACTTTACATCTTTTATTGCAAGTTTTCTTCCCTTTAGTTTACCTTTTCTAATTCTCACCCACATTGTTATAGCCACCTACTGAATGATAATTTTCATTGTCTTGAAAAATTGATTTGTAATATGATATGTAAATGCACATCTTTTATGTTATAATTCCCATTGAACAGTTTTTGTGTATGATAATCTAATTATAATACTTTCTGTAATTGTACTTCCCATGACCCTACTCCTCTCTATGATTATGCATCAACTCATGTGTAGATCACCAACCCAGGTCATCCTATTTGAGACATTTTTTGCTTTCATAGACACTCTTTTACTTTGCATATGTATCCCCTAAACCTCCCTAGCCTTTTGCACTCACTGATAAACCCTTCTCATGCCTCATGGAGCCCTTCTAGGGTCTTGTTGACCACCTAGGATGGGATATAGACCTAGGACATGAATTATGGGGAAATCCATAGGCTAGGATGCACATTTACTTCATAAAAGTTCTGGTCTAGGTCGTAACTTGGCCAAGATGCATGTTTTGGGCCTCCAACAACAAAAAATGACTAGTTTTTGGTCTTTGGTGGATTAGGGATGCCCTATATCACTCCATTTGTTCCATTTTTATCCAAATAATTCATCCTTATTCATTTTTTGGGATATTACACCTTATTGAATTTCTCATGATTCATTTTTGGTGATCTTGAGCTCATTTGGTGATAGAGGATCCCATATATTGTTGCACATTGACTTAGAGACTCCATTGTTGCTTCTAATTTTTCCTGCTTCTTTATGTCTTGCTCCTAACTACTACATTTGGCATTACACCTGATTTTTGCACTTGGTTAGAGCTCTCACAACTTTTCAATTTCTCACTTCACCTATTCTTGGCTATTTGGGCATTGGTTTGGACCTGGTTCTACACTGCAACCTTGTCTTCCTCCATTGCTATCTCAAACTTGGATTCTTGGTTTGTAGAACATCTACAAGATATTTTTGAGCTTGATCTAAGGGCACTTTTTTATGAAAAGTGAACATCCATTGTTTTGTGTAGAATATATGTTAGGTTTTATCATTTTCATGATAGTTTATCTCATTTTGAACATGTTTTAAAGTAGTTTATAAAGTTTATGCATTTTATTAAACTTGAAAATATCTTGCCTTTTGAAAATGTCTTTCATTAATTAAATTGCTTGGTTATGGATTATTTCACTACTTGGTGCATTACCTCATGTTTAAATAGATTAGTTTTGTTGACTCAAATGGCATTGCCTCACTCATTGACATGTTAGAGATAGTTTCATTTAGAAAAAGGCATTAGCTTAAGTTTTTGAAATTGTATGCTCTCCCTATCTCTCTCTCTATTTAAAACATCATTTCCTTTCCAAAATTGCATTTCAATTAATAAGATTGCATGCTTTTGAAACATAGTTCATGTTTTCCAGTGTTATCTTATTCAAATAACTTGCTTTCTCATTTTTTACACATTGAATGTCATTCCCTTATTGCTTATTTTACTATGGTTATATCTGTTAGAGATACCTACATCTTTTATGCACTTGATCATGTTAGCCCTAACCTAGTTAATGAGTCTATATATAGTTTGGTGCAAGCTAGAAAACTAGATAGCCTCTATAAGTCATGAGTAGTGCATAGTGTCCCTAAGCCAGTTAGCCTTCTAGGTGTTTGCTTAAGTACCCTACGTACCCCCTACTAGACCCTAGTCCATTCAAATTCTTGGAGATACATTCTAGCATGCCTGATGGGACCCCATATAAGGTCTCATTATAGTTCTATCATCTTTATAACTCTCTTAGCTAATCCCCCTCTGATATCTATAAGGCTTTACTTTTAGTTGTGTTTTAGCTCTTTCCTTGGTTTTTTGATTTTTCCTTGGTTTTGTGTCCTTCTCCCTGATGGTTCTCTAATCATTTGCAATTTTATATTTCATCCATGGTCAGCCTCCCACCTTTGGGATGCCAGTCCCATTTTAGGGTCTTATTCTTAAGCTCACTCATGAGCAAACTAAGGTTATAATGGAATACCATAGACAAGATATGACCTAGGAGGATCCCTCAACCTAGCATAGTGGCATTGACCCTATCATGTTCCACAAGGAATAAGATTGGCAAACCTATAACCAATGAGCTCGCTCACCTTTCCACTAGTCTAAGAATTACTTGTTCAAGGATACTTCCTTGAGTCTTGAGCCTAATTTTCATTTACCTATTAGGGGTGAAGATGACCCCATTTCATGATTGAGGCCTGATGAGTTATATATAATCATTGATTATTATCATAGGAGACTTCATGTGAATGAATATCACTTTTCCCCTAGGATTAGGTAACATGTTTCCTCTAGAGACAAATATCACACCCAGGTTGGTTTGAGTGCCTCAACTAGTTCTCATATGAGTCCCCTATCTCTTTCTTAGTAGGAGACTCTATAGCAATAACCCCCTCATGTTGAGATACATAGGAATTTTGACTTGATGAGGCATTCACACCACATAGATTCCTCCCATCTTATTGGCCCTTCCTTTAGAGTCTCAAATGAGTATGTTGATTTTGATTACCACTTGTAGACTAGAGATCTATGGGATGCTTATCCCAAACATAAACACCCTCATGTAGACCCTCATCTTATGCTATGTGGCCAACACCATAGAGACCTAGGTCACCATAACCATTTTCATGGGTATGCCACATCATCTCATCATCCTTGTAGGGAATGATACCTTTCCCATGGTCATTATCAACTCTATGATTGGGAAGATTTCCATCATGGACATCTCCCACATCAAGAGTCACCTTGGCATCATACCTTTTATGATCAGGGTTGTGATGAGTTCTATTGGTATAGGCAACATCATAACATCTATGAGCCTCCTCAGTGAGCTCTTCACCAACCCATTATCAATTATTCCTATGAGGATCTCTGTAGGAATCCTCTAGCCACTTAGGTGTGTGTTATTTCCCTTCCTACTCCAATCCCCAAACTTTCCAAGTTCAATGTGACTCTAGATGCTAGTCCCATGTAGAATATCATAGCATTTATGATGGCATGTATGGATTGGGAATAGGATGAAGGCACGATGTTGAAGCTCTTTGCTCATTCCCTATGAGCTGAACTCTCATTTGGTTCTAAAATATGCTTTCAAATTCACTTTCTAGATTCAAGTTCCTTCTAGATGACTTCCTCCAATACTTCAATATCCCTAGATCATTTAACCTTAAAATCCAATCACTTACCTCTATAGATCAGGCCAAGGGTGAGTCAAACTTTGACTTTGTACATACGTGGTGTTCAATCATCCATACATGTAAGACAAGGTTCTCTAATGATCAAATTTATGATGTGTTCATTATATAATTGAGGCAAGAGGTTCATCTTGAGGTCCTCAAGTGTGTACCCAACTCTTATGATGAGGATATTAACAAGTGTCTAAAGATTGAAGTCTTAGAGGTGTGTGCAAGTAATCACCCTTGCTAAACCAAAAGTTATCATCCTCGAACGATTTCAACCACAATGTGGACAGCAATGGTGTTATTATTCTCCTCCTAAGAAGAAGGACAAGAAGGATAGATGCAAGGTTAATACTCTAAGTAAGAAGTCAATTAAAAAGAAGAACCCCAAAATGAGCACTATAAAACCACAGATGGTGTTCCCTTATGATGCCATCAAGTTTTACAACCTCCATCAAATGAAGGGCCATAATGAAAATAATTTTATTTCCCAAAAGACTATTTTGAAACCCTTACCTCCTCAAATTTATCCACTTGTAGAACCCAACTACAAATTGAATGTGTTCAAGGAGCCTCTACCTGACCATGACAAGGAAAAGAAGAAGAAAAATAAAAAGAATAAATCCAAGGCTATGGCCCATCACTGTTCCTCTATCTCTTTTACCTCTTTTGACTCCTCATTCTCGATTGACTTGAAAGGGAAATCCAATTATGATAGCAATAAGCTCATTGATGGCATTGACATAGCCCCTGTCAATTATGAGTACTTTGTCAATACATGCTCGGATCATGCAATTGATCCCATTGGAGATACTAGTGGTACAGGGCCTTCAAGACAGCCCATGGGGGTAATGAATCCTGAAGTCAGATTTAAATTTTGACATAATATCCCTCCCCAAGCCAAGCAGTGTTTGTACTCCATCAAAGAGGAGTTTCAAGGCCTCTCATTTAGAATCTCCATCTGGGATCTTCTCTACCTTTTCCCTAAGCAAAGAGGGATCATCTTTGATGAGCTTGGTCTCTCTTGTGAGGTGGAAATATAGGATGATGTTGAGGTGTTTCTCAACTCTGGAATCCTTGACCACCCTCACCCACCTATCCTATCTTTTAACCCTACCTCTTTACCAGATCCTTCCATTCTAGAAAAGAGGGTTAAGTTCCCACTCTACATTGAGACCTTTGTAGATGACTACCACATAAAGAGATGCATTATCAATGAAGGTTTCATATTGAACATCATGCCTTTGTGGGTGTTCAATGCGCTTGGAATTAGCCATAGGAAGATTTATAAATCTCATCACAACTATGTTGGCTTCAACAATGATATAGTTATGCCAGTGGGTAATGTGAAGCTTTGAGTCAAGTTTGGACCCAAGATGGTCAGGATTGAGTTTTGTCTGTCAGACCTTGATCTCTCATACAACATTATCCTTGGTTATCCTTGGACTACTACTATGCAAGCCATCATGTTAGCAATGTTTTGAATGGTCTAGTTTATACATAAAGGTAAGTTTCATACCTTGAAGGTAGACCCAAATCCCTAAGAATTTATTTATGCTAAGATAAAGCCCTCTAATGAGGATTTGTATATCTCCTCATGGGTACATGAGGGTACACCCAAGGCTCTTACCTCTAAATCTTGTTTTCTTATAAATAAGCATTTTAATCCAACTGAGTACTAATCAATATTCACTCCTTTGAAGTCTAGAATACATTCACTAACTCCCTCTCTTACCCCATGGTGCCAAGTTGGATCTTCCCTTCTTGAAGACCTCTTTCAATATATCTCCCCAAATTTTGATTTTTTCTTCTCATCATGCTTCTCCCATTAGAGTATCAGCTCTCTCAATACATCTCCCATAGATATTGCTAGAGTTATTGAGTCTGATATTGAGTGTTATTCCATCCATGGTATAACATATAACCCAATCAATGATAGGAGATCTTACAATAAATTCATGCCCATGTATTGTGTGCACCACCATCCTCTCACTTGTTTGGGTTTAGAGGTCTCGATCACCAATAATGACCCCACCTTCAATACTCTTATGTTTTGGGTCATAAGTGGTGAACCTAAGGATATATATGTTCCATATCCTTCTTCCAACCTTCTTCCTCTTATTTGGCCTCTTTGTAGGCTAAGTAGTTGCCTACCTCAGAGGTAGGCCTAGGCTTAGGCTTGTGGTGATTTGATAAGCCTAAAAGCTTATCAAAACACCCTCCCTAAACCCTTATTCAGTGGATTACCCCTCTCATGGCATCCATCATCATACCTTATAGGTCTTTATGGTTATTTGGCAAGTGTTCTCCTCCTTGGATGCACCTTAGGATAGAATCATAGATTTTTGCTTTTTTTAGTTAGTCATGTTACTAATTGCTTACAACAAACCCTCCACTAATTCCCTCTTTCCTTTTTTATAGTCCTTGTAGGTGGTGTGGGTTAGTGGTTGTGGTTGCTTGTGACTTGATCCAACCTTCCCTAGATGATATTCATATATCATGGGAATCCTACCACTACTCTTCACTTTTCATTGTAGTTGGCATTGAGACATTCTCTCTTGGTTGGCTCTTGCATAGCGGTGATGGCTCTATCAACTGAGATGCCTTTCTTGCCTCTATCACTCTGACTCCTCTTTACATATAAACAATAGAGAAATGTGACCCTAGATCATTAATGTACATGTTAGAATGAGATATACATGTTCATTCAACTTTTTTTTCCTATTTCCCCCCTTTTTGGCCTTTCTAGTCAAGTTTTTGGCCCATTCTGGGCTCCTCGGGCCTATTTTTGATCCTTTTTGGCCTAGGCCATAGGGTTTTGGGCTAACTTATAGCCTAGTAGTGGGCTAGTCCATGGGTCCAATGGCTTGGTAGTGGTCTAGTCCATGGGTTTGCCTAGGTAGTTCATGGCTTGGGTTATAGCCTTTCTTTTTGCCCTCTCCAAACCTCTATTTCATTTTTTTATTGCTCCTAGAACCACAAAACCTTCATCTTAGGGGTTTTGGACTATTTTAGATGCAATATAAGATTTTGTTTCTCTCTTTGAGGCCTTTTTAGGTCTATTTTAGGATTGTTCTAGTCTCTTAAACCCCTAGGTTCTCTAGCCTATCAGTCCCATGTACTCCTTACCCAGTACCCCTTGGGATAGAAGTTGATATCTCTTCTTCTTTCAATCAATAGTTTCTCAACTCATTCATAGCCAATCCCTACTAACTCCCTCTTCCTATTTTATTATGGTTTTTATAGGTGTGGATTCATGGTTATGGTTATTTTGGGACATTCTCTGGTCATCATCGAACAGTCTTCATCCCTTCATGGACATCCTACCACCCTTCATCACCTCATCCCATAGTCAATGTTGGTCTTCACCCCTTGATTATGACTTGATTGTGTTATTTGTCTCCCTTGTCCTACTTCATGTTGAGATGATCCTTCTGCAATGTGATCTTGCATCCACAACCCTCATCATGGTGTACTTCTCAATAACGATTCACATTAATAGTGGTAGTTGAAGCAAACCAGGACCCTCCACTGTTACTTAGATTATCGATGACCCATGGGACTACGAGCTTATTATAGCTAGTTACCTCCTTACAATGAGATAAATAATGCATCCAAGTATCATGTAATCATTGATGCTTTGATTGACACTCATGTGTTAGGTGCATGCTATGTGTAGTTTTTTTTGACTCACTCTTATTTGTGTCTCATCTCCCCAGTGTTTGGTTTATCCTTAGCTCTAAGTTGATCCCCTTTTAAGAGGCGGTATGTGATTTTCTCTCCTCTTTTGAAGACATCCAAGTCACCCATATCCCTCATGGGGAAAACACTAGGGTTGACACTCTATTGAATGTCATTCTAGATTGTAAAATGTGATATGATATCGCTTATGTCCCTTCTATGCAAGAGCTAGAGCTGGAGCTAGATTTGGATTTGGATTATGCAACATTTGCACTCTCACCCATGGATCACATAGTCAACATATTCTACCAGCATCCTTATCTTATAAGTGTAGGTAATGTTCTCTTTTATAATTTTAGTTCTAGATTTTCTTTGCTTTTGTGTGGCCTCCAAGTACTACACAACACTCCTTATTCATTTGAGCACTGACTGCTTGTACCTTAGGGGCATATGTAATTATACTTCCCATGAACTTACTCCTCTTTATGATTACACATCAGCTCACATGATGAATACCATCCCATGTCATCCTATTTGAGACATTTCCCACTTATATAAACATTCTCTTTCTCTACAAATGGATCCCCTACACCTCCTTGGCCTTTTCACTCACCAATAAACCCTTTGCACACCTCTTGGAGCCCTTTTGGGGTCTCATTAACCACCCAAGATGGGTTATTGACCCAAACAATAGATTATGGGGGAAAATTGAGGCCTCAATTTCATGTTTCCTTCACAAAAATCATTGCCTAAGTTGTATCATGACCATAATACATGTTTTAGGCCTCCAATGGTAAAAAATGGCTAGTTTTTGGTCTTTGGTAGATTGAGGAGGCGTATATCACTCCATTTATTCCATTTTTATCCGTATCATTCATCCTTAATCATTTTTTGGCTCTTACACCTTATTGAATCTTTCCTGATTTATTTTTGGTAATCTTGAGCTCATTTGGTGATAGAGATCCCATATACTATTGCACATTGACTTGGAGACTCCATTGTTACTTCTAATTGTTCCTACTTCCTTATGGCTTGCTCCTAGCTACTACATTTTACATTGTACCTAATTTGTGCACTTAGTTGGAGCTCTCACATCCTTGCAAGTTCTCACTTCACCTCTTCTTGGTTATTTTGACATTGGTTTGGACCTAGTTCTACATATAAACTTATCTTCCTCCATTGTTGTCTCAAACTTGGATTCCTGGTTGATATAACATCTGTACAATATTTTTGAGCTTTATTTGAGGGCACTTTGTTATGCAAAGTGAAACTCCATTGTTTTTTTTATAATATATGTTTGGGTTTACCATTTTCATGTTAGTTTAGCTCATTTTGAACATGTTTTAGAGTAGTTTCTAATGTTTATGCATTTTCTTAAACCTAAAAACATCTTTCCCTTTGAAAATATCTTTCATTACTTAAACTACTTGGTTATGGATTATTACATTACTTAGTGTATTCCCTCATGTTCAAATAGCTTCATTTTCTTGACTCAAATGGCATTCCCTCACTCATTCATATGCTAGAGATAGTTTTATTTGGATAAAGGCATATGCTTAGGTTTCTAAAATATATATATATATATATATATATATATATATATATATATATATATATATATATATATATATATATATATATATATATATATATTGAAAATGTCATTTCCTTTCCAAAATTGTGTTTTAATTAATATCCTTGCATGCTTCTAAAATGCATTTCATGCTTACTAGTGTTATCTTATTTGAATAACTTACTTTCTCATTTTGTATGCATTAAAGAGCACTCCCTTATTACTTGATTTATTGTGATTATATCCATTAGAGATACCTACATCCTTTGTGTGCTTGATCATGCTATCCCTAACTTGGTTCATGAGTCTACCTATAGTTTAGTGGAATCCTACAAACTGAATAGCCTCTATAGGTCATGAGTATCCCATAGCATCTTTGAGCCATTAAACCTTGTATGTGTTTGCTTAATCACCCTATGAACCCCCCTACCAAACCCTAATGGCTCTGTTTAGATTTTTGGATCTACACTTTCATCATGTGGGTCACCATAAAAATATGTTTGGAAGTTCATTTCCTCAACATACTTGTCTTTAAAAATTCCAAGTGGTTGTTGGTATTTTATTGGTGTAACTTGGATCATTTTATCTTTCAATTCATGAAGGTATCTTGATTATATGAATCCATGTACCATAGTTGAAGCAGTGATGTATTCTTGATCTTCATCACTTGTTTCACTTTCTTCTGAAGCACCAATAATGTCTGGATCAACATTGTCATTAGTGTGTAATGATTGTTTCTAATCCTTTATAATTTTGACATTTTCAAATTGATACCATTTTATTTTACATAATTACTTCAGAGCATGCATGACAATATTGTTAGGAATGGTGAATAAAAATTCCAACCCAAGATTCAAAAGTGTTAACAACATAAACATCACATAAGGAAGTTGTAGACAAATGATTGTAAAGCAAATCAAATCAAGTATTATTCAGAAATTGAGATGCTAGTACAAAGAAAAGCCCTTACATAAGTAGGCAAGGCAAAATAAATAACTAGCCTAACTAACCAATGTGGGATAAGTACTCACATAGGAAAAATTCATAAAAAAATGAAATAGCTAGTTAATACACTAGAAAACATGAGAAATACATACTGTAATCCTCAAGTGAAGATAGGGGCTAACAATAGCCAAAAAAAAATAGTGGCATATCCATAATATGAGTCTTGATAATTAGAATTAATAAGGTAATCATATACAATATGTATCCATGGAATGAAAAATGAAGATGTCCTCATGAACACCCCCTAGTGACAAATTTTGAAACCCCAAGCATGCCATGTAACTCAAGGAAATGAGGTGATGCAAAAGGCTTTGTGAAGATGTTTGCAACCTACTACTAGGTCAGAATGTACTCCAAGATGAGAACTCCATCTTGAATGTGTTGATGAAAGAATTTCATATGTACCTCAATGTGATTGATATTCTGATGCTCAACTAAGTTACAAGATATGTGAATTACATTTTGGTTGTTATATGAAAGTACAATGGGTGAATCTTGTGTGAAGCCAAACTCTATCAATAACTGATGAAGCCAAAGAACCTATTGACTTATTGTACCTACTACTCTAAAATCAGCCTCTATAGATGAAAGTGAAATAACCTATTACTTCTTGCATAACCAATTAATAGGTGAAGAACCAAGACAAAATCTATATTCAGAAGTAGAACACCTATCATCAAAAGAACCTACCCAATTTGAATCATTATATCCAACCAACTGAATGGAAACCTTAGTGTAGTATAATTCAATATGAGTAGTGATTTGTAGATATCATAAAATCCTCTTGAAAGTCTACCAATAACTATCATGAGGGTCATGTACAAACCTAGATACAAGCTCAACTGAAAATGAAATGTTGAGGTGAGTATGGGTCAAATACATAGACTCGTAACCATTTATCGATACAATGTAAAATCACAAAGTGGAGTAGTAAAAGTGGAAGTGAGAGTTACTCCAGACTGAAAAAGAGAAGGATTTAGATTACAATCAGCCATGCCAAAATTTTGAAGAAGATCAAGGGTATACTTCTGCTAACTCAAATAAATCCATGTCTCTAACTGTGAAATCTATAAACCAAGGAAGAAATGCAAAAGGTAAAGATCTATCATGTCAACCTATGCTAAAAGTGCTTATTGAATAGTATAAAAATGAGATGAGGAGAATCCTATGAGAATTAGATCATCAACATATAATACTAGTATAATAATGTCTTCCCTAATATAATGAATATACATTGTGAGATTGGAGTGCTTATGAACAAAGCTAGTGGAGAGAATAAATGAATACATATTCTCATACCAAGCCTGAGGGGCCTATTTAATATCATAAAGAGACATCCTAAGTTGATAAAAAAGATAATAATCATGAATAAACACAATATGATACTCCAAATAAATTTCATCATGCAAGTATCCATGCAAGAAAACATTCTTAACATCTATCTGATACACTGGCCAACCCTATGATGCAGCAAGAGAAAGTACAAGGTGATCAGAATCCATCTTGGCAATGGGTGTAAAATTATTAGAGTAGTCAATACCTTTAACCTGTGATAACCCCTTTTTAATAAGATGTACCTTATACTTATCAATGGACCCATAAGTTGCATATTTGGTGCAATAAACCCACTTATACCTAACCAACTTTCTTCCCTTAGGAAGAGTGACCAAATATCAAGTGAAATTCTTCATCAACTAAGAATACTCATCTATCATCATAGCATCTCACTCCTATATCCCATGAACCTATGAAAAATATTGTGGATCCCTAGAAAATACTTGACACAAAAGTCTAGTACCCATAGAATCTACATGATGATGTCGAGTAGGTGGAATATTATATATGAAAGGTGTTGCCTTAGAAACTATAGTATGAGCCCACCTAGGCATAGTGGTAAAATTAGTGTGAATAGGATCCTCATCCTTTATAACCTTCTTAGGAATATCTTGAACTGGCTCCTCAAATAATGAATCCTCGAGAGGAGTTGATGAATCATCAAAATAATAAAAAGAATGCATGGAAGAAGATGAAGAGGCATGAGATGTGAAGTGATCATCAAATTTTACATGTGTTAAAAAATTAACATCATAAGTATCAAGATCTAAAATATGATAAGCTCTCATGTCCTTGTAATATGCTATAAAAATTAAAGGTTTGCTCTTCTTATCCAATGCTTTCTTTTTTTTTTGGTACAAATTCCCAAGTAAAGTTCTTAAAGCCTAAAAAAAATGAGACATCAGGGTTGGTTCCAGACCAAGCCTCCTTCAAAGTCATATGCTCAGGTGTTTTATGTGGTGTGTGGTTATGAATGTAGTTTTCATAATTAACTACCTCTGCCCAATAGATAAGAGGTAAATATCATGAATGAATCATGTAGTTAGCTATCTCCTTTAGAGTTTTGTTCTTTTGTTATGCTAAGATATTTTATTGTGGAGTATGTGAAATAGAATGATGGTGAATAATACCATTGGTTGTTAAAAATCAAAGAACTCTCGACTGAAGTACTCCCTCCCATTATCTATATGAAGATTTTTGATGCAACTAGAAGATTATTTATCAATCAAATCCTTAAATACTTTGAAGTGAGAAAAGACATCACTCTTGTACTTGAGGAAATAAACCCAAGTATGCCTCAATAAATTAAAAATGAAATTAATTGCATTCTTAGCTCCATTGAAAGGAGTAGAAAAGACCACCAAATCATTATGCACAATCTCAAGTGGTGAAGAAGCTCTCATGGATATACCCTTAGGAAATATATCCTAGTGTTTTTTCCCTAAGGCACAACCAGGGCAAACTCCATCAAGACATGAAATTAGGGGAATACCCTCTTCCATACTATGAGTGATCAACTCCTTCAAATATCTATAGTTTAGATGTCTAAATCTCTCATGCTAAATCTAACTCTCAAAATCTATATGAGAAACTAAACACATACCTAAAATAGGAGTATCATCAAAACTCTCAAAATAATAGAGTCAAAAACTTTTATCAACAACACCTTGGGTAATAAGTATGTGTGGCTCTAACAAAGCTCAAAATTCAGCACCTTGTGTTGTGAAAGTCACTATCTTACCTTGACCAGAATGGTAAATTTGATAAATTGAAAGTAGATTGGTGGTGATGTATGGAACATTTAATACATCATTGATGTGGCCACCATATAGTTGTATGTCACCCTTCCCCTTAACAAAAATGAAAGAATAATCTCCAACCTAGATGTTGGAAGTAGAACTCAAACTAAGAGATATAAAGTGGTGTGAAGCACCATAATATAGAACTCAACTATCTAAAAAAGGTGACTATGATTTCCTAACAACATTACGTGCTTTCCCATGCTCATGAGATGGAGGAGTTGGGATAAAAATATTGTGTTTCCTAATGGCATTCTCTAGGGCTTGCATTCTCTTGAAACACATCTTCTCTTCATAACCAGTTCCCCCATAATAGGAGTAAGATAAGTTAGGCTTGTTCTTGGATTAAGAAGATGATTTGGATTTAGATGTGTTGGTGTTGGGCTTAGGTGCATTTTGAGATGGAGGAGTGTTTTTCTTATTATTCTTAGTTTTTTCCTTATTCTTAGGATGTGATACAACTAATACTTTTGAGAGGTAGAAGACTCAAGGAGAGAGAATTTGGATTCCTCCCTAGTAAGTCTCTCACAAAAAAACTCTATATATGGCATTTGTAATGCGACACCTAAATAATCTATACTAGAGAAAGAGGTAAAATTAAAGATTTGGAATGGGCCACTCAACTTAGACAAAATCAAGTACACACACTCTTCATCTTTATTATCTCATCCACTCCCCTTCAACTGTGTCAACAAATGATTAAACTTAGTGAGGTAGTCTACAATAGAGGCAAAGTCATCTGGATTGAGTGAAGTAATCTCCACTTCAAGCTGCATGGCTTGCAAGTGATCTAATTTCCCAAATAACCCCTTTTGTTTAACCCATATTTTGATGGAGTATCACACCCATCCAAATGAAATAACAAACTATCACTCACATAAGTCCTAATTAAGCTCATAGACTCTTCAAACTTACATTGGTGTTAAAAATTTTCAAATTCACGTGTAAACTATGGTTGAGTTTCATTTTTTAGGGACCATAATCTTTTGTGTTTTATGATTGTTTCCATTTGAGGTCTCCATGTATGGTAAATATGTGTACTCAAAGGCTCACAATTGTCAATACCAAAATTAGAAGCCATACTAATAAATTATCAAAGATCAGAAAGAATGTAAAAGGGTGCACAAAATTAGCATTGAGACAACCTCCCCCAAAATATTGTACTAAGGACCCCCCCCCCCCCAAAAAAAAAATTGACACTTTATAAAAGTAGTATATTTTAAAAAATTAATGACACCAATGGAGATAAAGAATTGAAAACATACACGTTAAAAAAAAACTAAAATATGAGTTATGGTTCAAAATTTAGAGGCTTTACAAATTCCCATAAAATAGGTCAAAACATGAAAAGACACTACAAATAGATTTTAGTGACCAAATCAGAAAAGAATGTAGGCATCCAACCACTCATTGGAACCAGAATTAAACCATGGACTTAGAAAATTTAATCAAAGTGAAAAAACATCCACTAGGTGACCTCTATGCTTGCATAAGTGATAAATACTTCCACTATAAGCAAAAATTAAAGCTTAATAAGTAAAATAATGAATTATCATCTATGTTTGAGAAAAGAATGGTGAATTTTCTATTGTTGGTCACCTAACAAGTGGCTGAGGAAGAAAAAATTTCCTAGCAATCTTCTTGAGGATAGATTTATGTAGTTTGACCTCTAATGCTTTACCAAAGGAGGGATGTCACCTCTATGCTCTAAACTCCTCAAATTCCAATGCTTTAGCAATAGATGATTCAAAAATTCTATTCCACTACTACTTCAATGCCTCACTCTAAAATTAATAAAAAATCAATGCAAAAGATAAGAAAAGAACAATTTCTAGTGTAAAAGACAAGAAAAGAATAATGAGATATTAGGCTTTTCAATTCTAGTTGATGCTAGGTAGAAGATAGTATGCAATCCTCACATCTGATCTTTTAACACCTTGTTTAGCTTTACAATGTCTTCTCTCTCCTTTGAAGATCCTTTTCTCTCCTTTGTAGATCCAATGCAAGTTTCAATAACTTCCCTAGATCTACAATGCAAGTTCCAACACCTTTCAATGGCTTCCTTAGATCCACAATGCCTTCTCTCTCCTTTTTTTCCATGCACTTGCCTCTCTAATGCCTTAACTCTCCTTAGACCCCCTCTCAATGTAGGTCTAAGAACAAAATGCAAGTCTGATCCCTCTAGCTAGAATCTTCAACTCTATAATGGTTGGTAAATAATTCCAACATAATTCTTATAAGAAATAAGCAACATCTATCCAAATATTTCCAATGCCAAACTAAAAAAATGCAGACTTGAAACAAAAAAAGTAGTAATCCAACACCTAGTTTTAAAATTCCATGCTGCCATAAATAAGGATGCCTCTCTAATGCCTTGTCTTGAAAAATACATTGCTTCACTTCCTCTTTCCAATGCTTCCTCTCTACCTTACTTTTAAGAAGAAAAAACCATACACTTTCTTCAAAACTTCAATAAAAGTGCTCTGAAGAAAGGGGAAAAGCGCTGAGGATATATGACAAGGGAAGAAGCAATAGAGGCAAGGGAAATTTATGAAAAAAATGTAGAAATGAAAATGTTGTAACACTCAAATATCTTGTACCATGTTAAGAATGGTGAAAAAACATTACAACCCGAGATTCAAAAGTGTTAACAACAAAAACATCACACAAGGAAGTTGCAGACAATTTATTGCAAAGCAAATTAAATTAAGTGTTATTCATAAATTAAGATGCTAGTACAAAGGAAACCCCTTAGATAAGTAGGCAAGGCAAAACAAATAACCAACCTAACTAACCAATGTGGGATAAATCCTCAAATGGGAAACACTCACAAAAAGATGAAATAACTAGCTAAAACACTAGAAAATATGAGAAATACATACTCTAACAAATATTTGGATGAAATCTCCTTTTATGGTATGCATTCTTATATTCCATTTTTTTTTATCTCAATGGTAATTATAGATGATTCATTAATATAACATGACAATGATTTTTTCACTATGTTTTAGATTAAGGTAAAAGCAGGTTTTGAAGGGGCCCCGAAACCCTTTACAGCTCACTATGATTTTTTCACTATGTTAATGTGAGATGGCACATTGATAATTGCACTAGTTAGTTTGATTTGAGGTTTTTTATATCCTAATTCTCTAATTTATGCAAAATCAATCTATAATGAAACAAGGCACTCTTTCAAATATGTTAGCATTTGAACATATGTCAGAGATGCATTTAACCAGATTTATTGAGGGGTTGCAAATTTGGGAGCAATTCCATTCCTCAATGCATTATTACAATTGATGCATTTTTTTATCATAAATTCTTTCATTTGCATCAAATTTGCATATGTTTCTCTTTCTATTTGCATTAAATCTATCATGTTATATTTGAAAAGTAGTTGATTAAAAACCAAACATACATGTTTTAGTGTATCATCGAGGTATTTTATAATTTTCTTATTGCATTGCTTTACTAGCTATGAAAAACACATTTGAACATACAAAAAAATGTTAACAGAGTCTTACTCAATGGTCACTTTATTTTGTTGTCATCGTCCTTTATACATTTTTGATGCAAAAATTTCCCTTGATCTTGTTTGATACATTTTAGACAATGAAAAGTTTTTAAAATGCATTAGATGATGTTATCTCATTTGTATTGTAATTGTCCTCCTCATTCTTTATACATTTTTTATTTGAAATTGTGCCTAGATTTCATGCAAGATGCTTTATAAAATGAAAATATTATTTAAATGTAGTAGTTGATGTAATCTTATCTATATTATAATTTATAATGCTAGTGTTAGGTGGAAATCTTTCTATTAATGACTCATAGTAAAAATGATTTGTGTCTATTTCAAAGAATTCTATGTTATAGTTTCTTACTATTTGTAGAGAATAAGTGTACATCTTTGTTATATGTATTGAACGAGCTGACCAAAGATGGATTTTTGCATCTAGAAATATGAACATCCAATCAAAGCAAAAGTCAATCCCCTCAATGTTAGTTTGATTTAATGGCTTTGCCAAGTTTACAATATAGCCTTCCCATCTTGATATTTTGTTTGTGTTTTTTATGAAGCTAGAATGCGACTTTGTTTTGATGTAAGATAGCACCTTTGTATCTTGAAACAATACCACATTATAAAATGACTAGGATATATATCGATGAAGATGTTGTATATCGAATTTGAAATTTTTTAGTTGATAAATTGAATTGAATAAGATTTCTCCACAATGAGGACCGGTTTCAGTAAATTCATAAATGCAATTACTTTGCATTTATTACGAAATCATTATCTAATGTGATCCAAGATGAATGCACATATGAGATAATTGAATATTCATAAATGGCATTATGTATTAGCTATTTTTATTAAAATATAATGGATAATAATGCCCACAAATAAGATTCAAGTCATATAATAGGACCGAGTATGAAATCATTTGGCATTGTTCATTGAAGTAGGGATAACAAATTTTTCCTATGAATGATCAAATGCATATTTTTATATTTAATCATCTAGCTAGCCAATGTATACAAAATTTATCTCCCCATAAACCAGTTTCATTTGTAAAAGAGCTATATAATGTAGATAGTCACATTCTATAGAAATACATTTGTCTATCATGAATTCCATGCAAGATGAATAGTTCATGAGGATATAATTCAAGTTCATATAATTTAATTATAGTCTCATCACCAACATGCAAAATTTTTAATAAATAGTCAATGATATAATTTATTACCTCTAAGGGTGTATATTTGAAATGTAATAGTACATAAAACATGTCAAAGAGGCAATCACCAATATTTTACTTAAATGATTTACCTCAAAAAAGATGATGTTCACTAAGAGCATCATCAATGTTATTGTATTGGTTCCTTGTTAATTGTTCATAGTCTTATATGATTATCAAAAAAATTAGTCTTTTTTCATACTATCTTTCACAATTACTGAAGTAAAATCCATTGCTTTCAGGGGAAAACACAACTTTACCTCTATGGTAAAATTTACACTTTAACTTTGTTAATCGACGACCCCTTTTTTAAGTCCAACATCCTATTCCAAGTTCTTATATGTAAGTAAAAATAAAATTAAATAAATAAATATTAAAATCAAATGATGTAGATTTTATCGACAAAAAAAAAAGATTAATTTAATAACTAATAAAATCAAAAGACTTTCATTGTTTTTTTTGAGCTACCAAATGTCTCTAGACTATTAACATGGCAAAAAAAAAAAGATCTCTTGACAATGTCCATATAACCTAATGATTGTCTAATGAGAAGGACCATGACTAAAATTTAAATTGAATTCTTACCCACTTAGCATAATAAAATAATTTAGAGAGATTTCACATTTAGAAAAAAGAGTAGGTGAATCAGTAAGACATAAATGTTAGATATAATTATCATTAATTAAATTCATTAAATGAGATCATTAACGAAAAGAACATGTAGATGAAACTGACTTGTGATTTGATAAAAGGGTAGAAGGTGTGTTGAGGAAAAACTTCTTGAAATTGATCTTAGATACATGAAAGTGGTAGGCTCTTGACATGTCACTGAGAAATAAATGCAACATTTAAGTATCCATTTCCATAAAACTATTTTGAAAATGGCAATGCATCAATTTGCACATTTTATTTCTCTATCACCTTACAATTGTATTAAAGGCAATTGAATATTTCTAAATAACCCTCCGAATAATATGCTGATATTTATGTATTAAACTATAGAAAAAATTGTATAATATCAATGCAATATGTATTTCAAATTATTTTGTTCGCTAATAAAAACCCAGATAATTTAAAAGTAATTCCTATACGCATATATATTGAAAAACAAAAAAGATGGCATTACATATGATTCAAAACTATTCATTGAATAATAGCAAAAATGCACTAGTCTCATACAATCTACAAATTCTATTCTTTAGATGATATCCAACGCATGGATATGGCACAATGTAAACTTTAGATTTACATGGGCTAGATATAGTGTGTCTATAGTCTTTGCCACATAGGAAAAGACCAATGCATTCACTATAGAGGAATTGATTTGTCTTATGTTATATGCCATATGCCATGTGCAAAAAAAAGCATTTCTTTAAAAAAAAAAATGAAATGCTTACCTTGAAAAGGAAAAAACTAAGTTATACCCAAAATCCAATAACATAACATAAGAAATATATGATCTATCAATTCAATGCATATAAGTAGAATATCACAAATGTTATTGCAATTTTTTCCCCTATTCTTGCCTGGAAAATTGAAATATATGGTATCTGACAAAATGATAAATACTATTTGAGTACTTATTCACATGTCACAATGATGTCAATATCAATTGGGAAAAATTTCCTATAGCAAGCAGGCTACAAAATTTTGTAAATTCAACATGTTAATTTTGATATCCTTGTGTAAGTCTCAAAATCCAGTTTCTTCATTTTTGAAATCATAATATGATAATGAATCTTGTAAACAAATTGTTTTCAAAATATTCAATCACTTCATATCACTAAAAAATTAAATGGTCTCAAAGTGTAAAATAATTTAGAAGTCTAAGACCATCAACCAAAGTAAATATTTTATCAGCCACTTATAAATTGACCTTGTCTCAACACTAAAAAATACATGATTTAAGAAATGAAAAATATTAAATATTTTCTAAATGAAAATGAGTATAAAATTGTGATACCTCATGCACAAACAAGTTAATAACACATGCAACACTTATAACCCTAGACACAAAGGCTTGCAATGAATTTGAATATTGACATTATTCTATAGAACATTAAATCTTTGTAAGGTTCACAACTTTTCATGTAAAAAATGCTCTCAATTTTTTTTAAAAAATAATTCCCACATCAATCAAGTAGAATTTTCATTTATGACATTCACAATATGCAATAACACAAAAACATAACTTCTAATCTATGTTATGCAGTAAAAAAACTAAATAATTTAAATAAAAGTTTATGTGAAAAATAAATCTAGAGCCACTACCATGAAAAAATCATATCTCCCTAAAAATCATGATCTATGCAATTGAATTTCCATAAGATTATTATTTCACATTGAAATCCACCCTTACCAACGAGATGAGCTTCTCCAATGTAGACTATAACATCAAGCACTTGCAAAAAAGTTGTAAGGATGCAACAAACACTAGATCCCATCAAAATATTTAACATGAAAAAAAAAATGCTCCTTCCAATAATACACAAGAAAAAAAAATTAAAAAAAAAAATTTAAAATTTTGTCACTCTATCTATACTGGCTTGAATATGATCTACTTTGCCTTTGACAAACTTGTTTCCACTTCTACTATTTATATGTATTTGTAAAATAGATAGGTTCATGTCATTAATATCCAACACTAATCACTTAATAGTCAACTAAGCTCACATCAATGCATGAATAAAAAAGACATTATGAAATAACTAATATAATAAATATTGTTAGATTTGCTAAAATTTATGTACGCAATGGAAAAATGGATCTTTAAAGCAAATGCCCTAATATTATAAATGTTTATTCAAATCTCACGCTTACCTACAAATATTTTACATTAAATTTAAGTATATATTTATTGTAGTTTATAAGGACAGTCATAGTCACAAAATAGATTAAAAAAATCTTGATTATTTGGTAATATATTTAATAATATTAAATATAAAGGAATATTCCTAAATAACTCCCTTAGAATATGTCAATATTTACACGACAAACTTTATATTTTTTTAATAAATTTTAACATTATACATGTTTTAATCTTTTTGATTAGTCGAATAAAAAAATGGTGTTGTTTACATGCATTCAAGATTTGAACCTAAGACTTCATTATCAGTTTAATGCCAAAACTCAACCTATTAAGGTGGCATTTTGCCTTTGGCTTTTTTGGATCGGACTCTCAAACCTTTAAATGCCACACATAATCCTATAGGATTGAATGGGCCATAAAAGTAATTTTAGATGATGAAAGTGACATGGTATATCCCATGTACACTAAAAATATTTAATTTCTGTCTCTGCTTACAATAGATTAGTTCTTCAGGGAAATAACATATTTAGAATAATGCACACAATTTTTCATGTAGAGAATGAATATGTGGTTTGAGAATAATTTTGTTGAAATAAATACTATTGGGAGTTCCAAAGGCACATGATTTTTGAAGAGATATAAGGAATCATCTAGATCAGATAAAAAATCATATGGCGCCAAGGTGTATTTCAAGATTCCATGATCAAGTGTAACAACATGTATTGGAAATGATGGAGTAGATCCCAAAAAATGAAATATTATTGATAAAACTTATAGAGGGGACTCATCATTAAGGATTGAATAACCCATCATAGAGCTCCCAAATCTCCAATTTAGGCAAGTGAAGCACCCACTTCTCAAACCCTTGATTCTTGTGTGTTAATTCAAAACACAACTCATCAATTCTTAGTAATGGATCAAGATTTAACACAAAATCATCTCATCCCAAATCCTATTGTCATAACTTTAACATCTCCAATTCCTCTCATTCCTTCTCCACCTCTTGTTCCATCTCCTCTTCATGTTCCATCTCTAGATCATTTTCATCCTCCACCTCCATCTACTTCTCCACCTCCCATATGTTTCTCTATCTCCCAAAAAATGTACCCATCAAGTAGACTCTCTTGCATCCCCTACCACTCAAATGGTCACTTACTCAAGCAATACACCATTATTTTTGGTGCATCAATTACTGAACAAAAAAAAGAATTCATTGTTAAAGATGTTACCCTTAACTTTAATGCAGTAGAAAACCTCTTACAAATCTATTCAACAAAGAAAGGTAAGGTTACCTCAAGGTTGGTGTCTGATTCCTCAGGGGTGCAATTTTTAGAGATAACCCAACCAGTGACAAACAAAAATGAGAAGATGACTTTGGCTAATTATAGGCTAAGCATAATTCCTTTAGGTGAGTCAAGTCACAAAGGTGATATTCATAATTTTTAAGAGTTTGCATCAATATTGATATAAAAGATAGAAGAAAACACATGGATGAATTGAAGAATATGTACACATGATTTCCACATATATTAAAATGTTTTTGAATCAAAATGATAGACCTCTAGCTTTAATCCTATACTCTACCCCCATAGATTGAATTTATGAAAGTGTTATTGCTACCATATGCAAATACAAAAACCATGGAAAATTAATGGAAACTTGGACATAACAGTTTCTCATTGATGGGATGAAGTTCATCAATGACAACAGGAAGGCTTATGGACTTTTAATGATTGAATAAGAAAATGTAGACTAAAAAAATAAAGATAGTAAAAAAAGAATTAGGGATATAAAGAGGCACAATCAGGACCTTGGAAGGCATGGCTCATGTATATGATAAAATAATGATATTAGAAGGTGTTTTTAGAAGGTTTGAAGAGAATTATTCCTTCTTTTGGTTGCATTCTATTGACTAGAAATAAGTGCCTTAGAAGATGCATTAGAAGATCTATGTCTGCAAAATAAAAGGTGTGAATATGAAATATGAAATCCATATAGATATTTTGGCATTGCATTGAATTTTTTTGAAGGAAGAAGAATATGAGCCACTCTTAGTAGTGAAAATAAAAGAACAATTTCAAAAATTAGTGAAGGAAGAATTATTCAAAGTAGACAATTTCAACATGGAAGCTATGAATAAGTTGGGTGGTGTGCCATCATCAAGCTCAACAAAATCCTTCCCAAATTCTTCAATGGTATTGAGGAGACAATAGAGGTCATGAACACATGGTTAATTTGACTATCTAATACCATCATCTCAAAGGATTAATGAATTATTTTAGTTGTAACCAAATTCAGAGCATAAAAGCTAAAGTCATCCCGAGTTAAAGACCAGAATGCACTTACAATAGTAGCTTATAAATATACTAAACCCAACCAACTTTCTCTCTCCAACTGACTTATCAAATATCTCTTTTCTTCTTCTATTACTTCATTGTAATTTTTGCAATTTCATTTTAATTGAAAATGTATTGCTTTCACCTTTTAATAGGGACATGGTGATAAAGTAAAATGTAAAAATATGGTCATAAATTTATTGAATGTAAATTTTTTAATAAGGTAACTTTCCCACATAATAGAGGATGGACTTTGTTCCATTCATTGTTGATAAAATTTTCATGTTTTTCTTATGTGCAAAATAATCAGCCAACATACGTGCTAAGTTATTAAAAATAGGCTACAATAATGGAATTTGATTTTACCTTGATATTAGAATTATCAACAAATTTCAATTTCGTCAATTTTGGAATCCAATTTTATCGATATCAAAATCTGATTTTTGTGATATTCGAATCCATTTTCATCGATATTGAAATATGTTATCATTGAAACTAGAATCTGATTTCTTTAATATTAGAATCTATTTTTCATCTATAGTAGATTCTATTTTCATCAATATTAGATATCAATTTTAATTATTTTGAATTTATGCATTCCAATATAGATGATATCAAATTTGTATCCTAAATTGAAATATGTCCAAATTTGATGAAATGATGATTGAATCTTAATATGTTTAGTGTATTAATTCTCTGATGAGTTAAATGCAGATAATACTATGATACCATGTAAAAATTGACACATGACTTTGTCAATTTACTTAAAGCCATTTTTTCTTAAATTAATTTAGGTCAAACTTAAAATTGTAAAGAGAAATGAGCAAACTAAATCTAATATGAAATCCTATGTGACAAACTAAGAGAAGTAAATGTCTGTTACTTAAAGTTCATTTTCTTACTCTTCCCCTCTCCCCCGCCCCCCCCCCCTCCCCCCCAAAAAAAAAAGAGAAAAAACCATTTATTTTCATTTATTTATAATAATTAAAGGTAAAGTGAGTTGGTCTACATTTAATAATGAGAAACTAAGTAAGTTACCAAATGAATAGTAATGAGAAACTAAGTTGCCAAATGAATAGTACTATGTTAAAGGTCAACACATGCCAGGATGTCACAACAAAAACAATAAGATATATAATAAATGTATATCACATTTCAAATCATAGTTTTCATGGGTAGAAATATTGTTTTCATGTTCTGTATTGACCATGTCAACATTGCCATCAACAAATTCAGTATTGTCAACAATCCCTTATATGTCACCTCATTTAGAGTTTATGCCTTGTGTAAATTTGGCTTCATTTCTTTCTCTATCTTTGTCATGTAACACATATGCATAAATCCATGTATCGAAACCAAGTTTTAGTTTTTTTTCATTTTTTATAAAATGGATATATAATAATAGTTTTTCCCTACAAAGATTTTCAAGGTCAAGATGCTTATTGTATTTGATATACCAAATAACATGAAACTTATTTTCTATCCATTTTTTCCCCAATTTTTTGTATTCATAGAAAAAATTAATAAGGCAAAAGTTCGTTAATGCTTCTGGTCATTGAACAGAGTAATCTATTAAATATTTGCATATTACATCTTCTGATTCATCAACTTCATGTATCAAAAGTGTTGAAGGTTTTAGAATGAATGTGTCTTCATTTGATGGACTTGTATTTATGAATATGCATTTTATAAAACAATTATTCAATAGCAATGACAAAGCTATGTGAATAGTTTGTTGAGTAGATAATTATTGTTTATTAAACAATGTGTTTCTAAGATTGCATATCATTTGAATGACATCTATATTTGTCGCTTGATGTTCTTTGTGGATTCGTTGAAATGATTTTGTCAATAACACATCAAGTTTTATCATATAAGATGTGTAATAATATGCCACAACAAAACCATTAAGCATAAATTGGGAATTTATATTTACTTTCCATAAATGGGGCATTTTCAACAAAAGTCATTTGTCCATGCATGCAATGGCTTCTGTTTTAAGAAAATTGTTGGTTGTTTAAGCATACCCTTTATTGCTTTTATATATTCACTTTCACTAATTTCTAATTTTTCTAAAAATTTGTTAAATGTTATAGAGTGATCATAACGTCTGTTCTCCAAATTATCGTAGATATGGATTGAGTTTTTTATAACCAAGTCATCTTTCTAAACATGGTTCTAGGATTATTTTCTGCATTGGAGGAGCATGGAAGTTGTATCGACAGTGTGCCTTTATTTTTTTTGCAACTTTTAGTATGGTGATGTTTATGTAATATGGATATGTTTAAATCAAGTATATTTGTGTCGCAAGTTATATAGTTATCAACAAATCTTGTAATCTCAAAAAATTTATCCTTTCCATAGATTGTTGCAGTTTTGATCCATAGCATAAAATGTGTATGTCAACTTCCTCAATTTTGGAATTTTATAACTAAAAAATGATCTTGCAAGTGTCGAAATAAATATTGATCTTTGTATATCATTTTTATCATTGCCTTAATTCTGTGTGTATAGTTTTATGTGCATGTGACATGATCTTTTGCAATCAAGTAACTATGGTCAGTCATATCAAATGCATTATCTTTTTTTGTTTTTTTTTGTTTTTCATGTCTACCATGCAACTCAGTCCATTTGTAAGTAGTTACCATATATGTTCAACACTAGAGAATTTAACAAAAAATGTCAGTGGCCCTAATTGGCATATCATCACAAATGGTTTTTTTCATAGTTGCTTTAAATAATTTGGCAATATCCATATTTTTTTGAAATCAAGATAACCAATATCAGAGTTTAATAGTTTTTATAAGTTTGGTTTATAAGTTAGGTTTTTTGATACAATATTTATTCCCTTTAGTTTACCTTTTCTAATTCTCACCCACATTGTTGTAGCCACATGCTCAATGATAATTTTCATTTTCTTGAAAAATAGATTTGTAATATGATATTTGTTGAGGCATTGTAAATTTAGGAGCAATTCTATTTGTCAATGCATTATTACATTTGATGCATTATTTTTTCATAACAAATTCTTCCGTTTGCATTAACTTTACATATGTTTCTCTTTTTATTTTCTTTAAATCTATCATTTTATAATTGAAAATTAATTGATTAAAAACCAAGCATACATGATTTGGTGTATCATCAAGGTCTTTTATGAATTTTATTGTTGCATTGCTTTATTGGCTACGCATAACACATTTGAATATACACAAAGATGTTACTAGATTCTTACTTAATGGGCACTTTGTTTTATTGTCCTTATCCTTTATACATTTTTTATGCACAAATTTCCTATGATCCTGCATGAGACGTATTAGAGTGAAAAGTTTTTAAAATGCACTAGGTGATGTTATCTCATTTTTATTGTAATTATCCTCCTCATTCTTTATACATTTTTGATCTATAATTTTGCCTAGATTTCGTGCAAGATGCTTTAGAAAACAAAAATATTTTTAAAATGTAGTATTTGATGTAATCTCATCTTTATTTTAATTTGTAATTCTAGTTTTAGGTAGGCATCTCTCTATTAACAGGTCATAGTGAACAAGATTCGTGTTTGTTTCAAAGAAGACTATGTTATAGTTTCTTACTAGTTATAGAGAATTCAAGTACATATTTGCTATATGCATTGAACGAGCTGACTAAAGATGGATTTTTACATCTATTAATATGAACATCCACTCAAATTAGAAGTCAACCCCCCTCAACATTAGTTTGATTGAATAGCTTTGTCAATTTTACAATATAGTCTTCCCGTCTTGATATTTTGTTTGTGTTTGGTCTAAAGCTAGAATGCAATTTTGTTTTTATGTAAGATAGTGTCTTTTTATCTTGACATAGCATCACATTGTAAAATGACTATGCTATATAGCAAAAAAGATTTTGTATATCAAATTCAAAAAAAATTAGTTGACAAATTGATTTGAATAAGCTTTTGCCACAATGAGAATCAATTTTAGTAAATATATATAAGCTATTTCTTTGTATTTGTTTTGAAATCATTGTCTAATACAATCCAAGATGGATGTACATATTTGACAATTGAATACACATAGATGGCATTTTGTATTGGCTATTTTTATTACAATAAAATGGATCATAATTCTTACAAATAGGATTCATGTCATATAATAGGACTGAGTATGGAATAATTTGGCATTGTTCATTGAAGCGGATATAACAATTTTTCCTTGTGAACAACCAAATACATATTTGTATATTTAGTCATCTAGTTAGACAATGTATACAAAAGTTATCTCTCCATAAACTAGTTTCATTTGTAGAAGAGATATGCAATGCATATAGTTGCAGTAGATATAAATACATTTGAATATCATGAATTCTATGAAAGATGAATAGTTCACGAGGATCTATGAATATTTCATACAATTTAATTACAATCACATCACCAACATGAAAACAATTTAAGAAATAGTCAATGATATCATTTTTATCTCTAACAGTGTATATTGGAAATATAATAGTACATGAAACATGTTAAAGAGGCAATCACCAATAATGTACTTAAATTATTTGCCTCAGAAAATATGATGTTCACTGAGAGCATCAGCAATGTTATTATATCATTTCCTTCTATTGAAAGCACAATCACTGAGAGGAGGAATGGGGATGAATCAGTGATGCAAGTAAATTAAATTCAATTCCAATTCTTCAAACTCTTAACTATTCAAAAAAATCATTCATGAAGCATATAAACCATTCATTGCAATGAACAAAGAAAACAATGCAAGATAAAAGCACATAACACATGAATTATGTGGGAAAACCTCATGGGGGAGAAAACCCACTTGAAACAAGATTTGGAATACTATCATATAAAGGTATTTATTCAATTTATATCATCACCAATTGATCAAGGATCACCCACCCCTCAATTTAGTCAAGCACCCACTTGACCTTTAGCTAGCATCAACTAGCAAGGAGGCTACAACCCCCTAAATGATCAAGCTCCAACTCAATCACCTCTAAATTGATTTTCACCTCTGATTTGATGTATTACACACTTGATGATGGTATCTCTTTCTAACACCTGAAAACTTGCCTTTCTACCTCATAAACATGATGGTAGTTCATACAAACATAAATCTACCTCTTACATAGGCATACAACTCTTTATCTTCTTTACCCATCATACACATGCTCATGACCTTGAGGTCATTCCTCCTTCACACTATTATATTATTATATGTTAATTTTTTTTTGACATCATAAATATTAGTCATACATAGCTTATGCATTAATGTTTCAACATATAATCAATGCACTTCTTCACTCTAGGTCATCTAGACAAACTAGACCTAATCATGCCTTGAATAAGTAAAAAACTTATTGATTACCTTCAACACCACTATCTGATATTTATGACATGTTCAACATGTTAGTATTATCCTTTTCATTCCCTCACACACTTATTAAAGGTCTCATAACATTCTCTTCATTCCTTAATTACCAAAACCCTTGCACTAGGTCACCAAAGCAAAATAGGCCTAATAGACTTGAAACAAATCTTCTTACTTGATCATGATTGCAACAAACAATGTTAGACCCTGGTCACATATTCAACATGATTTTATGATGTTTGTCATGGCCTCTTAACCTTATGAAAATTCATATATAATTTATTTCACTCTTCCATTGTCTAACTCGCACAATGAGACCAAAATGGCCTTTTACATATGCATTATTCTTTCTCCAATCGATCTTGGTTAGCCACAACATTTTCCTTAACCCTTAATACATATCTCCCACTTGGATAAAAATCAATATATGTCTTAGGACATGTTACATACAATGTACATCAACTCATTAGGTCGACCATGATTCAAATGGCTCAAAACAACACACTAGGCTTAAGCAAGACCTAAGCAATTGGCCATCCATTAGGCCACACATTACACTTAGATGCCAATAACCCTTAACCAAATATGGAACCATTTTAAAAAAATTAAAATAATGTAATGAATTCCATATTTATGTTTAATAAGTCATAGAACGCTTTCAATTCACTCACTCACCTTATGAAACCTCTTTTAGCCCTCAAGTCTTCAATAGGTCCCATGGAGACGTAATTCACCTTCATGTAACATTTTAAGCCACTATGTTCCATATGGCCCTTACCAATTACCCAAACCACTTCAATCACTTTACCTGAATTTTCTATGATCCTTCTCCATGCTCAATAAACATCAAATAATTTTCTCATACTCTAAAACCTTCATTAGGTCTCAAAGACCTATTAGGCTTAACTAGCCCAAAAACAATGTCTTCATAAATGAGGCTCAAACTAACTGAATATAAAATTTCCATGCACAATCCACATATTTATGGAAATATAAATACCTCAAGAACATAATCCAATCCATAAGACACCTTCATTCATCGTCCAACGACTCATAAACACCAGTGCAAGAAGCTTACTTAGACCTACAATAATTACACTCAACAAAAGTTAACTTTGACCTACAATAACTTTACCTGTACTAACATTAAAAACTTTAAATCACTTTTATGATGATATATATGGATTATAATTCATGTTTTATTTTTATACAAACAATATTTGATCAATACTTTATCTTACACAATCATTTCTTTGCATCATGGTATATTCATAAAAAACACAATCAACAATAGTCAACTCTCACATGCAATAAATGCAATTGTACAACCAATCAAATCTCCTAATAAATTTTCATGGATATCAATTAAAATCATATAAAAAATTTATTTTTACACCACCATCAAATTCATCCATTATCAAAACCTATAAACAAAATACTACTTACTGGTTTTCCTTTGTTCACTTGATATTGCAAATTTGGTTGAGTATGGAAAATAGTGAAATTTGCCTAGGAGACCAACTTTGCACCACCATAACTTTTTATAGACACCATATCAAGACCTAAAATTTGAAACATATGATATAAGAATAAATATTAATAAACCCATGTGATCACTTACTTCTAACACATTCACACGTGTGAATGATGATGTCATCAATTTGTTTACTCAAGAAGATCTACCAAGTTGACTAGGAGATGACTAAGATCACCTAGACCTTCACAAGATTATTACAATGGATTTATTTCACTTCTCTAAGTACAAAAATCACTCCTTAACCCTCATTTTACCCCTCAAATATGGTCAATCACCTCAAAGGCCTACACACATGATATGCACTCTCAAATCCACTTGGAACCTATCAATTTGTCATTAATGCATTATGTACTAATATCACCTTGACATCAATGAAAATCAATACATCTCAAAAATATCCCCCTTTGTCATTTATGGAAAAAACCTTTCATAATTATCTCTCCCAAAGTGAACAACTTCTTCATTCTAAACTTTCTCCCCTTTTGACATTAATGACAAAGGGTCTTTTCCTCAACATGCCAACTTGATCATTGGACCTTTCAAACTGTTCACAAAGCTTATAAATCTCCCCTTAACATCTTGATCATCTCATATAGCATATTATGAAACCATACTCAACCATACAATCTCCTTGGAATTGAGACATCTCACATATGCTCCCCCTCACTGTATGCATACCTTGCATATTATTAACTAAAGAGAACATACCTCTATCTAAATTTCTCCTTGATTCTTGGCTTATTTAAAACATGCCCAAAATTCACATACTCCTCAATAAAACTAAGTTATCTCCCCCTAACTCCATATTCTATTTGAATAAAACCAAAATATTTCAAACATACACAAGTAAAATCTTTCACAAGAACATACCTTGAATGGAATCATCTTCATCCACACACAGGTTACCACAATTATCCAACATCCTTTCATGAGACAACTGAATTAAATTATTATCTTCTTGGGCCAAAATGACTAATTTCAATGGTATACAAACCTTCTCATATTAATCAAACAATCACAACTGATATGAACAATAAGAACATGCTCAACAAACCTTCTCATAGGAAAAACAAATAAATTGACTTGAATCCATGCTTATAAGAGCTATTCAAGCTACCAATTTGAATAAGATACTCATTAGTCCATATATGGATGAAATCTGATTGAATTCATACATTCCTTCTACTACAAGTTGAACTTACCTTCCCAACCTTGGCTCTTTAAGAACCCCTCTCTTGCACAAGAAAAGATACTCCTCTCCTAGGTCACTTCAAAGAGATATATTGAAAACAAAGATACATAACTTGAAAATATCATACCTTTGCATCAATGGAATGCCTATTAGCATACCATAACCTCATTTAATACTTGCATATCATCAGTTTACACATTCTCACCAAGTTTGGTGACCGAACTCATTGTACAACCCAAGATACACCATGTCAAGGGTTTCTAGTGTTAAAATCCTTATGCCAACCAATGATACTCAAAGTGAGATCTTATTCCACAAATAACTTCAGACCTTCAAATCCATTTTAATATCTCTTAATAGGTGATATAAATATTTTAAAATCTTTAAATCAATTGAAATAATCCATACTCAACTATATGCATATCAAGATAAATAACACACCTTAACTCATTGATTAGTTTCTCACTTATCAACCTTGTAACATCATTCCATGATGCTTCAAAATATTGAGTAATGCCTCTACAAATCCTAATAGAGACACCTCACCTTCCAATTCAATTATAACACATAAAACTTAGGAGATTCCCAAGTCTCCATGCTCTCACTAGTTTGCTTGTCTTTCCTAAGCCTCCTTATAGGCTTGATTGGCTCATCCATCTTCTCTTTGACTCCTTTGTCAACATGCACTGATAAATAGTATTATTGTCTTGCCTTCATAAATACCACAAAAAAAAACCATATTGAATGATATGCTCATCAACCAATTCATTCTTGGTCTCAATTTGATCTCTCTTAATAGTCTTTGGTCCCCATATCCATGTATGACCTCTCTTACTTGCACACTAGGAGGTCCATACACCTTGTTTTGCCTTGAGAATTCATTCAACCTATTTTTAAAATATTTTTCAATATTAAAAACTCTATGACATTTGAAACAAATAATATCATTCATACCTTTTGTTTGATGATGGATATTATCTCTTTTTGACAAGTTACTTCTTCTTTTACAATCTCTTAAAATGTGAGCAAACTGATTGCAAGCATAACGTTGTTTATGAGATGAATTGACAAACCTCATGGTATTGGGATATCTTTTTAGTCTTCTCACCTTGTTTTTTAATCTATCATTCTTATTAACTTTATTTAATTCCTCTTTCTCAACCTTGCTCATTTTGACCACTAGCTTTTCACAGCTCAAACTTCAAGGAGCCTAGCTCTATTTTCAATTGATCACACTCAGCCTTTTTTGACCTCAAACTTGAATTTTCATCCTCTAAATGATTTTTAATATCATTAATATTAATCTTATCTTATTTTATTATTTCCATCATTATAGCAAACTTGGTTTGAAGATGACTCACCTTTCCTTCACATGCCATAGAGGACTTGACCTGCTCTCTAAGTTTTATTATGATCTTTTCATATTCAACTTCTTTGGAGTTAGAGTTACTCCACCTTATCTCAAAATAACTAATCTAATATTTAATACTTTTTACCATCAATATCAATTCTTGATTCTCTTTCCTTAGTTTCTTATCCATTTTGTGTTTCAAAGACCACCTTCTAGCTATCAAGTCATCTTGAAGGACCTGCTCTGATACCAATTGTTGGAAGCACAATCACTGAGAGGGGTGGGGGTGAATCAATGATGAAAGTAAATCAACTTAAATTCTAATTCTTTAAACTCTTAACCATTCAAAAAAATCATTCATGAAGCATATAAACCATTCATTGCAATGAACAGAGAAAATAATGCAAGTTTAAAGCACATAACACATGAAATATGTGGGAAACCCTCATGGGGGAGAAAAACCACTTGAAACAATATTTATAATACTATCCTATAAACTTATTACTTCAATTTATATCAGCACCAATTGAGCAACCATCTCTCAAATCAGTCAAGCACCCACTTGACTTTTAGCTAGCATCAACTAGCAAGGAGTCTACAAACCCCTAGATGAGCAAGCTCCAACTCAATCACCTCCAAACTAATATCCACATTTGATCTAATGTCTTACACACATTATTATGGTATTATCTCTTTATAACACCTAAAAACCTACCTTTATACCTCATAAAAATGATGGTATTTCATACAAACACAAATCTACCTCTTACATAGGCATACAACTCTTTCTCTTCTTTACCCCTCATACACATGCTCATGAACTTGAGGCCATTATTCCTTCACACTCTAAAATTATTAGATGTAAATACATTCTTGAAACATCATAAATATCAGTCATACACAACCCATGCATTACTCTTTCAACATATAATCAATGCATTTCTTCACTCTAGGTCATCTATACAAATTAGGCCTAATCATGCCTTGAATCAATAAAAAAATTACTTATTACCTTCAACACCACTATTTGATCTTTATGACATGTTAAAAATGTTATTTTTATGATTTTCATTCTCTCACACACTTATACAAAGTCTCATACCATTCACTCCATTCCTTATTTACCAAAACCCTTACAATAGGTCACCAAAGCAAAATAAGCCTAATAGCCTTGAAACAAATATTCTTACTTGATCATGACCTATAAAAAACAATGTTAGACCCTTGTCACATCTTCAACATGATTTTATGATATTTTTCATGGCCTCTTACTCTTATTCAAATTCATATATAATTTATTTCACTCTTCCATTGTCTAACTCGCACAATAAGACCAAAATGGCCTTTACATATGCATTATTCTTTCTCCAATCAATCTTGGTTGGCCATAACACTTTCCTTAACCCTTAAGGCATATTTCCCACTTGGATAAACCTGAATATATGTATTAGGACATATTACATATAATTTACATCAACTCATTAGGTCAACCATGCTTCAAATGGCTCAAAACAACACACTAGGCTTAAGTAAGACCTAAGTACTTAGCTCTCCATTAGACCACAAGTTAAACTTAAATGCCAATAGCACTTAACCAAAGATGGAACCCTTTTAAAATCTTTAACACAATTCCATACAATCCATATTTATGTTTAACAAGTAATACAACACTTTCAAGTCACTCACTCACCTTATGAAACCTCTTTTAGCCATCAAGCCTTCAATAGGTCCCATGGAGACGTAATTCATCTTCATGTAACACTTTAAGCCACTATGTTCCATATGGCCCTTATTAATTACCCAAACCACTTCAAGTACTTTACCTACATTCTCTATGAGCCTTCTTCATGCTCAAAAAATATCAAATCATTTGCTGATACTTTAAAACCTCCATTAGGTCTTAAAGACCTCTTAGGCTTAACTATCCCAAAAACATTGTCTTCACAAATAAGACTCAAACTAATTGAACATAAAATTTATATGTATAATCCATATATGGATGGAAAAATCAAGACCTTAGTAACATCATCCAATCCATAAGATACCTTCATTCAGCCTCTAAAGGCTCATAAACAACACTGCAAGAAGGTTACTCAAACCTACAATGACTAAAGTCAACAAAAGTCAACTTTGACCTACAATAACTTCAACTGCACTAACAGTCAAAACTCAAAATCAATTTGAGGATGATCTATATGGAGTCTACATTTTTTATTTTTATACCAATAAGATTTGATCAATACTTTGTCTTATACAATCATTTCTTTGCACCCTAATTTATTCATGAAAAATACAGTCAACAATAGTCACCTCAAAGGCATGCACACATGATATGCTCTCAAATCCACTTGGAACCTATCACTTTATCATTAATGCATTATGTACTAAGATCACCTTGACATCAATGAAAATCAATGCATATAAAGAACATTCTCAATGCCTTATTTGTTATTCATAGTCTTCTATGATTATCAAACTTTTTAGTCTTTGTTCATATTGTCTGTCACAATTATTGAAAGTAAAATCCATTACTTTTAGGGGTAAAATGACTATAGCTATATGGTAAAATGCACACCTTAACTTTACTGATCGACAAACCTATTTTTTTAGTTCAACTTACTAGTCCAAGTTATTGTATATAGGTAAAAACAACATTAACTAAATAACTAGTAAAAGCAAATGATGTATATTTTATCGACAAAAAAAAAAAAAGAGACTAATTGAATAACTAATAAAATCAAAGGACTTTGATTATTATTTTTTGAATAACCAATTGCCTCTAGACTATGAACATAACAAAAACAAATTAGCTCTCTTGACAAAGCCACTGTCCATATCACCTAACGACTGTCTAATGAGAAGGACCATGACTAAAAGTTAAATTGAATTCCTACCCACTTATTACAATGAAGTAATTCAAAGAGATTTCACATTTAGAATGAAGAGTAGGTGAATCGGTAAGACACAAATGTTAGATATAATTATGATTAATTAAATTCATTAAATGAGATAATTAACAAAAAGAACATGTAGATGAAACTAACTTATGATTTGATAAAAGGGTAGAAGGCATATTGAGGAAAATCTTTTTGAAAGTGATCTTATATACAGGAAAGAGGTAAGCTCTTAATATGTCACTAAGCAATAAATGCAACATTAAAGTATCCACTTTAATAAAATTATTTTGAAAATAACAATGCAATAGTTTGCATATTTTATTTCTCTGTCACCTTACAACTGTATTAAAGGCAATGAAATATTTCAAAGTAACACTCCAAAGAATATGCTAATATTTATGTATCAAACTATAGTAAAAATTTTATAATATCAATGTAATATGTATTTCAAATTATTTGGTTCGCTAATAAAAAATAGATAATTCAAAAGTGATTATTATACATAGATTATTGAAAAGCAAAAAAGATGACATTACATACAAGTCAAAACTATTCACCGAACAATTAGAAAAATGCAACTAGTCTCATACAATCTACAAATTCTATTCTTGTAATGACATTATGCCCATAGATATGGGCACAATATAAACTCTAGCTTTACACAAGCTAGATATAGTGTGTCTATAGTCTATGCCACATAGGGAAGGACCAACACATTCACTACAGAGGAATTGATCTATCTTATGTTATATACCCTATGCCATGCGAAAAAAATAGCATTTATATTTTTAAAAATGAAATGTTTGCCTTGAAAAGGAAAAAACTAAGTTATATCCAAAATCCAACAATATAACATAAGAAAAATATGATCTATGAATTCAATGCATGTAAGTAGAATATCACAAATGTTGTTGTAATTTTTTGTCTACTATTCTTGCCTAGAAAATTACAATCTATGGTAGTTGACAGAATTCCAAATATTATTCGAGTACTTATTCCCATGTCGCAATGATGTCAATGCCAATTGGAAAAAAAATTCTATAATAAGTAGGCTACAATATTTTGTAAATTTGACATGTTATTAGTTTTGATATCCTTGTGTAAGTCTCAAAATCTAGTTTCTTCATTTTTAGAATCATAAGATCATAATGAATTTTGTAAACAAAATTGTTTCAAAATATTCAGTTGCTTCAGATCACTAGAAAATTAAACAGACTCAAAGTAGAAAATAATTAAAAATTCTAAGACCATCAACCAAGGTAAATATTTCACCGGCCACCTATAAACTGACCTTGTCTCAACACTAAAAAATTGCATGATTTAAGAAATGAAAACTATTAAATATTTTATAAATGAACGAGAGTAAAAAATTGTGATACCTCCTGCACAAACAAGTCGATAACACGTGCAACACTGCTAACCATAGACACAAAGGCTTGCAACGAATTTGAATATTAGCATTATTCCACATAACATGAAAACTTTGTAAAGTTCAAAACTTTCCATGTAACAAATGCTCTTGAATTTTCAAAAAAATAGTCCTACATCAATCAAGTAGAATTTTCATTTACCACATTCAAGATATGCAACAATAAAAAAACATAACTTCTAATCTATGTTATGCAACCAAAAAAAACACTACATAATTTAAATGAAAATATATGTAAAAAATAAATCTAGAGCCACTACCATGCAAAAATCATATATCCCTAGAAATCATGATTTGTGCAATTAAATTTTCATAAGATTATTATTTCGCATTGAAATCCACCCTTACCAGTGAGATGAGCTTCTCCAATGTAGACTATAACTTTAAACACTTACAAAAAAAGTTGTAAGGCTACAATTAAACTAGATCCCATCAAAATATTTAACATGAAAAAAAATGCTCCTTCTAACAATAAACAAGAAGGAAAAGAAAAAAATAAATTTAAAATCTTGTCACTCTATCTAGACTAACTTGAATATGAACTACTTTCCCTTTGACAAACTTGTTTCCACTTCTACTATGTAGATGTAATTGTAGAATAGATAGGTTTGTGCCATTAATATCCAACACTGATCACTTGATAGTCAACTAAGCCCACATCAATGCACGAATAAAAAAGACATTTATGAAATAGCTAAGGTAATAAATATTGTTAGATTTACTAAAATTTACCCAGGCAATGGAAAAATAGATCTATAACGCTGATGTCCTGCTCTTATAAATGTCTCTTCGAATCTCACGCTTACCCACAAATATTTTACATTAAAATTTAAGTATATATTTATGTGTAGTTACAAGGACAGTCATAATTATAAAATAGATTAACAAAATCTTGATCATTTGGGAATATATTTAATAATATTAAATATAGGGGAATGTTCCTAAATAACCCTCTTAGAATATGTCAATATTTACTAGACAAACTTTATAATTTTTTTTATAAATGTTAACATTATACATGTTTTAAGATTTTTGATTAGTTGAATAAAAACAAACGATGTTGTTTACGTGCATTCAAGATTTGAACCTGAGACTTTGTTATCAATTTAATGCTGGAACTCAACCTATTAAGGTGGTATTTTGCCTTTGGCTTTTTTGGACTGGACTCTCAAACCTTTAAATGCCAGGCATAATCCTATAAAAATATGTTGTATGTTACTTAATGTTTGTCCACAAGCTAGTTACGAAGGTTGTGTATTGATTTGGCTCTAGAGCTCATCCCAATTGATGTGGTATTTCACATTCATACAACCATATAAAACTGTACTGGAACATACAAACAAGAAAGCTTAAAATAAATGAACTAGTGATGGAAGCACAATCATTGTATGAATGCAATAAATAAATAAAAAATCTCAAAGTTTTTCATATAAATTTTAGAATATTCCTTAATAACACCTTTGGGAATATTCCAAATTTATATGTAAAAATTTAAAAAAAATATATAATTATTAAAATCATATGCATTTTTAAAAAAATGATTCGCTGAAGCAAAAATGACTAATTGAAAAGTGAAAACATTAGTACCCTATGCCAATAAGGAACCCTTCCCACATTATAGAGGATGGACTTTTTCCCATTCATTGTTGATAATTTTTGTTGTTTTGCATTTGTGTAAAATAATTAGTGAATATGGGTGTTAGGTTACTAACAGTAGATTTAAATAATAGAATTTGATTTTACTTGGATATTGGAATTATTGATAAATTTTGATTTCATCAATATTGGAATCTAATTTTATCGATATTGAAATATGATATCTGTGATATTGGAATCTATTTTCATTGATATTAGAATCCGTTATCATTGATACTAGACTCTGATTTCCTTACTATTAAAATTTGTTTTTCATCTATAATAAAATCTATTTTCATTCATATTAAATTTCAATTTCAATAATTTTGGATTGCTACATTTATAATATAGACGATATCAATCATAAATTGAAATATATCTAAATTTAATAAAATGATAATTGAATTTTAATATTTTAAGTGTACTAATTCTCCGATAAATTACGAAAATTGCAGATAACATTTTAATACCATATAAAAATTAACACACAACTTTGTCAATTTACCTAAAACCACTTATTTGTAAACTAATTTTAGTCAAACTTAAAATTGTTAAAAAAAATGAGAAAACTAAATCTAACATACAATTCCACGTGAAAAACTTTTAAAAAACAAATCTCTACTACTTAACTTTATTCCCCTGCTCTTACTTCAAAAGAAACCCATATCTTTTCATTTATTTATAATAATTAACAGTAGGTCAATGAGAATACATTTGATTATGAAAAACTAAGTTGGTTGCCAAATGAATAGTACTATGTTAAATGGTCAACACATGCTATCCACGATGCAAAATGAAAAATTAAAATTGTACTAAAAAGTCGTTGAAGGTTATAGTTATCTTTGAACAAGTTATTTAAAGCGAATTAAAATTAAAGACGATGGCACCTTTGTTAATCAGATAACACCTCCTTCAAACAAAAAAAACTAAATCTAACATGCAATTCCATGTGAAAAACTTTTAAAAAACAAATCTCTACTAAACTTTATTCTCCTGCTCTTATTTCAAAAGAAACCCATATCTTTTCATTTATTTATAATTAAAAGTAGGTCAATGAGAATACATTTGATTATAAAAAACTAAGATGGTTGCCAAATAAACAGTACTATATTAAATGGTCAACACATGCTATTCACCATGCAAAAAAATAAAATAAAATTGTGCTAAAAGTCGTTGAAAGTTATTGTTATCTTTCAACAAATTATTTAAAGCGAATTAAAATTAAAAATAAATATATATTAATTTTTATTTATTCATGACGATGGCACCTCTGTTAATCAGATAACACCTCCTTCAAACAAAACGTTTAATGGCGGCCATCGTTTATTCCGCCATCCACAGTTTCCAGCATGTCTGCCACCTCATCTGTCCCCCACCTAAATGGTCTGTGTCCGACTCGATCCCGAATCTCCAGACTCAATTCGAAATATTTAGCAGACTTTTCTAATCATTCATGTAACGCAGTTCCCGCGAAATTATGACAAAACCCCTATTTTTTAAGACGCGCTCTGCTATTTCTACGCCGGTCCTTTCGGCGGCCATTAAAAGCTTATATAAGTTTAGCAACTGATTAGCAATGCATTCCACGGGCCGCTTTTCGGGCCATAAAACTTCCGAAGCCTTTTGCCTTTTCTGTCGAGGGAAAGATGAAGCAACAACAAGAAGTAGGGAGTTTAGAAAAACAATTGCTTGGAGAAAATGATGAGAAAACGAAGATTACGATAGACCGAATGTTGGAGAAATGGGCGGGGGAATTCGGGCGGTGGCAGCTCAGGCATTTTTTACTGGTGAGTTTCGCATGGACGCTGGAGGCCCTGCATACGATGGTCATGATTTTTGCGGACCATGAGCCCGACTGGCGCTGCAAAGCGAATAAACCCTTGCGCGATTTCACTGGTTCCTTTCCAAATGGCAGTGAATGGCTAGGGTTCGAATCCTGCAGCCCCGCGGGATCGATTTGTGATATGGATAGATCGTTGTGGGAGTGGGTGAGTGGAAGCGGTGTTTCGACGGTCTCAGAATGGGGGCTCATTTGCGGCCAAAAATACGTCGTCGGTGTCGCGCAGTCTGCATTTTTTATCGGGTGTTTGACTGGTAAGTACCTCGGAAAGATTTAATGAATGCAATGCAGGATGCAGAGATTTGATTTGATTTGATCAGATCAGAAAAGAGGGAAAAGACTTTTGATTTTTTTTTTTTAAAATTGTATAGAAGTTTCAGTGAATTTTTTCCCCGATTGATCAATTGAGTGGGAAGTGATACTTTTAAAAAAAAATTAGATAGGTTATAAGGGACGGTTTTGACGGGACCATTAAATCAGTATATAAAGATAGTTAAGAGAGAAAAATCTGCAATAAAAAGCGGATTAAAACATTAAATTATAAGAGAGAACAGTCATAAAGCAAAGATATCTAAAATAGTTATGAGAAATCAGTTAAAAGAAAGTGAAAACATAATGTTTCGTAGAACCATTCAAGATTAATAAAAAAGAAGTCGAAATATCTAAATCAAATTAATTATAGGAGTAATCAAATTAATTATACTAATTATAGGGGCAATCAAATTAATTATAAGAGTAATCGCAGTTAAAATAAGATGTTGAAATCTGAAATCAATTTTTATTGAAGAACCAACAATTAATTAGTAATCAAAATTAATATTTTTAATAATAAGAAAGAAGACCTTCCATAATCCGTTAATTCCCTACCTTCATCATATCTTTTCTGAATAATAAACAACTATGATCTAAAACAGCTGTGATACTTAAATCAATGACTAACAAAATTTTATACACGTTTTACCAGACCAAAAAGAATTCTATTGTCATTATGTTGCTTTGTGCTTTAACAAAATATCTACTGTTTATATAGGAATACAATAGTTTTCCTCAAATTATACAGTTGTTTTAATAAATATAAGTCCGTCCTAAATATCAGAGGGTTTATTTTTTTCAAATGTCAAAGCATTAATTAAATTGATTTGTTTATTTTATAGTTTAAAACTTTGTTATATTATAATCTTTAAAATTTAGCAATAATATCTTTTCAAAATAAATTATAGAGCTATTTTAATGTGAAAAGTCTAAAATTTTAATTTTTTTAAAAGAGTCAACAATTATTTAAAATTCGATGAAGTTTAAATACTAAAATGGAAAGGTGTGCAGGTGCAGGGGTGTTTGGGCACCTGTCGGACACTTCATTAGGACGAAAAGGGGTATTGAGGGTGGTATGCATTTTGAACGCCGTCTTCGGTTTCCTGACGGCACTGTCTCCGAATTACTGGGTATACTTGATTCTCCGTCTGTTGACAGGCGTGAGCAGCGGAGGCGTAGGGCTGTCATCGTTCGTGCTGGCGACGGAACCGGTGGGGCCCTCCAAGCGAGGCCCCGTGGGCATGTCGGCCTTCTACTTTTTCTCTCTCGGCATAACGATCCTTCCCCTCTTGTCCTACTTTTGTGACACGTGGAGACGCCTCTACGTCGCGACTTCGATTCTCTCCCTGCTCTACGCCCTCTTCGTCCTGCCGTTGATTTCCGAGTCGCCGCGATGGTACCTGGTGAAAGGCAGGGCGGAAGAAGCCATGGCCGTCATGAAATCCATTGCCTCCCGCAACGGCAACCTGCTGCCACCTGGCGTGTCCCTGGCTCTGGACGACGACGGCGAGGAACGGGAAGAGGCTGACGTGGACCCCGTCAAAGAGGCGAAGGGGAGCCCCGTGGACATTTTCAAATCGCCCGTCACACGGAGCAGAATGGTGGTCATGCTGTTCATCTGGTTGGCCTCCGCCACTGTATACTACGGCCTGAGCCTCAACGTTGTGAATCTGAGCACCAGCCTCTACGTCAGCGTCTTCCTAAACGGAATATGCGAGATGCCGGCGTTCGCCATCACGGCGGCCCTGTTGCAAAAACTCGGCCGGCGGGTGATGCTGGTCTCCACAATGCTATTGAGCGGCGTCTGCGCCGTCGCCGGCAGCGTGATATCCGGAAGATTGAACAGCGGGCAGGGAACTCCGACGCATAAATTTCTGAGCGGGCTGCAATTGGGGTGTGGGATGCTGGGAATATTCGGCATGGCGGGGACGTATAACCTGCTGTATATATACACTGCAGAGCTGTTTCCGACGGTGGTGCGCAATGCGGCGCTGGGGATGGCCAGCGTGGCAGGGAATATGGGCGCAATATTAGCGCCGCTGGTGGTCGTATCGGCGACCATCTATCCGTGGCTGCCGTTCGGAGTGATCGGCGCGTGTGGGATAGCGGGAGGCGTTTTGGCCGTTAAATTGCCGGAGACTTTGAATCGGCCTTTTTATGAAACCATGGCAGGCTTGGAGTGCGGAGAGGCTTGAAAACGATAGAAAACTTCTTCATCTACTCTTAGATCTAAGATCTTCCATAGAACCAAATGCTTATTTTGCCCTTAATAGAGGCAATCATCCATAGTTTTGTGTCTTCTGCCAAAGACTTATTAACTTCCCAATTAAGACTATTTTAGGGAGAGGCTTTTCCTTTAGAAAATCACTTTTTAAGATAATTTTTGATGTAGTATTCAATTTTTAGGATTGAAAATTGCATTTTTAATAATAAAATATAATAGTATAATGTTAATTGTAAAAAAAAATTGGGAGAGGGAATTACATCTCAATATGTACCTCACATCAAAGTAAAGAAAGCTTTGAGAAAACAAACTTACATCAAAATAGTATCAAAATTAAGGTTATATAATAATTATAGTTATAATAAAATACAATTCAATAAAAAAAGAGTGATAAAAACAAGGACTGCCGAACACAAAGAGCAAGGCGAATGACGAACATGGTAGCTAGAGGAGGTAGAGGACGGGGACTAGCCTGTCGAGAAGGAGAAATGCCTAGAGCTAGATGTGGAAACTTATCTTTGGGAGGAGCACCCCAACTGCCACTGCCATTACTTCCAAGATGGTCTAAGACGCCACCACCACAAGGAGGTGAAGGTTGATGGGAATGAGGAGAGGAGCTCCACCTACTCCTAGAACGATGACGACCAAAACACCAGCCTTGACCTTGGGAAGGAGAATGATGACGTGGAGGATTTGGAGGCACCTAACTGCCAGCATGTAGAGTGCTCCCCTAATGATCCAAACGAGTTTAGAGGTGCTTCACCTCCAAGTGGACCTTCCTTGCTTCGGCTTGGATTTGAAGCAAAACATTGGAGATAACAATAACTTTTTTAGCCACTAAAAAATCTTCTTCCATAGTTTCATTATTAAAAATAACATGATTTTAATCTTTTCATATATGAAAAAGAATATCAACATGAAATATTGCCAAAGTGTTTTATCTTGTAGGTAATATGGTCGAGTCCCAATAAAGAACCATTTTACAAATAAACAATTATGTAAGAAAAGGTTTAAAAAGTGTATGAATCCATTTCCAAACAGATTGAGCATGAAGGTTAAACTAAAAAAGGTGTTTAAAGGTCTTAGCCTAATGACAATAGAGGTAATGGGATTTGATACCCCCATGTGGTTGAGTTGGTCTTCAATTAATAGACCTTAGTAGAGAATGCACTAGATAAATTGAGATTTATTGGGCTCAATATGGGCTTTCCAAAGATTGGCAAACCTACTAGCCCATACAGTATCCAAGGACCTCAACTTCCACCAGTGGTTGAGGGTTCCACTCTGAATATGCTTAGGGGCAAGACAATGATACCCAATCTTGGGTTTTTACTTGTAAAAAGGAGTAGCAATATGCCAATGCTAGTCTTTACACTATGGGCCTCTAAAAGAAACACCAATTTTGTGACTACATCCTTAACCTTAAACTGTTATTTAATTCTAAGCATATCTCACAAGAACCACCCATGAGAAACCTTACAGAAGATGTCACCATTAGTCTTGACTCCATTTTTAAAAAGCATGAGACTCTTAATCTAGGGGACCATGGCAAAGGGGACATTATGAAAATTAAGAGTGGGAAACGACTAGAGAGAATGATAATTAAGATAAAGCCTATTTATGAAACCATCCCTTACCCAGATGTGGTCAGGTTTGAGAAATTCTAGGTTTCGCATATACTTTTAACCACAAAAGTGCAACCAATTTGAACTAGAATAGGGGAAATAAGAAGACTCTATAAATCAAGTCCCATCCATGCCTTTCTGCCAAGAGGAGTTCTTTGGATAATGCAATGTCTCATCAAAACCTTCTAAGCCTCATCCCATTCTAAGCTTCTGATGATCCACATAGCAATAAGGGCATGGCCTTGAAGATTGATGCCAATGAGCCCAATGCTCCTATCTTCCTTATGTCTATAACAAATATCTTGAAATACCCTATGGAAACCCTTATGGCCTTCTGAATTTTCCTAGAGAAATTCTCTCAATAACTTTTCTAATTTAACATATGTAGCTCTAGAAGGAGCCCAACAAGAAGAATAGTATACATGGGTGGTATCCAACACTATCGAACAAACTTGGAACTTCCCTACTAAAGAAAGAGGTTTGGTGATCTAACAGGAAATCTTTTTCTCAACCCTCTGAATAACATATGACCAAAGTTTAGATGGAGAGGCCTGAAAAGCAAAGGAAATGCCGAAAAACTTAAATTGCACACCTGCATGAATCCATTGCCATTGATATCCTTCCAATCAAGGATGTTTTGGGGAGAAAGAATTCCTCTAGCATTAAGGCTTTCTCCATCGAATAGACGAGTCTGACGCAAGACAAAAAAGTCAAGGCATTCCATGGCATTCTTGATTGAATCTTTTTACTCCAAAAGGGTAAGAAATAATCATCTACAAAATGCCATTGATAAGCTGCTAATCAGAATGGGGGAGATAAATTCCTTTCACCAAACCTCTTGATGAGTAATTGGTCAATAAGTAGCTGAACCCTTCCAAAATAAGCACATAGAAAGAGGGAGCCAAGGGGAAACCTTACCTAATATACCTAAACAGTCCAAATTTCTGCGATTGCACTCCTTTAATGGTAATACAAGCTCCAATTTTGAAACAACATATTAATAGTAAGGATGAACTAGGGGCTAAATTGAAGAGATTGAATCATTGTAATGATGAAAGTCCACTGAATCCTGTCATAATATTTCTCAAAATCAATCTTCACAAGCATGGATTTTTTTATCAGAGACACTATCCCATTCCATACCCTCCCAAACTGCAATAACATTATCCAGAATATACATGTGTTGGATAAACCTTGTTTGTTTAATTCTAACAATGAGATGAAGAAGATGTCTTACCCTGAGGGCAAGGGCTTTCAAAATGATATTATAAGAGACATTTAAAAGAGTAATCAAACTTCAATTGTTAATAAGCTCAGGATCTCCAACCCTTGGGATGAATTTGATATTACCCTAATTGATGAGGGCACCCAGGGAGTTCGTTAAAACAACTTCAGAATATACTTTGAGAAGATCTTGTCTAATGATGTCCTAGAAGAATTGAGAAATTTAACAAGGGAAACCATCAATGCAAGGGGCTTTGTCATAAGCCATCTGCATGACTACTTCTTTGAGATCATTCAGACGAAGAGGTCTATCACAAGCAACTCTTTGTGCTTTAATAAGCTTGCAGGGGACAACTTGAAGGCATTGCAAGAGTTGAAGACGGGTGGGCAAAAAAAAGTCCTTGATAATGGAGCACATAAGCTTTCAAGATGGTTGAAAGCTTGTTACGCCTAACATTGACATCTTTAATGGCTTTTATTTTGTCCATAGCTTTTTAAGAGCTTAGAAGAGTAAAGAATTCATTGATAGCTCTATCCTCCACTCTCAACTAATGTATTATAGCTCTGAATTGGGCTCCTCGATCTTTTTAGGATTCCTCAATTTTGAGCTTGTGTCTCCATTGAGTAGCTTGAGATTGCAACTAAACATTAAATGGTGAATTATCAAGTTTGTGTGAAATCCTATGGAATTCATGGTATGATGCTTCATGAACACGATGTCTAAATATAGTTTATTGCTTAATATATAATCAAATAAAGGTGGTAGTTTGAATAATGGCATCAACCTACTAATAAATCCAACTTGTGTCTCTTGTGAGTCTGGGAACTAGATTCCAAATTTGTTTGATGTGGCCTTGAGTTCTCTCATACCTGAGATGATCAATATTGAGATAGAACCGGGTCTTGGCTGATCTAGTTTGAGGGGAACAAAATCTAGTACATAAGTGAATAAGTTGATTCTTTGAAATAATGGTATCATCAAGAAATACACTAGGTGAGTGGTGGAATTAGAGAAGGATAACAAGTCCTGCTTCCCAAGTAAAGCCTATTCTAGCCTTTTAACCACTCTATCTTGATCTTATTTGAAATTTGACCAAGTAAACCAAGATGAAGTAGAGTTTATTCTCTGGTGGTGATTGAGATCATATAGACCAAGCTATTATGCATGTAGAACCATGTTTCTCACTCCCCAACACACCAATGCATAGGAAGGTGACCTCCTTTGTCTTGATTGGATTCCACCATGTTAAAATCACAATAGAGAATCCAATGAGCTTTGGAAAGTGAGTCTACCAACCACCTCTAAAGTAGATCTCTTTCAATGGCATAATTTGAAACATACAAGTTGTCCAACCTAATAATTTGGGCATCAAAATAAAAAAGGGTCCACACCACCCAATGGGTAGGGTTTGACCCCCAAAACAATATTATATGAAAGCTTTTATGCTAATAGTGTGATGACTTCTCCATGACTGGGCTCATGATTGGACACCTAATAGAGTACACCTAGACAAATCATGTGAGTGATAGACTAAAGAAGAAAAATATAAATTTTAACCTTATACAAACACAACACTTACATATTACAAAAGTTTTAAAAATTTTCCTTGATTGTGTGCAAGTTAGTTCAGTAAGGCCACGAACCTTCCAAGAGTAAACTATCAAGGGGAAACATCAAGGTGCATGTTATTTCCCTATTTGAGATCCTCGAGGGAAGCAAAAAATTTAGCAAAGGAAACATGAAATTATTTTGATTAGGGTCTTAGTAGGTGAGAATTCACACGATAGCCTGCTTAAAGTGGGAACAATCCCCACCTATGTAACTCAAAGAATCCCAAATTGATCTAGAATTGCCAACTCATCTGCTATCAATAATGTTATGATGTGGGGGAGCCAATCCTGATCCTGGGCTCTGCTCCAATGAATATAGGTCCCTTGTAGCAAGAAGAGACCCCAAGTTAGCCCATTTCCTCTTTTCCTAAGTTCTAAGCAATCCTGAAGGGGTTTTCCCTTTCCCATTGATGAAACCACCATCTTTTACATGGGATAGTTACAAAACTACCTTAGGCAATTATGTAACAATTGCTTAAGTGATGGTTGCATCATCGCTTGCTTGTAGTAGGTGGCAGTTTTAACATCATTGTGGAGGTTATGTAACCATCAATGTATGTAGATAGGTGGTTTCATCTGTCAATCGGATCTAGGGCTTAATCCCCCCAAAACACCCAAAAACTAACAAAAAATGCAAAAATTTCCACATTTTCTAGCTCTACCCCTTCCACAAGTATTTTACCACTATTTTTTTACTTTCATCAGATTTTTAGTAAATTTTAGTCAAAATTTCAAAACTGGGGCAAAAGAGGAAAAAGTGATAGAACTTACATGTCCCTGCCCTGGTCCACCTACCACTAGTACATTGGGCATCCTCACTTTGTGTTCATCCTATTGATTAATACTTATCTCAATTCTATCACCATCAACCTATCACTCAAATTTCTCACAAATCAATTTACACAAATGACTAAATTTTTATCTATTTTTTGAATATATAGGCCCCCCAACTAGCCGTTTGGGTTTTATAACTTTCTATTTGGGTAAATTATCTTATTAGAGCTCATTTCTTATGTTTATAAATCATATTGTTGCTAAATTTCATGATTCATACTAATGTTTAATGCTTTTCGATTTATCGTAGCATGTTTTTACAATTTTACAGGTACACAATAACTTGGCACCATATTTAGTCCCTTGATTGGATGATTCAAGTAGTATGATCTTCCCCACATAAATGGTAAGTACCCTTGCCCATGATTTGATTACATAGTTTATTTTTTGCTTTTTCATTAAATTACATTTGACTCTCGTCCTTTATTCGTAGGTTGCATAGAGTCTCGGTTGGCTTTGATATGCCACTAAGGTAAGTAAATTAAGTATTTCTAATCCTTTGTTTATATTTTGTATGCCATTGCTCTGGACCACACCATCATTAATTCATGACAAGGAAATATCTCGAGGGGAAATATGTATACACTCAAAAATTTCATGGTGTGATATTTCTGATACGATGTCAATGATGATGCAATGATCTCTAAACTACACTCAAGTGGGTTCTATCTAACATTATAGTCCCTACTCTCTCCCTATTTCTCTCTTGGTCCCTTCCAAACCTCTCTTGTTTCCCTTTTTGTCCTTTTCTTGCCTTGTTTTGGACCCTTTCTAAGTAGGATGAATCCACCCTCTTTGGTGACAGAACCACCCTTATCCATTACACAACCACCCCAAATATGACAACTTGCCATGATCATTTTTCAAATTGCCTTAATGAAACCATCATTGAAATTGTAGTTTTTTAATACTATGTGGCAGTTTTGAAACTTAGTGGGATGATTTTGTTATACAGAGCAGCGGTTGCATAATTGCCCTTGAAAATACAAGTGATTTTGTCACCATTTATCCATGTGTTACTTTAGCCTCTAAAACTTGAGTTTTTCATGTGTTAACATGTTATTCTTCATTTTTCTTGTCTTTTTTGCCTTGAGTCCACCTAATGGTTGTCCACTTCACTCCCACTCTTGTTTCAATCACTCCCCATCCTTCCAAAATTTAACTTTCAGTTAACCAATAGTTAAACTGGGTTAATGCACAAAGTTGGGGGACAAAAAAGGTGACATCCCCCAACTTTGTAATTTTTTTTGCAAAAGGTGTATGCCCTTTTTTTTAAATTTCCAAGGCTTGGGATTTTGCTTGAGCTTAAAGTGTGTACACCCTTTGCAGAGGTCATATGTGTTTTGATGTTTAAAAAGGGTATACACCCTTTATGTTTTTTTCATTTTAACTACACCATTTCTAAAATCTATGATGAATTTTGCCAGCTTGGAGTTTTTTCAATGAATCTCTCTCTATTTGCCCGTAAACCATGTGTTTTCTTCGGATTTGTATCCCTCCAATGGGATTTGACATTTTAGTTTTAATCTCAGGTATGTTTATATTCAAATTTAAATATTTATATTTATATTTATATTTATTTATGCATGTAGGGTTTTGAAATTAAATTTGCATTAGATTTTCTTGCATTGCCTAAAAAAACCTATATTTCTATAATTCTAGATACACAATTGAATGATGGACCCATTGCATGAAGAAAATATATCATAATACCATGGAGAATTTAATTTTGCGCAAAAAGTTTAATTGTATGAATAATACAATGTAAAACATCAACAATTACAAATAATTATTAATGGTTTATGTCACTCCTCAACTGATATTTCACGTAATTCACTTGCCAATACACTAGAGACTATTTTTAAAGAAGTGGCAAATTTAACTTCGAAACTTGATGGAATGTTGTATCGAAAAGAGGTCCTGAAACAATTTTATTCTGATAAATTGTCATATGAAGATGTTAATAAAAAAAATAACAAAAGAACATGTGTGTGCTTTGTTTTTTAAGCATGGACCCAACCAACCACCACAAATTAATTGTAAACATATTAATATTGATTGATGTGTTTATGAGGGGATAAAAAAAACTTTTGGGATATGTGGTGGATGGTGTTTGATGAGCCTCCATGCAATAATAATAAGGTTCCATTATACTTTTTGATAAAAATCTATTGTGAGTTTGTGTTTCAAGAAATCCAAATTATTTTGATATGAAAGCCTCCCAAGGTAGGGGAGTTGGGTCTTCATTTGATAGACCTATGCCAGATGATACCAAAACTATCTTAACCAAGTTCAAAGAAATAAAAAGATGATAACACATGCTTTTATCCCAAAAATGTTGCATTGGAGTGTACAAATGGATGCGCTTGAGGCGGTTATGAGTTTGACACAAGTTATGATTGACCATGGTATGCATGAATTGAAGAATTTTTGCTCAACCTATAAGAGGTGAGACATCTAGTAGCAGTATTGGTGCTAGTGGTGTTGGTGGTAGTGGTATTGGTAGTGGTGCTAGTGGTTGTAGTGGTATTGGTATTAGTGCTAGTGTTATTTCTCCTTTTACTCATGCTAAAGTTCTTGTGCATCATTTCACATCATGTGGGAGGAAGTGTACAGGACATCATGTACAGGTTCAACATACACATGCTACATTTATGGAGACTAGACCTACCTTTGTGCAGCATACTAGTGCCCAACTAGAGAATTTAGTACCTCAAAAGACTAGCATGACATAACATACGTCACTTGTTTGTGCTTCAATAATGCATGTCAGTAGCATACCAAACACTATGCTAGTTATAGTACCTTCACCCACTCCTCTTAGGACATGTCAACTTATTGTGGAGGAGTTATCTACTTCACCATCTGTATTTGATACACAAGTTTAATTTTAATTATAGTTTGTTTATTTTTGTAAAATAATATTAAGTTTATTTTCTAGTATGTGTTTATTTAATTGACTAATTTATTTGATTGAACTTTTTACTTGTAACTTGTATAAATGATTAGTGATATTTTGGGTAGCTCAGTAAGCCTTGATTTTATTATAGAGACCACAATTAGCACTAGTGTACCCTATACTTAGGTTTGGAAACTTTCAAATTACATATTTATTCATGTATATTTATTGTCCCTTGAACAAAAAACTATGTTTTAAAATATATATTATAGTCATATATTTTTTTATCATGCTTATTGGATTGACACATTATTCATTTAGTGGTTTTATAGATGATGAGGGATACTGCGGTCACCCCTCATAGATGACAAGAATATTTTCTTGATGTTGGTTTACATCTGAGGATCTACTTTCTCTGTAGCAGGTCATGATTCAAGGATGGAAACTAGTGAGAACATAGTAATTTTTTTTTAGCTTCAGGTAATGATATTCTATGTCATGTTTACATAAATGTATGCACATTTAGATTTAACAATATATGTATGCTCCATAGAATTATCCATCATGGATGTATATGCATTCTCTCAACCATAGACAACTATTTATATGGAATAAAGTGAGTCTTAAACTATTTTGCAAAATTTTGTTTTTGAAAAATTAATCATTTTTAATATATAATTTTAATGCATTAAATTTTATATTCCATATGTTGTGAAGACACGACAATTATCAAAGGTTGTGGATCAAATATTTGATGATTCACATGTTGAGAGAAGAGTCTCTACTCATATTGAGGCATCCAACACGCTTGGTTCTACATCTATGGGAAGAAAACACAATTTATTTGGAGGCAATGAAGAGTGGGATGGCTAGTTTTGTGCTAGGGCTCTAGTTATAGGCATTATCAATTTTATATGTTGATATGGATCACATTTTATACCGATATGACCCACATTGTATGCCTATATGGTGCATTTTGTATATGTACATTGGTCTATATTTTTTCTTGATATATGTCCTATTGTTTATGTTGAATTATGACATAGAACTTTATATATACACATATATACTATTCAATAAATAAGCTTCCTTTATCTATGTGTATTTTATATTTTGATCATTTACTTTATTCACACATATTATTGGTTAGTGGTCATTTTTACTTCATATGGAGCTTTAAAAAACTCCATATTTTGCTCTAAGTTAGGTGCTTCATCATTATGTATATTTTACATTTACATGCATGATATGCAATTTACTACAACTTTGCCACAACTTTTTTTATGTCAAATCTTGCCCAAAAATGGGGTTACAAGTCTTATAAGGATTCTTAACTCAACTATTATTATTAGAATAAAAAAAAGCACCTTTATAAACTTACTTTATCTTTAACATGAATAACTAAACCATAGTAAGTGATAAATCAACTTATAAAATCAAATGTCCTTGAATCTTAGTAATAATTAAAGATCAGAGAAACATCATAAATGTTGTAAATAATACAAAAATATATATTCATGAAGGACAATGAAATCATGTAAGAACTAAAAATCCATTCATATCTTTATTCATAATGCATATAAAACTTCTTAAGGCCATACAACACCTTATTTCCTTGAGACCACACAAGGTCTGCATTATGGGATGTTTTGAGGTGTTAGGTACTAACTAAAGATTGGTCAATATTTGTAATGGGTTCCAAGTGATCCTAGGAAGTGTTTTATAATGTCTTAGACATTCAAGTTATCAAAAATACAATGTAATCCAAGAAAAATAAACTTGTAAATGCCCTCCATGCATGGAGATGGCCTTGTGAGAAGTTGTTTTACATGTTTTTGTATGTTTAAAAGATAAAAATGCATGTGAGTGAGAGGGATTATTGTGTAAAGTGGTAGGAGGTTCGGAGAAAGGAGAACAAACCTTTGGTAGACAAAAAGAGAAGAATATGAGAACTTATACCAAGATGGAGATGGACAGTGTGTCCAAAAGTTGTAAAAATCTAATAAATAAAGAATGTTTTGTGTCTTTTTATGTTGGATCATGCATTATAATGATTAATAATGTTAGGAAATGGTTTCTCAATAGTGTCTAAGGTGGAAAGATCCCAATAATATCTCTTAAGAGGCCAAGAATGTTTAATTTGTATGCCTCAAGTCTTGAAAGTCAAATACAGTCCTATAGTCCAAGAGTAATTTTGTAAGTTTCATCTTTATTAAGATTGTTTACTGAAAAATATTGTTGAAATATATGGAGGGTGATTAGAACATTTTAAATTATTGGTTAGCAACACTAACACCTTTTCAATTATTCCAACTACTACAACTCATGTTAAATCTTTTAAGATTTAAAATTAAGAGTGCAATCCATGGTGTTGCACCCGTAATCCCCAAGTCTTCATTAGGGTCTAGCATTTAAATTAAATGAAATTGTATTACTACTAGTAACCCTGAATATAAATGATATTATTTAAATATTTCCATCTATATAAATAAGATTTAATGACATAAATAGCTTTCAAAAACTCATGCTAAAATAACATGCTCAGAACAACTTTAACACCACAACAAGAAGAGACAAACAAAACTTGTTCATATTCCAAGCCACCAAGGTTCATTACCTTAGCACAAAATCCAAAGACTCCAGCTCATCCCACTAAGCTTCATTACTTGTGAGTCATATTATATTCAATGAATATAATATGATCCACAAATGCATTATATATACATATATATTTACAACCCATACATTGAATACTAATATAACAAATATATGCAAGCTAGAATAGGAACTCAATTAATTATTAACATATAAGTTTAATAAAAGATCAAATCTCAACCAACATGGTTATAGCACCAAAATAAAAAATAATGATTACCATGAAAACCCTTCAACATTTTCACCAATAAGACCACTCAGAAAAATATGAATGCAAGAGTCAAATATTAAAAAGAGGCATACAATTATCACCAATAGGTCATCCAATCATAACTCATAGCCCAAAACCCAAGTCATCAAATTTGAAATCAACAAAACTGAGTCAACATTTGATCCTTTATGTTGACCCAAAAATGAAATCATATTCATATGATAAAATAAAATCATAGTTCAAGTCAAACCCTAATGATAAGCAAACCCAATTTACTTATCCTTTTCAAACCTTCCACAAAATAATTGCAGACATAACAACATTGTACAACCAAGATGCCATTAGATAAGAAAATGATTTCATTTAAAAGTCAAATGAAATGATTACAAATATATGATTAATAACAAACTTGGTAAAAATTGGCATTCGATTGGAAAATAAAAACTTAAAAATCATTTTTCCAAAGTCCATCAAAATAACCATTTCACCATTATGTTCAAATCTTAAGGTAATAAGAACTCATCCCATAACAATACTATGGCTGCATAACCATAGATAATGTAAACAAAACCCTAAAGTCGATGGCCTCTGTAGGGGTAACAACTAATAATAATGCATGGTTTTAAATAAAATCAAGAAAAATGATTTATTTTGCACACTCAAACCAAATTTGATCCATAAAGAGAAAACCCATATATGTAAATGCTAAAAATAACACCTATTGTAGACACTAGAAAATAGTGCACTTGTAGTTTTCAATGACTAAATGCCTTGGGACCCCCCCTAAAGACCCCTTAAACCTTAAAAACCCCCTCTTAACCTAGCCAAATCACTATTATTTTAGTCACATAATATTATCCAAAAATACTATTTAAAATCACTATTCAAAAGTACTATTCACTACGGGACCCACTATCACTATTCATGATGACATGGCAAGTAGCATGTCATGTGACATGGAAAGTGACATGGCATGTGACATGTCAAGTGACATGAAAGGTGATTTGGGAGCTGATATGGTAAGTGACATAGCTTAGAAGTGAGGTGACTTAATGTGGGACATCATACCCCACCTGGGACCCTTCCCAAAGTGCTTGATGACCTCATTTAAGCATCACAAGACCTCCCTTGAAATATGGAAAAGTTCCCCTCAAGGGACCATTAATCAACATGTATTTTACCTTCACACATTAAATTAACCTTTAAAATAAGATACCTACCTCTTTAAGATAAAGGGCACCCATTTTTGACTTCTTAACCCAAATGGGACACTCACCAATCCAAATGGGAATCCCCACCCACCTCATTTTGACTAATTCATCCACCACATATAAAATAGTGCCATACCTCTATTATTCCTCTTTTGACATGACTCTTCACAATATATGCTACAAATACCTCCCCTCTCTTTCACCTAGGGTTAATTTGGAAAGTGGCAAATTAGTATTTTTTGTTATTAACATTTTGTTGTAGGTTTTTAGAGGAGGTTATCCACTTGAGAAGGAGGTCATCTTCATCTTGGAGGAGAAAAGATTCAAATCATTGAAGCTCTACCTAAATCATTCTAGGATTTCATCAACAATATGATCAACAACACCATCATCGACAACCATCTCAAAGGTAACCTTGTTTATTTATTTCATTTCAACTTATTATCTCATTTGGCCTCTTCTTTCTTGACCTCCATAACTTTCACCTTTCACCTCTTATTTTCCCCCTTTTTCACTTCATTTATTTCCTTGGCCATATTTACCCACTTGACCCTTTTTACCTCTTTGCCATAATTCACCCATTTGACCCCTTTTGCCTCTTGCCCATATTTACCAACTTGACCATTTATCCATTTTACCATTTTCCCTTATATCTTATTGATCATTTCGACCATCACCTTATTCATCATTTCAATCATTTATCAACCTCAACCAAACCATCTTTCCCTTTTTACCATTTGCCAAACCAAAACCATAACCTTGCCTTGACTAGCCTTTTAACATTTGTTTTATTTAGTCATTTTATTAACAAAGGATCCATCTTAGTTGTATTTAATTTCAAATTTGTTGTCATTTAATGAAGTTATATTTTAGTTTATCAGTTTAATTAAATTATCCAAAGAAGGTGGATTGACAGCCTCCTAGGAAGCTTTTGCTTCTAGGACCTAGCTCACGCTAGGCAATCCACTTCGCTACTTATCTAACAAACAAGTTTTCTTAGTGTTTTCTTATTGTAGGTTATTTATTCCTAGCCAAAGAGGAGTATCCACCATCATCTGGATCACGTGCACATTTTATACCAGGTTCTCATAACCATTACCCTTATTTATAGTTTCTTCTTTTCATACTTAGAAAAAAACAAAAATAAAGAGAGACATTTTGGCATGACCGATGGGACCCCTTATGGGTTCATAGTTTTTTAGGCATATAGTTACATTTAGTTAAATTTCAATGCTCTAGAATTTTTTTAATTTCTAAATTCCTAAAAATAAAAAAATCTTTCCTTCTTTTCCAAAAAAAAAAAGTTTTCATCCTAGGGATAGGTTGCATTTTACATCTTGCATTTAAGTGCATTTTAGTTATTCCTTATTTGCATGAAAAGACACCAAACACTTTTTTTGGGTTGAAATTGAGTGCATTCATTGTATTTTATACATAATGATTAGCTTACCTAGATTAGTTAAACACATTATGAATTAATCGAAGCACACATATTTTACACTACCAAACCACACACACAAATTAAACATCAAACCTTATTTGACACAAAGTCCATTGGGATTCCATCACCCTTTAGATCACCTTACCCTACCTAGAAATCTCACTTGGATTTCATCACCAAGGGAAGGACCCACTCCGTTCTCTAATGGAGTATAAACTCTAGACAAATGGCATATATTGGCTAAGCACCCGCACTGGCTGCAGGATCATGAAATGAGGGGAACAAGCCCCCTGTACCAGGCCACTCACCCGATCTATTGTAGATTATTTGAGCACCAAAATTTAACCTGTAACCATCCTTAGATAGCATTTATATTACCTAACTTACAAGCCAATTTACCCTTTCACACTCTTTAAGGCATAAGCCAAAAGCGATTTAAACTAAATCCTAAAATTAATTGCACTTTTAGTGTGTGCTTTGTTTACTTTGGGTTTTTCTTTGTTTACTCATTGTGTGAGGTGAGAGGTTCATTATCTATTTCTAAATTTCTCATATGGTCTTAACCAGACAACAAGTCAAAAACCAAAACAACTCACCATCATCTTCTTCTTCATCCTCATTCATGGATTATAGCTTAGACATTGATAGATCACCCCATGATTCATTGAACCATTCTCCCCCACCGACAGTGCCTTCAATAATTCCTGAAGGTGATTCAGATTTTGCCACCTTTCTAGACAACAATTTGATTGCTTTACAACACTATCTTAATACCTTATCCTAGTGTACTTTGATGGCTTTGGTTCCTCCCATAGATCCACCCTATAGTATGACACACCACCTAATGGTTGGTGTTGCATCATTCCATCCTTTTGTTAGCCAAGCTTCATATTCTACCATTGGTTCATCTACCACCAACACCCAAACACTTGTTACCCCAATCAATACCTCTAACATTGGCTCAACTTTACCCCTTATCCCTTCTACCCTTTTTGTCAGAATGGTGTCTTCCACACCCATTTCTACCATTCCCTTCAGTTTAACCAATATACCAACCTCAACCCCCTTTCATAATTTGGTACTCTCCATACCATAAAAACTTCCCCCTATTAGCACTAGGTTCACTATCCCTCAACAAACCACAAACACTTTAGCATTACCAACCCAAATCATGCCTCCATCAACCAACCCAAATGTGCCCCTAAACCAACCATTATCAGTTCCTCTATAAGCCCCCATGACCTCTTATCAGTATATCCCAAACCCATTGGGATATATTGCACCTTCCACCCAACACTTAATGCTTATCAGTCTTGCAGGGACACTATCCCAACCTCAAATTACCACATACCAATATGTGTCTGCTTTTGTATCTGCTACCACATACCAATTCATAACTACAACCCAACCTCAACAAAACTTGCCATCAAATTATGTAGTTGTCCAACCCCAACCTAACTTGATCAAAATGCTTGTAGATAAGATGACCCAACTTGAATCATCTATCTATGAGTCTCATAATCTTTTATCCTATGACCAAGTCTGCAATTAACCTGTCAACCCTTCTGTCTTGATTCATGTTTATCCTCCTCAATGGAAGCTTCCCAAATTCTTTAAGTTTCAGGAGAAGGAGGATCCTCAGCAACATTTGAGGGTGTTTCACCATTCTTGTTACTTGATTGCCTATGATGATGCCCTCCTTCTTTGAACCTTCCCTATGTATTTATCAGGGCCCACCTTGGATTGGTACAATGCCCTTCCTAGACATTCTATCTTCTCATTTCCCAACTTGCCCAAATTTTCTTAGAACATTTTTTTGTCAATATATCCAAGAAGGTCTCCATAAGTGACCTCTATTCTATCAGGGAGTTTGATGATGAATCAATTGCTGACTTTGTTGCATGATGGTGATGCCTCATTAATCAATTATCCTTTTCATTTACCCAAATGGAACTTATTGAACTTTTCTTTCTAGGATGCACAAAACACATCGCTCCCACCCTTTAGGTGTAAACATTTAGAACCTTTGATGAAGCATTCATAATGGCACACAAACTCAAGAATCGAGCCATAGATGAGGATAAATTGTAATTGCAAAATAAGAATTATACTTTAAATCCAATGACCCCTCTTACTCCAAAACAACTAACCAACTCAATTCTAAATCTAAAACATCTATAAATGTGGTTGTCTTGAAAATTGCCCCACCTCCATCCATTAACTATCCATGTCAAAACACACCTTCCAATTCTTCTTACCCACCAAACCAAAATCAAAGCTGGGTTCCCCTTAAACAACTCACCCCTATAGCGGAATCTTATGCCTCTATGTTGGATAAATTACTGAAATCTAATGTTATTCAACTTCCACCGATCAAGCCACCTCAATAATTGACCCCTCTTGCCCTATGCGTAGGTGGTACAACAAAAATGACCATTGTGATTTACATCAGGTCATCAAACATGACATAAATTGGTGTAACACTTAAAATTCTTGTCCAAAAATTGATTGACAATGGTGAATTGACATTTGACAACCCTAATGTACCCCCTAACCATTCTTTAGATATTTTTCATAAACCATTCCCTAACCATCCTCCACCTACTCAAACCCATGACAATCAATTTGAACCATCTTTGTCTCATGAGGCACACACAATTAATGTCATCATAAATGAGCCCATGGAGGATGAGCCTCATATTCCGATTTCCTCTTCAACAACCTCACTTATGGAAGAAGCAAATTCATCTCTTACCCCTTTGGAGACCCAAGTAGAAGGATCTATAGCCCCCACTTCTCCACTTGATCAAACCATATCCATGCCCACCTCTCCTTTTATAGAACCGGTCATTGATCTAACCACCCCTTCCTCTACCCCACCAAGTGAAATGGTAGAACTCCTATCTTCTCCTTTGGATACCCTAGTAAAGGAAGGAGCCAGGACCATACCTACATTCTTGATTAAGAAAACATCCCCTCTCTTAATCACCCCATAAGCAACCATTATTTTGGAACCTTCTAGCTCAAGTAGAGATGAAGGAACCATCACCCCTTCCTCACCCAAGGGCTTGACATTTGAAACAATAGATCAAGGGACAAAACCTATTTATAAGCCCTTTTCATAATTAGTGCAAAGTTTAGAATTTGCCTCACAACCCAACCTAGATAGAACCACTTCCTACTATCATTTGGGGCTCCCATACCAAAATAGAACCAAGCTCTCAACTTCATTAGCATCCACTTTCCAACCTATTACCACCCCATCATCAAACATTTCTTTCCCTTAAGACATGAGGGAACCATATTACCCACTTCCACCTAGATCATCTCATAATATTCTATCTAAACCAACCAAGAATTTGGGTATCCTTCCCACACCTAGCATCACCCATCCCCCCATCAAATTAGGCCTAACCCCCTCTACGCTGCCTAACAAACCACCAACAAAGATGGACTGAAGGGTATATTTACTTAAAACTCATCCTCAAGTTAGACCTATGCTGGCTCCTTATCATTTGTGATCTATTTTGGGACCCCACCCCTCTACCATCCTAGTCACTTATTCTGCTTCAATTAAACCAACACCCTTTTCTATGCCTACCCTTTTGTCACCTATGCCATCAACTTTTTCATCATTTTTAGCTAATTTATCCCCCTCTGCTTTTCCACCTATTATCAACCCCCCATCCTCTACCATTAACCTGATAATAGATAATCCAGCCCAATCTAAACCATCTACCAAAATTTCCCAACAACCAACCCTCTCTAAGGTTAAGACCACACCTAAGAAGGTTCTTATTTCCCTAACGAACATCTCAACACCCTTAAAACCTTTGAAGGAGTCTTACTCTATTATTTTACAAAAGCTATTACAAACCTCCTCCATTAAACTTCCACCTATTAAACCGTTTAACCCTTCTAACACCAAACCCTCTTGGTTTAATGATACTCAGATTTGTGCATACCATAGGACACCAGGACATAACATAGAGATTTTTAAACCTCTTCAAGCTCTTGTTCATCATTTATTTGAGGATGATGATATGTCATTAGGTAAACCACTTTCACCTACCTTACTAACCCAACTACTAACCCAACCAATCTAACCACTATCCCAACCTGTGCTGACTTCTTCACTCTCATCCATAGGCAAGGGTGACGAGCCAAAGAAATCACCCACTTCAACTGAGCCCATTGTCCATACTGTCCACATAATTACCCAATCTCGAGCAAAACACAGGGGTAAAGGAAGAGCCAATATGTCCATTCCATGGACATATCCTTTGAATTTTCAACCTCCTAACTAGGACCAAACACCAACACCACCACCTAGGTCATCACCTAGATCTAGAGTATCCATCATAGGTGTACCTCCCACCAATTCCTCCACATCCATTCAAAAAATCATGTTGAAGTAAATTCATCAAGTATTGGTGAAGATGAGCCTTTATGACTTGATCAACACCTCTCCTCATCATCGTCAGGTATTAATAGATACGCTAAAATCCATTGAGGTTTATCTAGATGACCCTCAATCCCTTTCCTCCTTTATTGGGACCCTCTAACATTCTACCATTGTCACCTTCCAAGATTTTGAGATACCTCCAACACACTCTAAATAATTCGAACCACCTCTATTTGTCACCATATATATCAATCACGTCCGTGTCAAAAGGGTGATGATTGATGGAAGAGCTAACATCAACATAATCTCCTCCTATGCTTTTGATCAGATGCATTTTCCAAATAATATCATGGCCAAAAGCATAGCAATTCTTCACTCCTTGAGTGACACCATGGCCACTACCTTAGGGACCATTGGTATTCAAATATGCTTGGGACCTCGCACCATCCCTGATATATTTTATGTTGTAGAGGGTGAATTCCAATATAACATTCTACTCGAACATCCCTAGATCTGGGCTATGAGTTGAATCCCCTCCTTTTTACAACACTATGTTAATTCAAACATGAAGGGCAAGTCATAACCATCAAGTCCGATCCTAGTCATTTTACATGTTACAACATGACCTATAGGCCTAATGATGTCTTTCTTCCACCTTCATCTCCCTCACAGTCAACCAATCCCATTAACACAATTATACCATCAACCATTGCCCATAGTGCTTCTACCCTTAGTAATGATGAAGCCTCAACTATTTTATCTATCCCTTCTTCCCAGATTCCCATTGAGGACTCCTTGACACAAAATTTTCAATGCCTTTCTCTTGGTAAGTACTGACTTTTAGCCTTAGATGCCTTTCCCACTCCCCAAAAATATGGGAACCTTTAAAATGACCCTTCTTATGATACCAACATAGGTACCATCATCCCATTTGGACTTCCCAATAATCAAACATAATTTATCTATGGGGGACTTTATCGACCACTCCTTGCTCCTATCACCACTCCATATATTCAACCTTTCAATTTTGATTTCTCCTATCTAAGAAACCCAACCTTTGCAAGAACCTATCTTCACTATTGTGCTTGGAAAAGATTTGGTATGGGCCTATGTGAATAAGGACCTCACAAATTGCTCATTAGCAAGACTTAAAAACCTTATGAGTTATTTAGGATTGGTTTTGAACCACCCAAATAACCCACCTCACCAAAACCTATTGATATCCCCATAGAAGAGATTCCATCTTCTCCTAATATATCTTCTCCATCCAGAGATTCTGACATCATCCCATCCAATTTTTTTTTTGATCAATACTGTTATTTTAGGCCCATTAACCTATCAACATAGTGGCCAAACTAAAACCTTTCCTCTCATCCACCCCAAAATGATCAACAATGATTCACCCACCATATATACCATTGAGCACCAATACGACAATTCTATCCTCACCTACCTTGGTGTAGAAGACTCTCCCATACATAAATCCTTCCCTCTAGAAAACTAGACCATGCTCAATGAATCAACTATTGACATTTACTTAGGAACCCAAGAGAATCCTCGTATCATTAAATTGGGCCAATCCTTGGACTAAAATGGGCAACATGATTATCCCACCTTCCTTCAGGATTATAACATCACATTCACTTGGTCTTATCAGGATATGCCCAGGATTAACCCCTCCATTGCCCTTTATAACATCGTTACCCATCTAGAGGCTAAGTCGGTACAATAAAAGCTTAAAAAAATACACCCTCGTATATCTCTTCTTGTCAAGGAATAACTTTAACATCTTTTATCCATCAACTTTATTCAACCCATTGACTACCCATAATGGGTCTCTAATATTGTTCCCGTTACCAAGCCCATTGGGGGACTCTACCTTTGTGTGGATTTTTGAGACCTTAACCTTGCATGCCCCAAAGATGACTTTCCTTTACCCAACATCAACCAACTAATTGAACTTAACATAGGTCATGAGATGTTATCCCTCATGGACAAATTTTTAGGATACAATCAGATCCTAATCACCCCCTCATACCAGCATAAAATTGCCTTCATTACTCCTTAAGGAACCTTCTGCTATCGGGTCATGCCTTTTTTCTTAAAAAACATAGGAGAAACTTATCAACATGCCATAACCTATGTCTTCCATGATCTCATTCATAAAATTGTAGAGGATTATGTGGATGATCTCCTCAAGAAATATAAACACTGCAAGGACCATTTATCTATTCTTATTATCATTTTCAATTGACTGATCCAATTCTATGTTTGGCTCAATCCTAAGTAATGAATTTTTAGGGTTTTGTCTGGAAAGCTTATTGGATTTATCATCTCCCTCCATGAAATTGAGATTGACCCTGCTAAAGTTAAGGCCATCCTAGAAATGCCTCCTCTAACAAACCTTAAGCAACTTCACAGTCTCCAGGAAAAATTCCAATCTATTCGTCACTTCATCTCTCAATTATCAGACAGATGCCAACCCTTTCACCACCTCTTCAAGAAAGACACCTCCTTTAGATGGACCAAATATTATCAACAAGATTTTGATTCACTCAAAGAGTACTTGCTTTCTCCACCTATTCTTATACCACCTAGGGATGATTAGCATTTCTACCTTTACGTATCCACAACTGATCACCTAATCTTTAGGTGCCATGCTAGCTCATCGAGATGAAAAAAACAAAGATCAAGCCATTTAATATATCAATAACACACTTTTAGAGTATGAGACATGATATACCCATCTTGAAAATCTTTATCTTGCTCTCATTTTTGTTGCCTTTAAGCTTCATCACTACCTTCTTAATCACAAAACATATGTTATCACTAACAATGACCACCTCAAGTATATGCACTCCAAGCCATACCAAAATCAACGTATGACTAAGTGGCTCATGATTCTAGTTGAGTTTGATCTTGAGTTTCTGCAGAAAAAATACATTAAGGGGTAGGTCATTATTGATCAATTAGCTAAAGCCCCTCTCCCAGATAACCAACCCATTCTATTAACATTTCTTGATGAGTCTATTACAACTCTTTCTCAGGGAGAACCCTCTTACCAAATGACCATGTTTTTTGATGGTTCTAAATGCCAACAGGGTGGGGGTGTAGGCATAATTATCATACCCCTTCATAGTGAACCTCTTCCACTATCCTTTAAACTTGAATTTGAATGTACTAACAACATGGTAGAATACAAAGCTTTGGTCATCGGTCTCCAAATTGCTCTTGCCTTAAAAATCAAAACCATTTCTATCTTTGATGATTCTCAACTCATGACTAACCAAGTCAATTGGTCCTATCCATGTAAAAATGACATTTTACAAAAGTGTAAGCTCCTCGTTGATGAGATCTTAACATCTTTTGACCGTTATCAAATCTAATTAGTGCCTCGATCTACTAACAAATTTGTAGACACAATGGCCTCTCTTGCATCTCGAATACCTTCTCAACCCATGGAATCCAAATTGTTTGTCACCATCCACTATTTCATTAGGCCCTCATATATTAGTTTAGACCTTTTAACCATTTTTAGTGTGGAGGCATATCCTTTTGATGTTTGGTATGACCAAACCTTTAATTACCTTAACTTAGGCATCATTCCACCTGACTTCTCAAAGAATGCCCATAAGGCCTTTATACAGGGCACCTCTTGTTATACCATACTAGGGGGAATCCTATATAAACATGGCTTTGATGGTCTTCTCCTCCAGTGTGTACGTAATCACGAGATTTGTCATGCCATCAAATAAACCCATGATGGAGTTTGTGTGGGACATTTTAGTGGCCTCATTTTTGCCAAAAGAATCCTACGCCTAGGTTACTATTGGCCTACGCTCAATCAGGACTATTGTGACTATGTAAAGAAGTGTGTTAAATGCCAACAACATGCTAACTTACATCACCTACCCGCTCATGACCTTTAGGTATCCATGGATTATTTTCCCTTTTCATAGTGGGGGATGGATCTCATTGGAAAAATCAATCCTCACTCTTCTCAATGACACTAATATATCATCACTGCTATAAAATATTTCACTAAATGGGTGGAGGCCATCCCCCTTATCTCCATCAAAGCTGAAAAAATTATAGATTTTATCAATCATCACATTATCTATCATTTTGGTGTCCCTCAAAAAATCATAATAGATAATGGTAAATCATTCAAAAATAAAAAGGTTTAAGCCCTTTACGATGCTTTTGAAATTAAACTTAGCCATTCCTCAACCTACCATTCATAAGCAAATGGACAGGCAGAAGCCTCCAACAAAAATCTCATCAAAATACTGACTAAAGTTGTAAGTGCTTCATGATGGGATTGGCACATACACATCCCATTTGTTTAATGGGCCTATCACACTAGCATCTAAACTGCAACAGGTGCTACACCTTTTTCCCTGGTCTTTGGTGCAGAGGTTGTTCTACCTCTTGAAGTCTAAATTCCCTCTCTTCGTATTTCCTTACACAACATCATTTTCAAAGAGGATTATTGTCAAGAATGTCTTGTATGCCTTGAATTACTTGATGAAAATTTCCTTGCTTCCCTTAACCACCTTCACATCTATGAAGAGAATATTACATGTGCTTATAAAAATCACCTCAAATAATGGGAATTCAATATCAGAGATCTCATCCTAAAATAAAACCAACACATGACCAAAATGGAGAATAGTAAATGAGGCAAGTTTGATTTCAATTGGCTTGGACCCTACATCATTACCCATAATTATGGATTAGGAACTTATCGTTTGTCTTCTCTCGAAGGCAAACTAAAACTTGAGACTCTCAACACTTCACATATGCATCCATATTTTTATTGAAGAAGGATCAAGCTCACCTATTTGTCTAACTTAAGCTCATCCCTTGATTATGAGATTTTAACCTTCACCCACCTTCCTCCTCCCCTTTTTAGGATAATTGATTAAAACATAAAACCATGTGATTAACCATCATAGTCATGGCCTAATTCTAAATATGGGTACCATGACTCTACCCATAACATAGTTCTCATGGATACTTTTTGTCTCTAACAAGATGGAATCCCATGGTCATTATCTCTCAAACAACACCCTTTCATATATCATTCACTTTCTTGTGTAAAGTTTTTCCCTCATAAAGGTAAAACTTAGAACCTAATTAGATTAGTCCATGTCTAAGCACATTTCATCTTGCAATAATTACTTTGGTAAATATCTTAGGCATTAAATACTGCTCCCTCAAAGGACAACTACCCAAAAACAAAACAAAAACTATCAAATGTAAGGTAGACTACTCCCTTGAAGGACACCTATCAAGATCATTAAATAAAGCCAACAAGCTTAGACTACTCCCTTGAAGGATGGCTAAGTTCACTTTGTCAAAAGTAGATCAGTTTCTTGGAAGCTTCCTGCATTGATTAACTTCCCATATATATAAATAAATTAAAAAAACCACTATCACAATAAACTATAAAGCTACAATTAGCTCTTCAACAATATAATAAGTTGGAAGCCACAATCGGCTTCCACATGTAGACTTCCTGCATTAATCAGTCTAGATATAGCATATGACATGGACTTATCTATTACCATTTTTAGGTCACCTATAGAAGGGGAAAATTAATTCACATGTAGTTATCATACATATCACCCATTACCCTTCACATCACCCATCACCCATCTTCCCTTTAGACTATCTGTAAATCAAGGGATCTATAGCTTACTTGACACCCTGTGATCAAGAAACCTTTTTTATCAACTAACGACTGCTCATGCACAACATTTGAGGGGCTTATATTCATTAAGTCAATCCCACTTTGTGTCTATTTTCAATATTTGTCAAAAACAAAGCATTGTGCCCTATTCTTAATGTGCTTGGTTGGTGTTTTATTTACGAATTTTACCATTTAGTGTTGCAGCAATAATAATCATTCTTTTTACATTCAGTGAGATTATAACAACCACAACCATACCAATCATAACCATAACCATAACTTTCATAAGTATCCACACAACCTTAAACATGATACCATTCAACCAGTGACATCCAACACATTTTGTATACAACAAACTGAGAAATATTTTATTTAGGGTGTGAGGAATTTCATGACACATACATAGTCATTAGATTACACATTGCCTAAAGCACATGCGTACATTATTTTCCTACCTAGGCATTAGACCGATTATCTAGTGACTTTGGATTTGTGATCAATGATCCTTTTACTTGATTACTCCCAATAATTACATTGACATGTATACATTGGCATACCTTATGAAGAAGGCATCATTTATTTAAGAAAGTTTGCCTCATGAGCTAGATAGTAGCATTAGTATGAGATGAGGGGATGCCACTCATGTTCATTGTTGCTATTGTTGTTGATGATGAATGTGGTTGAAGATGGTAGTATTAGTGCATGGAGGGACATACACCATCATTTTCAATGGAAAGTTGAATGAAAATTGTGTGAAGGTAGATGTGCTCTCATGAAGGACATGATCTGATCCTGGTACTGGTCCTTATCATGATTCTTTAAATAGAATACCTACCCGTTCTTCCTCACTGACCTAGTTCTCCATTCTACAAATTGAGAAGATCATATGATGTCATTGATTCCCTTGAACAGTCTTCCCACTATAAATGGTCATGTCTACCTACCTTTTCACATGGACACATCACCCTCAATATGATTGGTCATTTCGATAAAGCCCTTATGCACCATCATGATATCTTTTTGGTGCCCTTATCATCCAATTCACATTTGATATCTTTCCTTGATTTATCATCTCATGACCCTTGTAGGCTTGGTGGTCATTTGCATCATTATCACCTTTGGCCTGGTTAACATAAATTAGCTTGTAACTATGGGCCACTGTAATGATCATGCCTTTAAAACTACCATTGTTGTTGATGGTGGTAACTCCCAAATCCTTGCCACTGTAGAAACTCTTCCATCAAAGGTAGGCCACCATGAATTCACAATAATACATTCACCTTCTTTTCCCCTCTACCTTCCTCTTATTACCAACCCATTACCATAAGCTTTAACTGTCAGACCCTAACCATTGGTAGTACCTACTCCAACATGGCAGTCTTTTCTTTTGTGCTAGCTAAACGTTAATCCATAGTAAGGTATCTTCTCCCAGCCACACAACTTCTTTTTGGTTAGGCCTAAACTAGCAGAATGAATAAATCATTGGTTCCATGGAGCTAGGATAGATGATGAAGACATGGGCAACATTTGTCTAACCTACCCATGCAACTCTTAGGTCAGGAAAGGTTCATCCTTTGTCACTCACCATGTTTCTACTTCCTTATTTGTAGAATCTAATTGACCGTTAATGAAATTCTTTTTAGGTCATCACTTCATTACTACCCTTAAAACTTGACTCATAACAGTGATGAACCTTGGCCAAAGTGACTCTATAGATCCAGATAGACCCCCACCTCCTAAAACTCAACTCATAGTGGTAGACATTATCTCCAAAATCCTACCCTCACACAATTTTATAAGGTGTAACCTCCTAACAAAGGTACTTATTCTTTGGATTAGCTCTATTGAAGATCATTTGTGGTACTTCGCATTATGTTTCCTTTTAATTTATCCTACCTTTCGCATCCGTATCTCTCATCCTACTAAATGTGGGATCATTATGGCATCTATTTACTAATCTAAACCAAGCACTTTTACCAACACCTTTACCAAAACCCAAAAATATTATTTTACAAAGCCTTCTCCCTCAGCCTAAACCAACCCATGTGGTCCATCAAATTGGGGAAGCGAACTTGAACACCACTCACCCAACCCTTGTTGAATTACATTGGCTTGATGTCCATGGACTATGTAGGCATTGCTTCACTTCTACAGGCAGCTTAGCCACTAACAACTAATTCCCATTCCTTTTTTCTTCTCACTCATTTCCATCGCTAACAATTTCCTCTTTCTTAGGGCATCCTACATCAAGGAAGATTTTAAATCTTTCTTACGCATCCTTATGTTTTAACACCATCTAATACTTCATCTTAAGTTTTTCCCCAATTACTAAGAGAACTACATCAGCCTGAGGTCTTTTTGGAATATGTAGGAAGTGATCAATTACTGAGGCCAGCTTGACCACATCCTTTATTTTATTTTCCCTTCTCACCTAAAATATATTTCTCCACTTCTCTACCTATCCCCTCACCACCTCCCTCCATTTAGCTTGTTAATATCTTTTAACCACTTTTCTAGCTTATTAATCTTTTTTAACACAAGAGTTGACAACCTTTCTCATTGGCCCCTCTTATGTCCCATAAAACCACCACCTACTCTACCTCACTAGCCTCCCCATCACCTTTCCTTGTACATACTTCATAGCTCACTCCCTCACCCACTTTTCATGTTTTTGGTCTCTCTCCACTTATTACCAACCTTGTCCTTTATCCCCTTCAACTTCTTTCACCATCCTCATCATATCCCCTCGCCCTTGGCTATTTGTCATACCCTCTTTATCACTCTCTTTTCCTCACCAATTCCCCATCATACTATGCATCTTGAAAGATTTTTATTTCTTCTGTTGATGTGCTTTTTCTTTATGTGTACCACCACTCTCCGCCATTTTGCCATTTTTCCCACCGTACCCATTTTCCATTCTTCTTGTTTGCTTTTTTTCCATCCTTTTTCTATTCTTTTTTTCTTCCACACCTAGTTTCTACCTAGGTATTTATCCTTTGAGAATATTTCCATAATTGCCTCTTTTTTTCTTCTCAGTTCTTGCCTTTTGCATTCCCCTTTTCCTCTTTCCATCTTAGTACTCACTTGTCTTTTGCATCTGTGTGAGTATCCTTGCTTTGTATCCCTATTCAATTCTTCCTTTTTATTCTTAGCATCCTTGATATTTATCCTTTATCTTCATCTCATTACCTTTCATTATTTTCCACCATCCTCTCTCTTTTCTCCATTTCCTTCCATTTTTCTCATCTTAAGGACAATCCTTGTTCTTCTCGACCTTCTTTTTTTCCTCCTATATGTCCATGCCTAGCTCCTTCCATCCTTTTCCACCTTCATCTTTATAAGTGTGATCGTTATTTCATCTACCTATCTCTTATTCCATCTTTTGGTCCACCTTCACCTCTTCCCTTATTGGATCTCCCTTATGTTCTCCAATTTAACCTCCACCTCTTTAGAGTATGGTCACTATTTGTGTTGCTTCTACATATCCCTATCTACTTCCTTGTGTCCTCCATGCCATTGCTTTAATACATGAAATACATAACCTACTCCCTCACTTAATTATTATTATTAGTCACCTCAATCCATATTCCAAAACACCTCAACATCTTTCTCTCAATTCCCTCAAAACTCAACACTTATTTTAGGACCCCACTGACTCAAAGGTCAAGGGTTTAAATCTTTGCCACTTCTTGTTCACCAAAATATTGAATCATACCCTTCCATAGCCTATTAATGACATTATTGTGAAGTGTGCACAATGTTGGCTTATTTGGATGGTGATGAAAGAACCCATCGGGTCACCATGATAATTTGAGTAATGCCAAATTTTATAAAGCCTAGTAAAGCACATGTCTTATTTTTTTTAAATTGGTGATATAAATTTCATGCTTGAACCTGCTTATCCATGGCTACAAATTCCTTTAGCATAGTTGATGTAATAATCTAATTTCATCTTAGGTAATCTCATCCACCATTTCTATCAAACTAATCAAAAAAGTATTTGAGACCCATATTTCTCACCCTTTGGATCTTCCCTTTCTCTAATGTCATTTAATTGGACCTAATTACATGATATCAAATTGGGGCAACTACGTTAACCAACACTCTCCACCTCAAAAGAACTACATTTGGCTTGACATTCTTTTTGGATTCCTATCCATGGAACTATGTAGGCAACATCCACTTGTCGAGTGCATCTAGAGTTAGCTCAGCCATCCCCTTCCAACCCATACCCAATCCACCCACGCTTTCACCACATCTACCTTGACGTTGGTTACTTTTGACCTAAAACATTAGCGTGTTTTACAAAAAAAATTGATCGTAATGACTAGCCTTACCATGTTGAAATTTTGAACGTTTGCACCACCTCGTGCATGACCTAACCAATTGTGTTTTTTTATAGGAGCACTTCCTACCCTAGATACTTGTGACCAACACCAAACTTGTCTAGATGACTTAATAGGCCTAACTCGATTAGCTATGACCAATGTTATAGATCGATTATCCCTATCATGTGTATTTTTAAGATCAACCTTATTTTTAATAACATGGAAGCTTTAGTCTCTGTATAATCTTGACTATTGTGCTTAGATGCATTTTGTGAATCCATTGGAATTTCACATGCCCAACTACCTTGTGGCACCACCTAGTGACTCCCCACCAACTACTTATCAAACCTACACTCGACTCAACCTTCCCTCATCGACTCTCAATTTGAGGGGGGGGCACCTCATCCCATACTTAAAGCACCTTGACCTTTGACCAAGGAATTTTTTTTGTTTTGCATCTTGTTAATTCAAAGCCACATAATAAAAAGGGGTAAAATGTAGACACTATAAAACTATGCACTTATAGTTTTTAATGACTAAATGCCTCAAGACCCCCTTAAACCCTCTTAAACCTTAAAAAACCCCTCTTAACCTAACCAAATCACTATTATTCTAGTCACATAATATTATCCAAAAATACTATTCAAAATTACTATTCACTATCACTATTCACTATGGGACCCACTATCACTATTCATGATGACATGGCAAGTGGCATATCATGTGACATGGAAAATGACATGGCATGTGACATGACATGTGACATGTCAAGTAACATGGAAGGTGATTTTGGAGGTGATATGGCAAGTGACATGGCTTAGAAGTGAGGTGGCTTAATGTGGGACATCATACCCCACCTAGGACCCTTCCCAAAGTTCTTGATGATCTCATTTAAGCATCACAAGGGACCCCCTTTGAAATATGGAAAATTTCCCTTAAAGAGACCATTAATCAAAATTTATTTTACCTTCAAACATGAAATTTACCTTCAAAATAAGATACCTACCTCTTTAAGACAAAGGGCACCTATTTTTGACTTCTTAACCCAAATGGGACACTCAACAACCCAAATGGGAATCCCCACCCACCTCATTTTTAATAATTCATCCACCACATAGAAAATGGTGCCATAACTCTATTATTCCTCTTTTGGCATAACTCTTCACAACATATGCTATAAATGCCCCCCCTCTACTTCACCCAGAGTTAAGTTAGAAAGTGATAAATTAGTATTTTTTTTTATTAACATTTTGTTGCAAGTTTTTGGAGGAGGTTATCCACTTGAGAAGGAAGTCATCCTCATCTTGGAGGAGAAAATATTCAAATCATCAAAGCTCTTCTAGAATCACTCTAGGATTTCATCAACAATATCATCAACAACACCATCATCGACAACCATCTCAAAGGTAACATTGTTTGTTTATTTCATTTCAACTTATTATCTCCTTTGGCCTATTCTCTCTTGACCTCCATAAATTTAACCTTTCAACTCTTCTTTTTCCCCTTTTTCACTTACTTCATTTATTTCCTTGGCCATATTTACCCACTTGATCCTTTTTACCTCTTTGTTGCAATTCACCCACTTGACCCCTTTTACCTCTTGCCCATATTTACCAACTTGACCATTTATCCCTTTTACCATTTTACCTTCTATATTATTGATCGTTTTGACCATCACCTTATTGATAATTTCAATCATTTATCAACCTCAACCAAACCATCTTTCCCTTTTGACCATTTGCCAAACCAAAACCATAACCTTGCCTTGACTAGCCTTTTAACATTTGCTTTATTTAGTCATTTTCTTAGCAAAACATCCATCTTAATTTTATTTAATTTCAGATTTACTATCATTTAATGCAATTATATTTCCTTTTATCATTTCAATTTAATTATCCAAAGAAGGTGGATTGACAGCCTCCTAAGAAGCTTTCACTTCTAGGACCTAGCTCACGCTAGGCAATCCACTTTGCTACTTGTCTAACAGATAAGTTTTTTTAGTGTTTTATTATTACAGATTATTCCTTCTTAGCCAAAGAGGTGTATCCACCATCGTCTGAATCACGTTTGCATTTTATACCAAGTTCTCATAACCATTACCCTTATTGATAGTTTCTTCTTTTTATACTTTAAAAAAAGCATAAAATAGAGAGAAAAACCTATAGGGGTATAAAATTCAATACACAACTTACTTAGATGCCTACAAATAAAAATGAAAATTAATGGCAAGTATATTTGATTCCTTACCTTCAAAAAATTTCTAGCTTTCACATATCCATGCAAAAACTAATTGAACCTCTTAAGAAACTCCCAAACTAACAAAAAAACTACACAAAATCCTCTACATAGTCAACAATGCAAATAAATTACTGCATTTTAAACTCTATGATAAGCTCACAATGTTCTTGAAACCAACTGCCCATTATTTTCCTTGGTCATCATTCTCCAAATTTTTTTCTAGAGTTTATTCATGTGATGGCTCTCTACAAACACAAATGTAAAATGACAAAGCAAGAACCTTATTAGGGTTGGGAATCCTCTTGAGTTCCATGCCTTGAGAGGTGAGATAATACCACCATCCTAAGTAAAAAAACAAACTTCCAAACTAATGCCAATTCCCATGGTTTGTGGCCCCATTCCTTACCTAACCAAGCTAAGACTTGGTCAACTCAAGTATTGCCAGTAAGAGACCAAGCAAGAGTCTAGCAAACCTAAGATCCTGAATGCAACAAATAAATCAAATGATTTATTTCTTTAAACAATAATCATAGATTAAAGACCCTTTTTAAGTTTAAGCAAAAATATGCAATAAGACTAAATCAAAAATAAAACAATCGAATAAGACTATGAATTTACAATAAATGCCAATAAGTGTCAAAATGAACTAAGAGTCAATCAAAATTGAATAGAGTAATGCACAAGTGAGAAGTCAAAATTGACTCAAGACCCAAGACCCAATCTAGATATGCATTTAAATCCAAACCAAGATAAACACTCAATAATTTAAGTCAAATATAATATCGACTCAAAGTAATTCATAGAATAGTCAAAGCTCGTTTCTTTCTTGACTTAACCCAACTAATCGGAGTCACATCTAACCTAGCTCATATCATGTACCTGTGATCACAATAGACCATCGGTAACATCCGTACTATTTAAGATCAGTAAATGCAATAACAACAATAAATAATAATGCAACTGAATTAAATAATGAATCAATAACTCATTAAGCATGAAATATTCAATGCTAAAATAAAAGTGCATATCCGATAGATGTCTCAACAAGATCATAATAGATCAAATCATAGATCACAAAATTATATCATAAAAATAAATAAACAACATATCTAAAAAGTTTATAACAAAACAATCTAATAGATAATAAAACAAGTGCAACAAAGAAGGTCATGACAATTTTTTTTAAACTTTAAAACATTACTATTATTAATTTTTTAAACTTTAAGACAATGGACCAATGAAATAATTTTTGCATAGACTGCTTTATATTTAGATATTGTTTTATTATATTATAATAAAGTTTTATTTAGTGCTCCTACAAATCTATGTCAATTGAATATAAAATAATTGATTTTATTATAACATATTATATTGAGATGAATTATTTGCAGTGATTTATCCATTATTTATGGGTATCAAAAATTTTAATGTACCATCTACATTTAGTTGTAGGGATAGCTCAGTAAATTTATAAATAATTTGTTAAGAATATTATTTAAACTCAAGTACTATTATATTTTATAGTTTATAACTTATAAATTTATTACGTAATTAAGTTATTTTTGAATGATTGTGATAGTTACACATAAATTGGTTTGGATTAAAAAAATGATTATATAATCAATTTAAAAGATAATAATGAAAACATAGAACATGACATAAATATGTCATGTATGAAATTTGATGACATTTTTAAAAATCAATTTGTCTATGCTCAAATATGTCAACTAGTGCTCTTTTTATAGTTATGTATCTAATTTATCAATATAATTTGTGAATATGTCCAACATATGCATGCATTATATCCATAACATGTTATATGATTTTTGCCTTCAATGTCGTGTATCAAGGCAAGTTTATTGTCTAAGGCATATAGATTATTCATTTGAATTTAATACATATATTTTTGATTTTTATTTATTTTTTAAATATGGTTAATCAGAACATATTATGAATGTATGTAAATGGATTATATATAATGATTTCATCATAATTTATGTTCATAATAATGTTATTGAGATTTTAGATATATTATGTAATTCTAAGATATATTATATTTTATATTCTAAATTTACCATCTAATTAATCTATTTTTAATAGAATTTTTACATTTGAAATCATTTAGTGGTTATGGCATATTAATTTATTATAAAATCAACTTGATACTCGTGAACCGTATTTATTTGTAAGAGTTTGGTTAGGGCTACTGTGAAGTCATCATAAGTATTGGGACCAAAGTGAACTAATAAGAATTAAAAAAATCATCCAAAGTGGGTTCTATATGAGATTTATAATATCATTGGTATCACTGGAGAACTTCATTCTCTAAGTGAAATGAGGAAATGGGTACCTTATCTACCCCCAATGTGTTATGCAAGCTGAAATTTTGTTTAGCTCAGTAAATCTAGTTAATTGGTTCTACACCATCAAATCTTATAATGTCTAATTTGGGGAAAAAATGCATTTCATTAATTTTGTTGGAGAGCATGATATTTTGTGCATTGATACCTTGTATGTACTCATTTACTTCCATGAGTCAGGAGTCAAACTCAATACAGTTACTTAATGTTTTGTACCATGGCTTGGATTCCCACATAGGTGACAACCGTTGACTATAAAGGTCTAGGGGTGCCAATGTTTTTTGACTAAAGTTATATGTTAAAATGATTGGCTCAATGAGATAATCACAAATTTATAATTTTGACAATAGTGATTTTTTTGAGGTTGTAGGAAAAGAAATATTTTTTTATGGGATTTTTTTAATGAAAACTTTAAATACTCATTAAAATGATCATCTAAATGATAAAATAACAATGGTGTATTCCCATTATGGGAAAAAAAATACCTCTTTTATTTTCTATTTTTTGACAACTGGTTAGTGCAACAAGTTTAGGAATTGTTCTAAAACATTCTGATCCTTCTAGATACTGCAATGAGTTTTGGTAATTATTATGAAACATGATAACCCTTTTGATATATGAAATTATACTATGTTGATATCAAGTAAAATAATATGTTATTCTCTAGTTATTGTAGGATTTAATGAATCAGAATAATATCTATGATTTTAAGAATTCTAAGATTACGTGGAAGGATACTACAGGGTGTGTTTGGGTTTGTGAGATTTTAAATATACTAATCTCATTCATAAAATAGTACTAGTTCGATATTTTAGATCACTTACTATGATGAATAACCATTATGTATCCCACTATCCTATCTTTGAGGTATGATGCAAATAACTTCCCAAGGCTAACTATTTATTGGTGCATCATAGATAGAAATGACCAAAGGCATCCTATTATTAGGCTAAAAAAAGAACTAGGGGGTCTTTTTATATACCTGAAGGTACATTGAATCAAAAATTTATGAAAAACATTATCTAATTACTTGTGTGTTGGGTATAAGCCCCAACCTTTCACTCTATAGATCCAGGGAAAACTGAAATCCACTTAGCCTGAAATGATAAATTTCTCTTAGTTATAAAATGGTTGGAACACAGTTTATAACCTAAGTAAAAAAGAGAGGAGAGAAAAAAAATTGTGAAGAATCTTAGTGCCACCACCCTATTACCACTTTTAGATAACTAAGGTCCCAATTGGATGAGGTGAGAGCATATAATGGAAAAAAGTAGAAAACCTTAAACCACTAGAAATTGCTACTGAAAAATAGGCTTGGAAAGAGCTCTGATACCATATTTTAGGAACTTGCTTATAGAAACTTTAAAATAAAAACATAACCAATATATATGGAATAGAAAGAGGATAACAATATTGTATTAAAAATGATAGAATCTTACTATAATGTATCATGAGAATATTTGAAGGGATAACCTCCTTTAAGAATAACTAAATAAAAAATATTCGATAGATGTCATTTCCTCTTACATAAGCCCTCTATCTAAGTTATTCTACTTAAGACAACTATTGTCTCCCATACATGTGGGATAATTATAAATAAAAATGGGGTGATTTACCAAGTATAAGTGTCTAATATTTTATTAATAATTCCTAATAAAAACTAAGTGGGTAGGATAAAGGAGTCCTACCAATTTTATTTTTATTTACAAAGTATTAAATATTTATGTTATATCATAGATAATGATGGTATACACATTTAAATAGTGATGATCAAAATAATAATAAAATGTTTAATACTAATAACCATTACATAACTTAGAAGCTTATTGAGGTTACCAATTTTTTACCATTGATTCATTATTATATTCTCTCATCCTACATGACACCTAAACTAAGAAAAAAATGGTCGTGGGTAGGGGGGCGGGGGGGACAAGGCCATTTTTATGTGGACCATTTCAAAAAAATTAAATTTGAGTGGTTAAAATGAAGATTTTTCTCAATAATAGTCCTTACTAGATATTCAACGTAACAACCCTGTTGGGTTTGACATAGATAGATGCAATTTATTTTTCATTAAACACATATACTATACATAGATTGCACCATGAGAATTGAATCAAAATTAATATAAGAGACTTTAAGTGTGATAAATGTAATGAATCATACTGCACCATGTTATAAGTTTTTTAATGATGTCTCCAAGGTGACCAAGGATGTTGATGAGGTATCATGTGTGCTAGAATGACAATGACAAAGTGTGCTTCAATGTTATTTCATAATTCTTTAGTGTTTGACTTGGATAAGTAGATGGTGTATGTTATTGATGGTATGGTCATGTTGAAGAGACCTTATGGGGTGTTTTTAGTGCTTGAAGTGCTTTTGGAAGTGAAAAGAATTCATCAGAGCAATCATATGAGTGTCTCAACTCAAGTAGTCATCTTGATAGATAAAGCTGAGTGAATAGATTAATGATGTCAACATTCAAACATGTGAAGGTTTCAAGAGTAGATTGATATATGGATAGATTACCCTATGCAAGGAGATCATTTGGTTCAAGTTTTTGGTTTGAACGTGGAGCATAGCAAAATTTATTAAGGTGTAAATTTGGGTTCTCAGACATAGTTCAATAAGTTCCCATAGCCAAATTTGTGATATTGAAGATCTATGATGAACATTTCATCAAATGATGAAGATATATAGTGAGAAATTAATATGACCATATAAGGATATAATGGTAGGCATTATACTTTTTAGATAGAGATCAATGATGAGCACAAATTTAATTAGTCAAAGATCCTAAGAATGAACATGATGAAGACATGTATCACTTTCATAGAGTTTGAGCAGCAGATCAAGATCAATGGAGTGAATTAAACCATGAAGAGGAAGATCAATGTTGTGAATTAGTAAATAAGTCCATAGAATTATTATAAAGCATGTGGGGATGCCAAGTGGTGGAAGTTCATTGGATATTGATTGTAGGATATGCAGAGGGCACATGGGGCTGCCAAGTGGCTTGATCTTGAAAGTGAGGATCTAATATCAATGGTGAGTGATGGAAGTTAAATTTAGGAGGATATTAAGGAGATTAATGGAGCACATTTGAAAAATATATGAGAGGACATGAGATGAAAACACGTGTCTACAGATGAATTTTCATTAGAGCTTGTGACTAGAGCCTGTGTATTTCATGTGCCTTAGACACTTCAACATAGGCTCTAATCACTTCAGCACAGGCTTTAGTGACTATTGGCATTTAAAATAGCAAAATGATAAACTAGTGCTCAGTATTTTGCTTATATCATTTGATCTAGGATGAATTTATTGATAGTATAAAAGGAAAATTTGAAGAGTACTTAAAGGCACATCCATAGACATTGGTTATAATGTTTGAATATCTATATAATCAAATATTTTGAGCTCCAAAATTGACTATGTGTTTGACCATGTTCTGTAAGTAATTCAAGAAGGATAATTAAAGAGTTCTTGATGGTATTTTGATGTTTAAAGATGAACTAAATATTTATAGTGTTGTAAACTCCATGAGGACCATATTTATATATTTTGGAGGTTTTACCAATCCATATTTAGTATGAACAAAGGCTTATACATTGACTGTGTTTATTGAATACACTGACAGTTTGAGTGACCGCTTTGCAAAAGTGAGTTAGAAGAGTTCTAAGCAGAATTGAAGAAGAAAATGAGTATAGAGATGTTTTATAAGTATAAAATGATTATAATAAGGAATTGGTTGTCATTATATGCCCTTGATCAATTATGGAGAGTCAAATAGCTTGACTATATTTTGACTTTATATGACCAGTCTGAGTGGTAATTCTGAGAGAGTTGATTTGAGTGATTAGAGCCTGTGTTGAAGTGTCTAAGGCACATGAAATGTTGTAGAGGTATTTAAGGTTTAACCCATGTGATATAATCATATGTATATGTGAAAATATTTGAGTAGTTACTTTAGAAGTTTGAGACTGTATTTTCTGTTTATAAGGGCCTAAAGAGCAAGGATAAATAATTGGTAGGTTCAAGTATTGAGTTGGTGTTCTAGGGGGCATGAAACCATGAGGGAGTGATCAAGGGTATATTAGTTATATGTTTGATATGTTATAAGCATTGGTGGAAGCTGAAGGTGTTCCAAGAGGTTGTAAGAGTAACACGTGGATGTGAAGGCCTAATTGTTTTGGGTCTCATTAAGGCCTAATGGAGGATTTGAGTCTTAAGGACTATAGATGACATATGGAGTGGAGTGTTTCTCCCATTTAACATTTTTGGAGACCTATTTCAAGTGTAAGATAAGTATGGTAAGCATCTTGGTTGACTAAGATGGGTTAGAACAAGAAAGTGGTATAAGTACAAGGCATATTTGGATTGTTTGTGAGGTTAAGAAAGTGGGTAGATGAGAAAAATATTTGTGAAGGATGTGAGATCTATGTGGATATCTTGAGAGTTAAATCAGAGTGTAGATTTCATGTATGACCTTATGGTCATAATTCTAATGTTGAGTTTATAGGTCTGATGCATGAGAACAAGCGAAGGTGTCTATATTGATCCAAAAGGTGGTTTTGGATGCCTTGCTTATGTGTGAAGGTTTGAATGAGTGAAGAGGATTGAAGGAGGTTTTTTTATAAGGTTTCTCCATCAGATTGAGAAATAATCAGATTTATGAGGTTTTCAATTTCATATATGTTGTGTTGGTGTTCAACATCTTAGGCAAGTTGATGCTTGCCATCTTTAGGGGTTGGTGCTCTTTGTGAAGTGGGTGCTTCACTAAAGTCTCATGTTAGTAATCATCATATAGGACAAGTAGTCCATGTTTTTTCAAGATTTAGAGTGGGTTTTCTCCCCCAAGAGGGATTACACATAAATCTTATGTTATCTTGCTTATATTTCGTGTTCATTGTTATGAGTGGGTTATTTGATTATTAATTGCTTATGGTGTATGACTAAGGGTTTGAAGGATTTAGATTGAATTTTTGAAATCAATTTGAAGGATTTAGATTAAATTTTTGAAATATATTAATTCACTAATTCACCCCCCTTATTAGTGATTGTACCTCTAAAAAATGGCTAACACTAATAACAATTACATAACTTAGAATCTTCTTGAGGTTACCAATTTTTTACCATAGATTCATTATTGTATTCTCTCATCTTGCATGTCACCTAAACTAAGAAAAAAATGGTGGTGGTGGGGAGGCCAATTTTGTGTGGACCATTTAAAAAAATTAAATTTGAGTAGCTAAAATGAATATTTTTTGCAAAAATAGTCCTTACCTTACCAGATATTCAATGCAACAACCTTGCTAGGTTTGACATAGATAGACATGATTTGTTTTTCATTAAACACATATACTATAAATAGATTGCACTAGGATAATCTAATAAAAATTAATATAAGAGAATTTAAGTGTGATAACTATAATGAAACATACTTCACCATGTTGGAGGTTTGTCAATGATGTCTCCAAGGTGACCAAGGATGTTGATGAGGTGTCATGTGTGCTAGAATGATAATGACAAAGTGTGCTTCAGTGTTCTTACCTAGTTCTTCAATGTTTAGATTTGGATAGGTATATAGTGGATGTTATTGATGGTATGGTCATGTTGAAGATACCATATGAGGTTTTTTGAGTTCTTGGAGTGCTTTTGGAAGTGAAAGGAATTCATTAGAGTAGTCATATGAGTGTCTAAGTTCAATTAGTCATCTTGATAGATAAAGCTAAGTGAGTAGATTGATGATGTTAGAATTCACATGTGTGAAGTTTTTAAGATCAAGTTGATATATGGATAGATTCTTTTATGTGAGAAGATCATATGGTTCAAGTTTCATGTCTAGACATGGAGTGTAACAAAAGTTATTAAGGTGCAAAGGTGGCTTCTCAGACAATGTTCAATAAGTTCCTATAGCCAAATTTGTGATATCAAAGATCTATGATGAGAATTTAATCAAGAGATGAAGATATACGATGAGAAATTAATTTGAATAGATAAATATATAATAATCAGAGTTATACTTGTTAGATAGAGATCAATGGTGAGCATGAAGTCAATTAGTCAAAGATCCCGAGAATGAACGCGATGAAGACATGTTTCACTTTCATAGAGTTTGAGCAACAAATACAGATTGAGGGAGCACAATCAAACATGAAAAGGAAGATAAATACTGCACACTAGTCAATAAGTCAATATAATTCTTAGAATGCATGTGGGGATACCAAGTGGTAGAAGTTTATTGGAGACTAACTGTAGGGTACATAGATGGCGCATGGGGTTGCTAAGTGGCTTGATATCAAAAGCAAGGATATAAGCTCAATGGTGAGAGATTCAAGTTAAAGTTAGAAGGATATTAAGGATATGAAAGGAGTGAATTTGAGAAATCTATGTGAGGACATGAGATGAAGACACATGTTTGTAGATGATTTTGCATTAACTAGTGACCATTGGCATTTGAATTAGCAAAAGGATAAATTAGTGCTCAGTAATGTCAGGATCCCTACTCCTTAAGAGTACACTTGATTACCTTTGTATAAGCAACTAAACACAAAATTTAACCAGAAGTAAAATGTAACTAGAATTCATAAACAACACAGAATATGAGAGACAATACAATCTTGTATTAATACTCTTCCAGAAGGAAATACAATGAAGAAATTGCACTCTTCCCACACCTCTTGGTGGTACCAGTAATTCTCCCTCAAGAGTTCTCTCTCTCTCAATTACAACCAACAACCAACTCAATATTGAGTTATTGTTACCACCATTCAGTAACAATACTGCCAGTACCACCACCAAGTACACCACGTACTCCAAGTAGATCTCCCTGATCTTGCTCCTTGTGTTGCAGATCTCCTTTGACCTTGCTACCATGCAAATCTCCTTTGACCTTGCTCACACACACACCTGCAGATCAACTGACCTTACTTACCATGTAGATCTTCTTCCTAATCTTGCACACCTATAGATCAACCTGGTCTTGCACACTTGCAAACCCTCTAGATCTTACACGCCTAGAAGAACCCTTGTCCTTAATTTTGCAAGTCCTTATGATTCTACAACTTTAAAATACAGCCCCATGGGTCTCTTAAATAGATCCCAGACAAACAATAATTAGACTTCCTAATTACAATAATTAAAAACGCAGACTCAAGACTAAAATTAGTCTTTTACATGCAAACTAACTATCCATCTAAAATTAGACCAGTTCTAGAAGCGCATGCAAACACATGCACACACAGGTTGCCAACATCAGTTCCTATCTGACCGATGTCAACCGACCCCTAACTGATGTTGGTTACTCTACACACTGAATATGACTGATGTTGGTTGGCCTGACCATCGCCAGTTGCTCTACAACTCAACAACCTCCTCTATTTGCATCAGTGAAGCTTTTAGCTCCACAACCTAACAATCTCCCACTTGGAGATAAATAACTGCACCTATACCTGTACCTGTACATCCTCTAATTTTGTTTCCTGGCTTGTATCCCTCTTCAAGTTCAATTTTGAAGACCAACCACCACATCTCATGTGGTGCATCTCCTATCATCCAAGTAACCTACCATATCCAAATCTACATACTCATGTAGAGAAGTGCCTGACCTTGCATAGCATGAATCCCTACTACTGGTCCCTCTTAGATACCTGAGAATCCACTGAATTGCTTTCCAATGCTCCTTTCTTGAATTTGCCATAAACTTGCTAACAAATCCTACTACTTGGGTAATATTAGGTCTAGTACTCATGTACTCAACCTCATCATGTGATTTGGGACACTGTTCTGTGAACTGTCCATCCATAGGTGTGCTAACTGGTTCTGCATCCTACATATTGAACCTCTCCACTACCTTATTCACATAATCATCTAGAGACAAAATCAACCTTTGATCTTCCCTGTCTCTAGAAATATTCATGCCAAAGAATTTCTTTGTTGCTTCCAAATCCTTCATGGCATACCTCTGAACTAACTTTACCTTTAGCTCAACAATTCCCTGCATGTGTGACCCTGCAACAAGCATATACACCACATACAGTAATAGGATAATGTAGCTAATATTATCTAACCTGGTAAAGTAAACACAATGGTCACATTGACATTGACTAAAGCCATGCTTTGTCATACACCTGTCAAACCTTAAACACCATTGTCCTGCATCCTGCTCAAGACCATATAACCTGGCCTTCTGTCTCACCTATCCATTCTCTCCTTTCTTTAACCTAGGAATCCATTCATCTTTCAATGCTTTATTTTTGGCTAGCAACTCTACCAAATCTCTTGTTTGGTTCTTTTCCAAAGAATCAATTTCCTCATTCATGCCATGCTCCCACTGTTTCCTAGATTCTACCTACTCTGCCTCTTTAAAACTTCCTGGTTCTTAACCATTAGTGAGCAACAAGTAGTATAAAGAAGGGGAATAATGAATTTGAGGCTTACTTACCCTTTTAGTCCTCCACATGGGCATTTGAGACTCCTTAATAACTTGTTGTCTGCCCAAAATCCATTCTCTGGTCAACCCTAGTCTATACTCGACCGATGTCGATTCCACCTGATCACCGATGCTAGTTCTCTGACCGACATCAGTGTCCACCTAGTTGCTGACATTGGTTCCCTAACCGACGTCAGTATCCACCTACCTAACACCACCGACTCTAGTCTGCACATGACCGACATTGGTACCTTCTTGATTGACGTTGGTTCTCACTTGACCGACATCGGTAACTGTGTTTTCCTGTGAGTGATGACTTTTACCCATGAGCTCACTTTGGATCATAACCTTGTCCAAACTACCCTACTCAAAATTATTTAGCTCCTTGAGTTGATCTCTGTCCATCATCTTCTCCATAAAAACCAAGGCTTTCCAGTTCTTAAGTTTGTCAAAGACATTAGACTTCCTCTTAAGAACATGCATCCCCTTGTTATTCATGTGACCAAGCCTACATAGCCACATCTTCACATCTACATCTAAAGTAGATAAACTAGAAGGAGAATCAGTAATACAAGTAGATAGATAAAGAGTACCTACTTTCTTACCACATGCTAATTCAAGTGCACCCTTGGAAACTTTCCAAGATTCCACTGTGAGAGTAACTGTGCAACCCTCATCACCCAACTTTCCTATAGAAATTAGACTCATCTTCAGGACTAGGACATGCATGACATCCTTTAACACCCATGTGTTGCCCGTCTAAAATTTCATCTGCACTTCCCCTTTGCCAACAATTTGACAAGGCTCACCAACCCCTAAATAAATCTTTCCAAAGTCTCCATGGACATAATCATGGAAAAATACTCTATTTTGGGTTGCATGGAAAGAGGCAACAAAATCTAAAACCCAAGATTATACTTTATCCAAGGAACATACAAGAGCATCCTATGCAACAATACCTGCAACATCTACTTCTTCATTTCCTTCATGCTGATCTTCTACCAACCAACAATCTTTCTTTACCTTCTCTTTCTTTCCATAGTTTCATAATTGATCATTCTTGCCATTGAGTTTCTCCATTATTAGTGTACTTTATTATACCATTTCTTTACTCTTAATCAATCAAAAACTCTAAGAGGGACCTGTAATCAACAAACACTTAACACACTCTGAAACCAAGGTGTTAGTGAACCAAGCTCTGAACCAAGCTCTGATGAACCTGTTGTGATACACCTTCAACCTGGCTCTAATACCAATTGTCAGTGGTATCACTTAGTGATCCTAGCTCTGATACCAATTGTCAGGATCCCTACTCCTTAAGAGTACACTTGATTACCTTTGTATAAGCAACTAAACATGGAATTTAACTAGAAGTAAAATGTAACTAGAATTCAAAAATAGCATAGAATATGAGAGATAATACAATCTTGTATTAATACTCTTCCAGAAGGAAATACAATGAAGAAATCACTCTTCCCAAAACTCTTGGGCATACCAATAATTCTCCCTCAAGAGTTCTCTCTCTCTCAATTACAACCAACAATCAACTCAATACCGAGTTGTTATTACCACCAGTTAGTAATAATACTGCTAGTACCACCACCGAGTACACAACGTACTCCAAGTAGATCTCCCTGATCTTGCTCCTTGTTGTGTTATAGATCTCTTTTGACCTTGCTCACACACACACCTATAGATCAAATAACCTTACTTACCATGTAGATCTTCTTCCTGATCTTGCACACCTGCAGATCAAGCTCGTCTTACACACTTGCAAACCTTTTAGATCTTACACACCTGGAAGAACCCTTGTCCTTGCCTTTGCAAGTCCTTATGATTCTACATCTTTACAATACAACCCCATGGGTCTCTTAAATAGATCCCAGACAAACAATAATTAGACTTCCTAATTACAATAATTAGAAATGCAGACTCAAGACTAAAATTAGTCTTTTACATGCAAACTAACTATCTGTCTAAAATTAGACCAGTTCTGGAAGCGCATGCAAACGCATGCACACACAGGTTGCCGACGTCAGTTCCTATTTGGATGATGTCGATCGACCCTTAACCAATGTTGATTGCTCTGCACACTGAATATGACCAACGTCAGTTGGCCTGATCGACGTCGGTTGCTCTGCAACTTAGCAACCTCCTCCATTTGCATCAGTGAAGCTTTTAGCTCCACAACCTAACAAGTAATTTAATTATATATTTTATATAGGAAAAAGTTATTGATGGTATAAAATGAAAATTTAAACGGGAATTCAAGACACATATAGAAACATTGGTTATAAAGTTTGACTATTTATATAGTCAAAAATATTGAGCTCTAAATTTGACTATGTGTTTAACCATATTCTACAAGTAACCTAAGAAGGATAACTAAAGACTTCTTGATGGTATTTCGATATTTCAAGATGAAATAACTATTTAAGAGTGTTTTATACTCCATTAGGACCATATATATGTATTGTGTAGGTTTGACTAATATATATTTAGTATGAATAAAGGCTTAGAGGTTGACTATGTTTATTGAATACACTAATAGTTTGAGTGACCACTTTGCAGAAGTGTGTTGGATGAGTCTTGAGTAGAATTGAAGAAGAAAATGATTATGGAGATGTTGTATAAGTCTTAGGATTATAATAAAGAATTAGTTGTCATGATATGCCCTTGATCAATTATGGAGAGTCAAAATAGCTTGACTATATTTTTATTGTATATGACTAGTGTAAGTGGTCATTTTGAGAGATTTGATTTGAGTGCTTAGAGACTGTGTTGAAGTGTCTAAGGCACATAAAAGTGTTTCAATGGTACTATATCTTTCACCCATGTGATATAATCATATGGCTATTTGAAATTATTTGAGTAGTTGATTTAGAAGTTTGAGACTACATTTTCTATGTATAAAGCCCTAAAGAGCAAGGAGGCCTAATTGGTAGGTTCAAGTATTGAGTTGATGTTCCAGGTAGCATGAACCCATGGGGAAGTAATAATAGGTCTATTTGAGACATTTTTTATATTTTATAAGCATTGGTGGAAGATGAAATTGGTCCAAGAGGTTTCAAGCATAACGTGTGGATATGAAGGCCTAATTGTGATTGACTCATTAAGGCCTAATGGAGGATTTGAGTCTTAAGGACCATGGCTGACTTATGGAGTGGAGTGTTTCACCCATGTAACTTGTTTTGAGACATATTTAAATTATAATCTAATCATGGTAAGCATCTTGGTTGACCAATATGGGTAAGACCAAGAAAGTGGTGTAAGTACAAGGCATATTTGGGTTGTTTGTGAGGTTGAGAAAGTGGGTAGATAAGCAAAATATTTGTGAAGGATGTGAGAGCCATGTGGATGTCTTGAGAGGTAGATCAGATTTTGGATTTCATGTATGACCTTGTGGTCATAATTTTAATGTTGAATTTATAGGTTTGATGCATGATAACAAGTGAAGGTGTGTAAGTTGATTCAAAAGGTGGTTTTAGATGTCTTGATTGTGTGTGAAAGTTTTAATGAGTGAAGATGATTAAAGGAGGTTGTTTTTTAGGGTTTATCCATTATATTGAGAAGCAATTAGAGTTATAGAATTGTTCATTTCATAAATTTTGTGTTGGTGCTCAACTTTTTAGGAGAGTTGGTGCTTGTCATCTTTAGGGGTTGATTCTCCTTGTGAAATGGGTGCTTCACTAAAGTCTCATGTTAGTAATCATATTATAGGACAAGTAGTACATCTTTTTGTATACTTGAGAGTGGGTTTTCTCCCTCAAGAGGGTTTTCCACATAAATATTGTGTTATCTTGCTTATCTTTCATGTTCATAGTTATGAGTGGGTTATTTGCTTCTTGATTGCATATGATGTATGACCAAGGGTTTGAAGGATTTAGATTAAATTTTTGAAATATCTTGATTAACTAATTTACCCCCCAGCCCTATGCCCCCCACCCCCTCACCTGCCCATGCCCCACTCTTAGTGATTCTACCTATAACACACCATACATCATTGATCAATATCATCATATCATAATACAAACATAAAAAGTAATTACAAATAGCTAATCACTACTGCTACAATATACAATCACTGCTATCAATCCATAATAGATAAGTAAATATATCTCTTTATGATAATGTTTCCAATAAAAAATACAATATAATACAATTTACATAAATAAGATACATGTCTCCTTAGAACATGAGTTCCTTGGACTCTCTAATATTTGTGGTAATTTCAGGTGTCATCTCAAAAGTAGTACTTTTATGGGGAGGGAGAACATCATCTAAGCATTTTTACACAATAATCACGAACCAACGATCCTCCAAACTAATCCCATCAAAGAATGGCCCGCCCTTTATGGATGAGTAGATAGTGATAGTACAAGAATCTAAAGAGACAAAATAGTACCCGTGTGATGTATAATTTTTAAAACTAAACATGTAGTGTATCATAAAATACTTGTTCTATTACAAGATATCACACAAACATGTAAATCATACTCATGAAATGATAATGTCTCACTAAACATACTTCAACCAAATTTTTCAATAATAAAAAATAATAATGATCTATATATCAATAAATGTTCATACACACCACTTGATCAAATTGCCTTCATCTGACATTGTGATGCTAATAAGTTAGTGAAGTCCATTTCACTCCTTACTTAGTATCAACAATGCGAGATTGGTTAACATAATATAATCAAAATATTTATATAATTTACATCCTACTAGCAATTATATCACATGACATGATAAGCATATGAGTAATAGAAAAACATACATTTATTCCGTCAAATATATGAATGAATCTCACATTATTATCTATCCCATACTAGAAATAATGACTACATTTTATACCATCTAGATAAAATATATATTTAACTGTAGATTCTAATTACCATAATTAGTTTTCAAATATACTCCACCGTATAATAACCCATATTATCATAGTCTAGTTTTCTAAGGCATAACTACTAATTTTTCAGAATCAAACTTAATGAAATAGTTATAAATACATGAAGACATAAGCTTATAGACATAAAAAATAAAGTCTCAATTTCTAAAAACAACTTATATTCTATTTTAGTATTTGTTATACTCTTAGGGGTTGTATGCATGCATACATAAAGTCCCACTAACTATCACAAAACATGCTATTCATAGTAATAATCAACACACATACATTTAATTAGTCAAATATAGGTGTGAGTTTAAACATAACAATTACAATATGCACCACCTAGGTATAACATACATTTATACTATAGTATTTTATGACATCCCATGATATCATATCTATTTATTTATGAACACAACAAAATTATGAATAACCACTCTTACAATTCCAAAAAACAACCAACCCATAATTATAAAAAATAATCTAGTAAGTATAGGTTTATACCATCCAGGTACACTCTATGGTTAAAATGCATACTATTATAACTTATAGGCACACATCATGATGCACTATTATATGATAAATATGTCTAAACACTTGTACATATTAACACTCATAATATGTAACGCATGTAAATATTCAATACTAAATAAATATAAACTAACAGTTAGTCATAATATTTGTAGAGAAACAAAGAACTCATAACACCATTATCAACTTTCATTTAAACATCTCATTCCATTTCTAAGAGTCTGTTTTAATATGGTTATAGTTTTAGAGCCCTAAGAAACTTTGTCTTAATTTAACCACCCCTTGCTATAGGTATCTATGAGTACTTGTACCCTGTAATATATAAGTACTCAAATCATATGTAATTACTATACCACTGTTCATTTATAATTTTTATCAAGAACTCCCTATGATTATAACAATATTTAGAACTTCCCTATTCATGAGGTATATTGAAAATATTTATGAGATAATGGATTCTTACAATTTAATTCTCCTTCAAAGTTTTTATCTCTATCTAATAAATTTTCATACATAACTTCATACACAAGTTCTCAAGACAACATAGTCTTTTATATTTTGGTTTACATAAGAGCAGTCGATAATATACTAATTACTCTTATATGATACATGATACTTTCATCAAGTAAATAGATATATGAGTCACTCAAATTGATAATATATTAGTCAAAACTATGCAATAGACCCACATCTCAATGTATTTATATTCATATGATATCTATGTACACACTCTTGTACATATTAGTACACCCATAATAATATTATACCCAAGTTTAAAATAGATTAGCATACAATTCATTAATCCAATAATTCTCAAAAGGTATAAGGGAACTATGTTATATTATACTCATGCTTAAATATATATATGGCCCACAAATATAGTAATCATTAATAAAACTAGTACACTATTCCCATAAAATAACAATATTGATAACAAAGTATATATGATAATATAACAATATAACATAGGTAGCTTACATGACATGGTATTTTACATACCACATGAAAATATTTCTCAGTAAAGAGATAACGAAGTATATATATGTACATTATCACAACATATATATAAAATAACAATATATTATATATATGTAACATATCATGTGTGTATCAGTCAAGAAGTTATCTAATATTTTATGTTATATTATATGTTATGCTATGTTTACCAGTTAAGAGTATGTTTATATTGTGTATATGTTAGGTGATCATATGGATCAATCAAGAAGTATTCCCAAATTTCCATACATAAAACTTAATAAGCTACCATACATATTAAGCTACAATTAATAAACACATCACCTTAAATCGCCATAATTTTTCAAAGCATTACATGATTAAAAATTGCCATAATTTTCAAAACACATGTTTATAAATTGTGATATTATGATTTAAATCATTACAATATAGCCTTTCAACTCCTATTATTTTATTGAAGCAAAAATTTAGAGTTAATGTGTTCCTGGAATAATGCAACATCAATGTATTGTGAATTAGATGGATATTTGTGTAGATATGATATAAATGTAATAAGTATTCATTCACTCTATTTTTATTTAAGTTTGATGCATATTTTTTATAAAACTATACTTCTATAAGTAGCTATAAATCAATTCACAACATGACATAATATATATAAATAGACTCAATAATTTATATCAGTCACTGCATTATATACATAAGTAATTGCATTTAAATAAACTACTATTGTCTTAATACAAGTCACCCAAGTTCTAAATCTCTACCATTGGATATGTAACACAACTATAGTTATAAAGAAACTTGTATAAGGTATATGATGATCTTCTTCATCCATTCTATGTGATATTTAGATTGTTGTAGTTTTAAATAAATCACTTCATATATTCTCACCAAGTTCATTGCATAACAACTCATCTAGTTTGCTATGGTTGATTTGATTTGGTTTTTTGTATGTTATTTGTAGCTATAAATCAGTGGATGCAAGTCACTATACAAATTTAATAAAACATGTTTAATGTAGATCACCCCTCCCTAACTTTGTTGCATGTTATTGTACATAGAATCTAAATAGTCAAATCTCTATAAGGAATACCAGTCTTATAATATGTATTTAACCGTAACTTATAATGATATATATTTATATTTTGTTCTTATAAGTTTGCTCTATAAGGAAAATGAATTACTATTATATCCTGATAACCTACATTATAACATTAATTGAATATTTCATAATTCTTAATAAATCATTGCTTCCGTAAGTTTTATCAATTCATAGTTTTCTAAAAAATATATGTGATTCAACCCTACACTTTATTCATACTCATACATGGAATTATATTTCAATTTACACCTATAAATTGAATAACACCACTTACTTGTCATAGGCATCTTGTTGCTCCTTCCACTTCACTCCATTTTCTGTGTGTTTCTCTCTGTGCTCCTCCTGAATATATTCTATTCTTGTAAGGATTTCTTTAAATCTTTATGTTTTTCTTATTCTAAAAATAATAACTTTATATTATTTTATTTATCTCTTTTTTTCATAAATTATGAGATTTAATTAAAACTTGCCTTTTCTATTTTTAACCAACTTGCCTTGGTGCATACGTAAGAATACCCAGGTTCATTTTATTTATTTTTATTTACTTTTATTTCATATTTTTATATTTATTTTAATTTCAAGGTGACATTAATGAAATAGGATCAATTTTGTCTTCCAAAAGCTTTTTAAAGCACAACTATCTCTATAGTGATTTAATAATAATTAACCTATTTATTTAGTTAATGCATTTGGTCTTTTATTAAGAAATTGACTAGACATTCCAAACAATGTCTAGGTTTAATGGTAGTTCTAGATACTTATTCACATAAATTTACATTCTTGTAAAACATTAATAATAAAAAATACCATAACGCATGATAAACACACAATAACACACAAATACACAAGATTACATCACCTAATCATAAATCTAGACTAACACACACACACACATAAATAATTACATAAATATAGATAAAATAAAGAATGTGCTAATGCTAACTAGTTAGATTATGCATTTAACATGTACTTTCTAATGTAGTATGTGCAGGATTGTATCTAAATTCTCTATTGTCCTCCAACATTTCCATCTACATCACACACTCTGATGATGATCTCTGTTCGTCACACTCTAAAGGATGAGTTATCCTACATCAACCTCATAACAAGCAAGTCATTAGACCATAATAACATGATATACATTCATCATAAAATATAGTTGAAATAAAAAATCAACATGTTTGTAATGTAAACATATACACTATGTATACACATAATATTTTCAAACTTTACCATTTATTAACACTTTATATCTTGTAGGAACCTATTGAGTCTCAATTTATCTAAGTGCACACCCAAGGGGTACACTGAGAAAGGGGTGGAAGAACATTGGTGCTTCATAGGATTGTTATCCCTTTTTACCACTTGATATCTACATACTTGTCTCTTAAAAACTATTCCCTAAAGCTTTGTCTCCTATTTTGCACCCTCCTCTAGTCATTTACCATCTTCATTGGCCCTTTCCCTAACCTAAACCCCTTTTTGGTAGTTTATATAATAATGTTAGCCACATCAACCCTATATTGTTATTTATAAAATCTTACTAAGAACTAAGTCGGCCATGGCCGACAGAGTTCATTAACTAGTTAGTTTTTTATTAATTTCAATACTAGGTTGATTGGGTTGACCTTGTTAGCCTAAAATTTTGAAAGGGTTTAGGGTTAGATTCATCTATATTAACACATTCATTTCCATAATTTATCATGAAGAGAAGAATAATTAATATATATTGCACATTTGCTTATCCACCATTATACTTGAGGAGTAAGCTTAAGGTTTCATACTTTATTTAGAGATATGGATCTTGTCTTATGGAGAAGTATTTTGGATGCATTGATAGGTTGTGTATCCTAGATCTGATTTATCTTTGTCATCCTTACATACCATAAAAACCTCTTGTAAAACATTTTGGCTAAGGAAGAGATTGAGGCTCGGTAGGTTCGTCTTCATAGGTAAGTATTCCTAGCTTTGTTCCTCCTTTGTAAGAGTAGATAGATATGCATTTACACTTCTCTTCTATGAATTAAGATTATGTATACATTGATGTGAGTATATGTCTTCTATGAATGTTTACTTTTATTATTTATTACCCCTGATGGGGAATCAAGAACAACAAACAGCTCTGATCCCACTTGTCAGGATCTTGCTCCTCAATAAGAGCACAATATTATTACCTTGTATAAGCAACTAAACATGCAAAATTAACCAGAAGCAATAAGTAACTAGAATTCACAAATGACACAGAATATGAGAGACAACACAATATGTATTAATACTCATCCAGAAAAGAATATAATGAAGAGACACTACACTCTTCCACACCTTTCAGGCTTCCCACACCAAGTGTACAGTAATTCTCTTCAAGAGTTCACTCTCCTACCAAAAATGGTCCCAACACACAACTAAAACACATAATTAGTGTTCACCTCCAACCAGTCAGTAATAACCCTGCCAGTACACAAGTACTTTAAGTAGATCTCTCATAAGCTTGCAACAACCTGCAACTCAAATGATCTTACTTACACATGTAGAACTTCTCCTTGATCTTGCAACACCCTATAGATCACCCTGTTCTTACAATTAGAAGGATCTACCTTGCCTTCCTCTATTGCTCTTCTGTGGAACTAGAAGGAGCTACACTTGCTCAACTCTAACTAGCACACCCTTTACAATACATGCCAATGGGTCTATAAATAGATCCCATACTAAACAATAACTTAGACTTCTAATTTCAAATAATTAGACACACAACTCAAGACCAAAAATAGCTTTTTACATGCAAACAATCAGTTCAAAAAACTAACTATTTGTGCAATGAACAGTTTTGGAACTGCACAAGCGACCGACATCAGTCCCTATCTGCTTGGAGTTGACCGACGTCAGCTGATTTCCTATCATTGCCAGTTGCCCTTCTACATTATAGATGACCAACGTCAGTTACACTGCCTATGCCGATATCCCTGGAACTCAGCAACCTCCTCCATGTTTGCATAGTTGAAGCTTTTAGCTCCACAACCTAACAATCTCCCACTTGAAGATAAATAGCTGCAACTATACCTGTACCTGTACATCATCTAGTTTGTTTCCTTGGCTTTGTATCCCTCTTCAAGATCACTCTTGAATACCAACCACCACAAATCCTATGGTGCACCTCCTATCATCCAAATCACCTGCCACATCCACATCTATAAACCCATGTAGAAAATAACTTGACCCTGCATAGCATGTGCACCTGTTGCTGGTCCCTCTCAGAATCCATTGAGCTACCCTCCAGTGCTTCTTTCCTGGATTGGCTCCAAACTTTTTGACAACTCCCACTGCTTGGAAAATCTTAGGTCTAGTACATACCATGCACTTAACCTCATTATGTGAATCAAGACACTATTCATAGAATTGTCCAACCATCGGCGTGCTAATCGATTTCACACAATCATCTAGAGACAAAATCAACCTATGACCTTCCATGTTTCTAAAACACACTCATGCCAAAGAATCTTGCTGCTCTCAGATTCCTCATGACACACATCTGAACTAGCTTTACCTTTAGTTCAACAACTCCCTGTATATGTAACCCTGCAACAAGCACACAATACAGTAATAGAATAATGTAGCTAATATTATCCAACCTAGTAAAGAGAAACACAATGGTCAAACCTCCATTGTCCCACAGCTTACTCAAGACCATATACCCTGGCCTTCCATCTCACGTGTCCATTCCTGCTCTTCTTTATCCTGAACATCCATTTGTTTCTCAGTGCTTTCTTCCAGCTGGCAACTCCACCAAAAAACTCCCATTTGGTTCTTCTCCAAGGAATCACATCCTTCATCCATGCCAAGCTCCCACTGTTTCCTAGATCTACCTGCTCTGCTTCTTTAATAACTTTCTGGTTCTTGACCATTAGTGAGCAACAAGTAGTGTAAAGAAGGGAAATGACAAATTTGAGGCTTACTTACCCTTTAAGTCCTCCATATGGGCACTTGAGACTCCTTGACAGCTTGCTATCCACCCAAAATCCATCTCAGTGACTGATGCCGGTCACATCTCAGTCTGCATCCGATCGATGTCAGTTCCATGCGACTGCCTCATCACCGACATCAAAGAATTCTCCATGACCAATGCTAGTGTTTATCTATCCTGATTCACTAACGTTGGGCTGCACATAGCTGATGTCGGTCCCTGTCTAGATGCCAACGCTAGTTTTCTAACCGTCGTCAGTCTCTATGTTTTACTTTTGAGTAATGACTTCTACCCGTGAGCTCTTTTTGGATAAAACCCTTATCCATATCAACCTTGCTCTGCTCAGAATTCTTCAACCCCTTATGCTAATCTTTGTCCATCACCTTCTCCTTGAAAACCAAGGCTTTATTATTCTTGTCATGAACATCAGAGTTCTCAAGAAACGTCACTTTCTTCTTTTGCATACATAAATCTCGATCCATGCTTTTCAAATCCAAAAGCATACCCTTTGACTCAAGAATATGCATCCCCTTCTTATTCATGTGACCAAGCCTATTAAGCCACATCTTTGAATCTATAGCTGAAGTAGATAAACCAAAAGGAGAATCAATAATACAAGTAGATAGATAAAGCATACCTACTTTCTTACCTCTTGCTATAACAAGTGCACCCTTGGTAACCTTCCAAGAGTCTACTGTGAGAGTTACTGTGCAACCTTCATCACCCAACTTACTAACAGAAATCAAATTTCACTTCAGGATTGAGATATGCATGACCTCCTTCAACACCCATGTGTTCCCTGTCTACAATTTTAGCTTCACTTTCCCTTTGCCAACCATTTGGCAAGGCTTACCATCCCCTAAATAAATTTCTCCAAAGTCTCCCTGGACATATTCATGAAAAAATTCCCTATTTAGGGATGCATGAAAAGAGGCACCAGAATCTAAAACCCAAGATTCTACTTTATCTAAGGAACATACTAGAGCATCCTGTGCAACATCTACTTCTTCATGTCTTTCATGCTAATCTTCATTCACCCAACAATCTCTCTTTAAGTGCCCTTGCTTTCCACATTTCTAGCAAGTTATTATGCCATACCTAGACTTGGATCTCCTGCCTATCTTGGACCTTGATCTCCCATGCTTGATCTTCTCTCTTTGCCTTCTCCTGCTTTCCACACTCAAAGCATTTCTTGATGATTCACCTGTGCTTTTCCTGTAAATTTTTTCATTCAAGATTACACTTACAACATCATCCACTTTTAAGATTTTTGAAGCATACGCAGTATTACTAACTTCCATTACCAAACTCTCCCAACTTTTAGGTAATGAGCATAAGATTAAGAGAGACTTAATTTCATCATCAAAAATAATATTGACTAAATTTAACTAGTTTACCAAACCATGGAAATCACTAAGATGACTATGAATAGATCCACCTTCCAACATTTGCAAATTAAATAATTGTTTCATAAGAAATACCTTATTCAAAGCTGAGGGTTTTTCATATAAATTTGCCAAAGATTCCATCAACTCTACCGTTGTCTTAGCCTGTGATAAGTTGGAAATCACAGATGATGCAAGGCTCAACCTTATAGATCCCAGAGCCTTCCGATCAAGAACCTCCCATTCTTCATCCTTCATATCCATGGGCTTGCATGCAATCCCACCCAACGATAAGTACAAATCTTTTTGATACAAATAATCTTCAATCTACATCCTCTATAATTGATATTTCTTGCCATTAAGCTTCTCCAGTCATAGCTTATTTTCTTCTGCCATCGCTATACTCCCACTCAAATAGAAACCCCTATAAGTAACCTATAATCAACACACACTAACCAGATTTGAAACACCTGTTAGTAACCCAACCAAAAGCTCTGATACTAGTTGATGGGGAATCAAGAACAACAAATAGCTCTGATCCCATTTGTCAAGATCTTTCTCCTCAATAAGAGCACAATATGATTACCTTGTATAAGCAACTAAACATGCCGAATTAACCAGAAGCAATAAGTAACTAAAATTCACAAATGACACAGAATATGAGAGACAACACAATATGTATTAATACTCATCCAGAAAAGAATACAATGAAGAGATGCCACACTCTTCCACACCTTTCAAGCTTCCCACACCAAGTGTATAGTAATTCTCTTCAAGAGTTCACTCTCCTACCAAAAATGGTCCCAACACACAACTCAAACATAGAATTGGTGTTCACCTCCAACTAGTCAGTAATAACCCTGCCAATACACAAGTACTCAAAGTACTTCAAGTAGATCTCCCATAAGCTTGCAACAACCTGCAACTCAAATGATCTTACTTACACATGTAGAACTTCTCCTTGATCTTGCAACAACCTATAGATCACCTTGTTTTTATAATTGGAAGGATCTACCTTGCCTTCCTCTATTGCTCTTCTGTGGAACTAGAAGGAGCTACACTTGCTCAACTCTAACTAGCACACCCTTTACAATACATGCCAATGGGTCTATAAATAGATCCCATACTAAACAATAACTTATACTTATAATTTACAATAATTAGACATGCAACTCAAGACCAAAAATAGCCTTTTACATGCAAACAATCGGTTCAATGAACTAACTATTTGTGCAACGAATAGTTTTGGAATCGCATAGGTGACCGACGTTGGTCCCTGTCTACCTAGAGTTGACTGACGTCGGCTAATTTCTTGCCAATGCTATTTGCCCTTTTGCACTGTAGATGACCGACGTTGGTTACACTGCCGACGCCGGTATCCCTGGAACTTAGCAACCTCTTCCATGTCTGCATAGTTGAAGCTTTTAGCTCTACAACCTAACAATCTCCCACTTCATGCCACAATATTTGGTGAACATTAAATTAAATTTTTGTTTTACTTGTTATTAATTTAGTGAATATGAAAACATAGGACCTAGTTAGGGTTATTGCATAGTTTTGCTTGATTAGAGGCTTTGGAACCCTCTCTAGTGATATTATCATGGTAAAATATTCCTTAATTAGGTCCAGTGGATCCATATTGGTTATGATCTTGATTATATAATATATCCCCAATCAAAAGTGTAAGTAAGATCTATCTTCTATGAGTTAGGATTGATTTGTAGATCTACTGCATTTCTCATTGCATACATTTTAGTAAACCTAACATGAATCCAACCCTTGCAAGTTTTATTTCACACTTTCATTTCTATCATTTTATTATTTTTATCTATTTATGATACTATGTCCATCAAACTAGTATAGTTCTACATTTTATGCACAGGTTTAACATATAGTCATATCAAAATAACTCTATTCATTCTATGTAAGTATTCATCATATACATGTTACTAGATCAGACAGGTTGACATAGTAATATTCTTTAGTTCTAGATTAAAAAACTAAGTCAGATAGGTAGAATTAATCTTTTAGTCAACATCCAAATCAAAAAACTATTTTAGTTAGGTCAACTTAGTCTTTAAGTCAACATCCAAATCAACAAACTAAGTTGGGCAGGTCGACTTAGTCTTTCAGTCAACATCCATATCAACAAACTAAGTCAAATAGGTGGACTTAGTCTTCCAACCAACATACAGATAAAAAACCAAGTCAAACAGATTGATTTAATCTTCCAGGCAGTATCTAGAATAATAAACTAAGTTAGACAGGTTGACTTAGTCATCTTATTAGGCTTCAACAAATATGGTTTCATATAACTAAGTCAAACTAGTTGATTTAGTTTGCAGAACTTGCAAGCAACATTCAAGGCTCTACAATATAAAAATTTCAATTCTAATCATCCTACAACCGACCAAGGTTCCTCTCTTTCTCTCTATCAATTTAGTACTTCATTATAGTTTTGTTTTATGCAAGTTTGCAGTCTTCAAAATTGAAATCCTATAATAAACTAAGTTGACTTGGTCAACTTAGTTTTATAGCCTGTCTTATATCTAAAAGACTAAGTCAACCTAGTCAACTTAATTCTATAATATTTTTTTGGTCTAAAAGACTAGGTCGACTTGGTTAACTTAGTTCTTAAAGACTCTTACTTCTATAGAACAATAACAACCCAATAGACTCTATTTTATACTATTTGTATACAGTGTCATATGAGCTAACTCTATACCATTCTTAATTTAGGAATTAACAACTATATTCTAGTAATTAATTCACACTTTTATTTTCAATTATTTGCATGTTTAGAGTAGCTCACATAGTCTAATTAGGTAGTTTTTCAAATTTCCAATTAGTTATACTATTTTTTTCTTTTTGCATACACTACCAAATCACACAATATTCAAAACACATTTAACATTTGTCTTTCCAAGGCCTACCTACTTGGATTTCATCACCAAGGGGGAATACAACTTGGTTTTTTGGCCAAGTATAACCACATAGTTAATGGTTTATATTAGAAAAGCACCTGACACCTTTATCACTGTAGGATTATGAAGTAAGGGGGTAGGCCCCAATACTAAGATAGTACCATTGCCAATATAGATCCCTTTTAGCGTAAACATCTTGAAACCATCCATAGATTACTTCTTATCTCTCTATTTTTCAATCAACTTCCATATCACAATTAAAATAACACTTTATAATAATCTAAAAACACTCAAGATGACCACCTAGTTAGCATTTACTTTTTAGTTGATTGCTCGTTCTTTGATCATTGTGTGTTGTATTGTAAAAAATTGCATTGGCCAGCGTTGGTGCAAGGTTTTATTGTTATGTGTCCCAATTGGACAATTCTCATTAATCCAATTATTTATATGTTTGATTTTATTTCTTACTTCAATTACATTATAAATCTTTTCTTGTTTTTAACACACTATCATTTTATTTGATAAAGTCTCTTATATATTGATTTTTCTCCTATTTATAGTACTAAGTTGACCTAGTCGACCCTTTAATTTTTTATGCCAATCAATTTATAGTACTAAGTCAAAATGGTCAACCTTGTACTCTCTTTTGCTAGTCAAATAATAGTACTAAGTTGATCTGGTCAACCCTTTATCTTTATTAGACTATGTTTTCCCCTATCTATAGTACTATGTTGACCCTTTTCTTTCAGTTAGGGTACATTCCTAAGTTGACTTGGTTAACCATGTATCCTTCTTGGCTTAGTTTCACACCTTGTTTGTAGTACTAAGTAAACTTGGTCAATCTTATTCTATGTTTGACTAATTCTATCTTTATTTTACATACTATCTAAATAGTACATAGTCAACCCTATCGACTCTGTACACCTTAGTTGATACTATTCTGTGTGGTTATCTAGTCTTATTTCATAATGATGTCAATTTTTAGCCTCCACTTAGTCAATAATATTACATAATTAAGGATTTAGATCAGAACATCACTTATTTTATTACTTAAGATGAATCTATTCACTTTCTTAATTCTTCTTTTCCTAATCCAAAACCAATCACTACACAATGTAATGCAATTGAGGTCCTTCATCCTAGTCCTCCTCATAATACCACTACTAGAAATCCTCCACTCAATACCCTTCTTCCCACCAATACTAATAATCCCCCTCCTAACAACACTAATACCCCACCATAAAATACTAATGCACAAATTGACACAACTCAAATTATTTCCTCAAATAGTTCAACAAATGAAAATCATGCAAACAACTAATCATTCCTAAATAATGAAAATGCAACAACATTTGTTACACATGACTAGTCAACCACCTTAAGTCATCATGTCTCAACCAAATAAAAAGTTTATTCTTCCTCCTCTTAGAGATGCTAATGAGAAAATCATCCCTCAACCTAGTTTGCATAATAAAACTCTTCAACATCTTCAAAATGAACCTTTATCTCCATTCATTATATCCATATATATTGGAAACATTTCTCCAACTATCACATATGATGGGACTAAGGACCCTACTATCTTTCGTAAGTATTTTGGTAATATCTATAAGGAATGAGTCCAAACTAACACCTTTGATACCACCAAGCTCTTAGACAATACTTTTTTTGGTAATGCACTTGAATGGTACAACCAAATTCCTAGACATTCCATCTCACAACTAGAGGATTTAGTCAATGCTCTAGTGAAAGAATTCTAAAATGATGATCTTCTTAATAATTACCTTAGCCATTTAATCAATGCCAAGAAACTTCCTAATGAATCTACTCACACTTTCATTAGATGATGGAAGTATCTATCTCATAAAGTGGACCATAACATGAATGATGATACTCTTTTTATACTATTTATTATTGATATTAAATATCCCCTTCAATACAAAGTTTGAATATTTTTCTCTATAACTTTAGATGAAGCCTTAGACTAAACAAAGAGGCAAGACTTTCATATGACTCAATTTCAAACACCTAAAACAACTAATAAATAACCTTTCCAATCATTTTTCATAACATTGATTCATCCAAGCCTTTCCAACCTCAAAATGGAGCATCCAATTCAATCAATTTTAACCCAACCCACCCTCCTTTGAGTCTAGAACAACTTAAGAAGAAATTGCCACCCTCTAAACTCATGAGCTTTGATCATTCCAAACCCCCTCCAACATGGTACAACCAAGATAAGTTTTGTTGGTGGCATGCTACTATAGGTCATTCTCATGAGTCTTATCATAATGTTCATTGATTTCTTCTTTTTTCCTTGCTTGGTCCATATTTTAATCTTGATACTCTAACAAGACAATGTTATCAAGACTATCTTCAAGCTTTTCAAATTCAATCTAAAGAACCAAAATCACATCAACATCAAATACCTAATTAAAAACAATAATTATACCATACCTACACCTCATCCACTAATGTTATTCAAACCGTAATTGATCCTTATTATTTCACCAATAAGGATAGCTAACAAGAATAACTTTAAACATATCATTACATCCATTGAACCTCAATCTCTTAGGTCACATGAAACAAAAGAGTACCTAGTTCAAATGCCTACTCCAAAGTATATCATACGTGGTCATATTTTACCTCATTTACATATTCACACCTCTCCTACACATCCTATGTCACATTCTACATCCTTAAAATCTAACAAACCAACATATTTAGCTATCTCCAAATGCACCTACCAACCCAATACAAATCATTTTAATGGTTCAATCTTACATCACTCTACCTCACATATTGGGGCATCTTGAAATGCTCATCCACATGTCCCTTTAGATCTTGGGGAATATTGTGATTCCCATACCTACAGCCAAATACCCATTAGGTCATCTTATGATGCCCACTCTTATTCTACAATGAATAATAACAAACAAATTCCACTTCAAGAAACTTTCTGATACACATAGACTTGTATTACACATGCTCATATTTGATAAAGATGTTAGCATATATTTTTCTTGTTATTTTTTGTCTCATATATATATATATATATATATATTGTGCACTCTACTTCTTTTAGTCACACTTTACTAGCATCATTTTCACCTTTGGGTTCTTTGGTTTTCTTACACATTATATTTGGAATTTGTTTTCATTTTGGTTTTTATATATATCTGTCATTTTTATATTTTTATGTTATTCTTTTCCTTAGTAGCTTTATGATTATTTACCCCCATTATTTAGAATTCATCTCATTGGTGTTCACCTTATGAGTTGCAGTGTAAGACCATGGATAGGACCAGTCTTTCCTCATAAATTACCACATTAAAACATCCTTAACTCACTTTTTAGGATGACTAATATATTCAATGGTGCTGTTAAGAATATAGAACAACAAACTGCTCTGATACCACTTGTCAGGATTAGGAGCACAATTGATTACCTTTGTATAAGCAACTAAACATGGAATTTAACCAGAAGTAATAAGTAACTAGAAATCAGAAACAACACAGAATATGAGAGACAATACCCAATTGTATTAATACTCTTCCAGAAGGAAATATAAAATTAAGAAGTCACACTCTTCTTTCCACACCTCTAGGGCTCCCACAGCTCTAGGGCGTACAATAATCTCCTTCAAGAGTTCTCTCTCTCAACTACGGTCACAACAAACAACTCAAACACAGAGTTGTTGTTCACCTCCACCAGTTAGTAACAATACTGTTAGTACCACCAAGTACTCAATGTACTCCAAGTCTGAGTACACCACATACTCCAAGTAGATCTCACTTGATCTTGCTACCTGTTATGTTGCTGATCTCCCTGATCTTGCTACCACTTGCAGATCAACCTGATTTTGTACACCTACAAACTTAGATCTCACACACACACACCTGCAGATCAATTGACCTTACTTACCATGTAGATCTCACCTGATCTTGATATACTACAGATCAACCTAGCCTTGCACACCTACTGACCTAGATCTTACACACCAGCACCCCTGTGGATCTTCTACTAGATCTTGCTCTCCCACAAATCTACCTGATCATACACACTTGGCACTGTGGCACTATGAGGAGCTAACCTTGCCCTCTTCCCTCTGAAGGAGCTAACCATGCTCTCTCTATCTAGCACACTTTATAAGACAGCCCCATGAGTCTATTATATATATCTCATGCAAACAATAATTAGACTTCTAATTACAATAATTAGAAATGCAGCTCTAAGACTAAAATTAGTCTGTACATGCAAATTGGCTATTCAACAAACTAACTATTCATGTAACTAATAGTTATAGAATGCACAGGTGACTGACATCAGTCCCTATCTATCTAGAGATGACCGACGTCAGCTGATCCATGACCGATGTCGACAGCTTCCTATCTACCCCTGATCGATGTTGGTTGACCAGACGGATGCCGGTTACTGTGACACTCAACACCTCCTCCATGTTTGCATCAGTGAAGCTTTTAGCTCCACAACCTAATAATCTCCCACTTGGAGATAAATAGCTACACCTGTACCTATACCTATACATCATCTAATTTATTTCCTAGCTTGTATCCCTCTTCAAGCTCATTCTTGAAGACCAACCACCACACATCCTATGGTGCTCCGCATGTCATCCAAGTAACCTGCCACATCCGAATCTACATACCCATGTAGAGAAGTCCCTGACCCTGCATCACATGTATACCTACTACTGGTCCCTCTCAGATACCTAAGAATCCACTGAACTGCTCTCTAGTGCTTCTTTCTCAGATTGGCTACAAATTTGCTGACAACACCCACTACTGAGGCAAAAATAGGTTTAATACACATGTACTTAACCTCAACATGTGAATTGGGACACTGTTCTGTGAACTATCCATCCATAGATGTGCTAACTGATTTTGTATCCTGCATATCAAACCTCACCACTACCTTATTCACACAATCATCTAGATACAAAATCAACCTGTGACCTTCCATGTCTCTAGAAAAACTCATGCCAAAGAATTTCACTCCTAAATCTTTCTTGGCATACCATTGAACTAACTTTACCTTTAGCTCAACAAAACCTTTCATGTGTGAACCCACTACATACAATAACAGGATAATGTCGCGACCACTATCCAACCTGGTAAAGTAAACATAATGATTACATTGACACTGACTAAATCCATGCTTTGTCATACACCTGTCAAACTTGTACCACTATCCTGAAGCTTCCTCAAGACCATATGACCTGGCCTTTTGTCTCACGTGTCCATTCTCTCTCTTCTTTAACTAAGGAATCCATTCATCTTTTAGTGATTTTATACCAGCTGGCAACTCTACCAAATCTCCCGTTTGGTTCTCATATAAGGAATCAACTTCCTCATTCATGCCATGCTCCCACTATTTCTTAGATTCTACCTACTCCACTTCTTTAAAAATTCCTGGTTCTTGACCATCAGTGAGCAACAATTAGTCTAAAGAAGGTGAATAATGAATTTGAGGCTTACTTACCCTTTCAGTCCTCCACATGGGCATTTGAGACTCCTTGACAACTTGCTATCCACCCAAAATCCATTCCCTGGTCAACCTTGGTCTACACCTAACTAATGTCGAATCCATCTGATCGTCGACACTGATTCCCTAATCGACGTCAGTGTCCTCCTGGTCACTGATGTTAGTTCCCTGACCGACGTCGATAGCCACCTGCCTGACACCACCGACTCTGGTTTGCACATGATCGACGTTGGTACCTATCTGTTTGACGTCGATTCCACCTGACCGATGTTGGTAACTATGTTTTCCTGTGAGTGATGACTTTTTATCCACGAGCTCACTTTGGATCAAAACCCTGTCGAAACTGCCCTGCTCAAAAATATTCAACCCCTTTAGCTGATCTCTATCCATCATCTCCTCCATGAACACTAAGGGTTTCTAGTTCTTAAGTTTGTCAAAGACATCTTACTTCCTCTTAAGAACATGCATTCCCTTCTCACTCATGTGACCAAGCCTAAAGAGCCACATCTTTGCAATAAAAGGAGAATCAGTAATACAAGTAGATAGATAAAGAATACCTACTTTCTTACCACATGCTAATTCAAGTGCATCCACTATGAGAGTTACTATGCATCCCTCATCACCAAAATTTTCTAAAGAAATTAGCCTCCTCTTCAAAACTAGGACCTGCATGACATCCTTCAACACCCATGTGTTGGCCGTCTATAATTTTAGCTGCACTTCCTCTTTGCCAATACTCTGACAAGGCTCACCAACCCCTAAATAAATCTTTCCAAAGTCTCCATGGACCTTAACATGGAAAAATACTCTATTTGGGGCTGCATGGAAAGAGGTAATAGAATCTATAAACCAAGATTCTATTTTATCCAAGGAACATACAAGAGCATCCTGTGCAACAATCTCTGCAACATCTGCTTCTTCATTTTCTTCATGCTGATCTTCAACTAACCATCAATCTTTCTTTACCTGCTCTTTCTTTTCATAATTCTATAATTGATCATTCTTGTTGTTGAATTCCTCCATTCTTAACTTACTTTCTTCTACCATTGCTATACTCCCACTCAATTAGAAACACCTGAGAGTGACCTGTAATCAAACACAAACCTGCTCCGAACCAGGCTCTGTGAACCTGCAACCCTAGCTCTGATACCACTTTGTCAGGAATATAGAACAACAAACTGCTCTAATACCACTTGTCAGGATTAGGAGCACAATTGATTACCTTTGTATAAGCAACTAAACACGAAATTTAACCTGAAGTAATACGTAACTAGAAATTAGAAACAACACAGAATATGAGAGACAATACCCAATTATATTAATACTTTTCCAGAAGGAAATATAAAATTAAGAAGTCACACTCTTCTTCCCACACCTCTAGGGCTCCCACACCTCTAGGGCATACAATAATCTCCTTCAAGAGTTCTCTCTCTCAACTACGGTTCACAAAAAACAACTCAAACACAGAGTTGTTGTTCACCTCCACCAGTCAGTAACAATACTGTCAATACCACCGAGTAATCAACGTACTCCAAGTCCAAGTACACCACATACTCCAAGTAAATCTCACCTAAACTTGCTACCTATTGTGTTGTTGATCTCCCTGATCTTGTTACCACTTGCAGATCAACTTGGTTTGCACACTTGCAAACCTAGATCTTGCACACACACACACACACACACCTATAGATCATCTGACCTTACTTACCATGTAGATCTCACCTGATCTTGCTATACCACATATCAATCTAGCCTTGCACACCTGCCAACCTAGATCTTACACACCAGCACCCCTGTGGATCTTCTACCAAATCTTGCTCTCCCGCAGATCTACCTGATCATAAACACTTGGCACTGTGGCACTATGAGGAGCTAACCTTGCTCTCTTCCCTCTGAAGGAGCTAACCTATCTCTCTCTATCTAGCACACTTTACAATACAGCCCCATGAGTCTATTATATAGATCCCATGAAAATAATAATTAAACTTCTAATTATAATAATTAAAAATGTAGCTCCAAGACTAAAATTAGTCTTTACATGCAAACTGGCTGTTCAACAAACTAACTGTTCATGTAACTAACAGTTTTGGAATGCACAGGTGACTGACATCGGTCCCTGTCTGTCTAGAGATGACTGACATCGACCGATCCATGATTGATGTTGGTGGCTTCTTGTCTACCCCTGACTGATGTCGGTTGGCCTGACTGACACCAGTTACTGTGACACTCAGCACCTCCTCCATGTTTGCATCAGTGAAGCTTTTAGCTCCACAACCTAACAGGTGTTTGTGCTAGATCTATTGTAGGTTAGTATGGATTCTCTATTTTCATGGCTATTATAAGCATATCCCTATCCATTTCATAACAATATTTTACCTCCTTATGATTAGATACAATCATATTCATCATTATATCACTTATTACATAGACATATCTCTTATGATCCCTATATTTCCTTTAGTTCTTTTAATTTGAGGCTCACATCGATCAATTTTGAGATTACACACTTAATTATGGGCAAGTATAGTAGTCTTTAGACACCTTGGTATTTAGGTCCTTTTCACCAGTGACCAAGTGTAAGCTCTCTTGTGTTTATCATCTATTTCACTCATGTTTGGTTCTCTGAATCCGTATGGAAGAGGAGGAATATAAAAATCTAAAATAATTTAAAAACTAAATCATAAAATATAAATAAAAGGCAATGATTCAAAGGTAAAAATAATCTTAAAAATTAGATCACACCAAAATATGTGATCTATATTTGGCACATCTCCTATCTTAGTCGAAACTCAAACTCCACAATTAGCCTCATGATAGAGTTGAAGTCTATTGAGATGTAGTAGTCTAGTAGACTGGGGTAGGAGGTCTCATTATATCATATACTATCTAGTGCCACCTACTTTCTCACATAAGTACTCAATATTCATAATAGATGGCTCTGTAAGGAGTCTTGAGGAGTGAGAAACACATTGTGGGAAGGTAGGTTCATTTTAATTTTTATGCATATAGCCTTCATGGGTTGATCTATGTACTTCACTTGTTATCCCAAAATTTGGTTCATTAGTCAAAGTGTCCTAAGTCCTTGGTGTTGATAGTTCTTAGACTTTCTCAGTTGCATAGTGTGTCTCATTCTTTCTAAGGATGTTTACATCACCCATGTGGTGCCTTGTATTCCTTATTTACATCACATTTTACTTATATTCCCCTTGTTGGATATTTCTTTTAACCGATCACATCCTTGATCACATCTACCTTATTATGCCTCTTGGTTTATAGTTTGTAAGTTGCATTGGAAGACATTGGATAGGACCATGCCTTCCTTACAAATACCCTTACACCATTTATTTAACACACCATCTCATTGTCATACTAGACATGTCATTAAGTGGTTGTGTTTTCTTACATTGTATCTTAGAACAAGTACCAAGTTTTAGTTTTCGTCCTTTAGAGATTTTTATTTTCATCTATCTATCATGTTTTTATTTGATTTTTAAAGATTTTACTTATCTTACATATGATATTTGGAATTATTACATGTTTCTATTTATGTATGATTCATTCATGTTTGTCTTACATCTTGACCTACATCTCATTTAAAGTCATTCATGTTTTTCTTTATGTTTGATTCAACATGCTTATCTTACATGGGGTTGATTTTCACTTACATATATTTGATAAATTTTTATTGCATGGATATTTCATTTTTCATTCATGTTTTACACACTTCCCAATGTGATTTAGTATGTTCTACTTTCTTTTTTGCCATTTATGTTTTACATACTTCCCAATGTAATTTAGTATGTCCTACATTCCTTTTTTTCCATTCATGTTTTACATACTTACAAACGTGATTTAGTATGTTATACATTCCTTTTTTCCATTTATGTTTTACATAACTCCCAACGTGATTTAGTATGTTCTACATTCCTTTTTTACCATTCATGTTTTACATACTTCTCAATGTGATTTAGTATGCTCTACATTTTTTTTTCATTTATGTTTTACATGATTTATAACATGATTTAGTGTGTTTTAATTTCATTTTCCATCATTTTATGATTCATTTTCCATCAACATTTTGTTTCTAACCTTTCCTTAACAATTCTAATTTTCCAATTTTACTAAGTAATTCATTGCTACTTTAACCATCTTATGCATGCACACATTACTTCTATTGTTAATCTCGTATCCCTAGGGGTTATTAAATGTAGGTAATGCACCCTCCATGATCAAGACTAGGATGTTTACATATAATCATCTAGCAGACATGTAAGTTAAGGTATGTATATGGTATTTTTAGTTACTCTCATTTCATTCTAGCATTACTTTTTGTATGTCATTTTTTGTTATCTCAGTTTCATGTGTTTCTATGTTCTTTTTCAAAGCACCATCCCCTATTATACTCACATGACATGTGATGAGCTTCAAGTGGGGTATATGTATACACATAATATTTTAAAACTTTACCATTTACTAACACTTTTTATCTTACAAGAACCCATCGAGTCTCAATCTCTCTAAGTGTACAACCTAAGGGGTACACCAAGAAAGGGGTGGGTAGACCATTGGTGCTTCATAGGATTGTTGTCCCTTTTTTCCACTTGATATCTACATACTTGTCTCTTAAAAACCATTCCCCTAACCTTTGTATCCTATTTTAAACCCTCTTTTAGTCATTTACCATCTTTATTATCCTTTTCCCTAACCTAAATCCCTTTTTGGCAGTTTACATAACTATGTTGGCCACATCGACCCTGTATTGTTAATTTCAAAAGTTTATTAAGAACTAAGTCAGTCATGGCTGACATAGTTCATTAACTAGTTAGTTTTTTTTAAATCAATTTCAATACTAGGTTGATTGAGTCAACCTTGTTAGCCTAAACTTTGAAAAGGGTTTAGGGTTAGATTTTCCTATATAAACACATTCATTTCCATCATTTATCATGAAAAGAAGAATATGTAAGATATATTATGCATTTGCTTATCTACCATTCTACTTGAGGAGTAAGCCTAGGGTTTCATACTTTATTTGGAGTTATGGATCTTGTCTTATGGAGAAGTATTTTGGATGCATAGATAGGTTGTGTAGCCTACAATTTATTTATCCTTGTCATCCTTACATACCACAACAACCTCTTGAAAACACTTTGGCCAAGGGAGAGATTGAGGCTTGATGGGTTCATCTTCAAAGGTAAGTATTCCTAAATTTGTTCCTCCTTTGTAAGAGTAGATAGATATGCATTTTCACTTCTCTTCCATGCTTTAGGATTCTGTATAAATGAAAGTGAGTATATGTCTTCTATGTATGATTACTTTTATTGTTTATTACCCCCACTTCGTACCACAAGTTTTGGTGAAAGTTAGATTAGATTTTTGATTTACTTATTATAAGTTTAGTAAATATGAAAACATATGACTTATTTAGGGTTATTGCATAGTTTTGCTTGTTTAAAGGCTTTGAAACCCTCCCTAGTGATATTATCATGGTAAGAGATCCCTTAATTAGGTCTAACAGATCCATATTGATCATGACATGATTATCTAATGTATCCCCAATCGGAAGTGTAAGTAAGATATATCTTTTTTGAGCTAGGATTGATTTGTAGATCTGTTACATTTCCCATTACATACACATTACAACTAACTCATAACAATGTAATTATGTAACCTAAGAAATATATAACTATCCCATAACAATATATATCTCAAATATTAGTTAAAAAATAATCAAATCAAATCTTTTAACTATATATATCCATGGATAATTAAATAGTTTGTTTGGTGAGGAATTAGGATGTAACATCCTTACCCTCTAAAGCTAGTCATCAACCCAGATGACTCTTATTCAAACATAAATTTAGAATTAAAAATATTTTTTAATAGAGAAATATCATAGTGTAATAGTATCTACTCAAGAAAATAAATTTAAAATTTGTCTATATAACTCATTATAGTCTTCCCAAATAGTACTATTCTTAGAATATTGGTTCTACAAGACCCTGTATTGAGGTATCTCCCTATTATGCAAATAAGGTTTGTGAGTGCCACTTACTCTGAATGGTTGTGCCATGACCACTCTAAGGTCTAAAACCAACAAGATAAGTGTATATGCTAAAATAATGACCACTTCAAATACCTCTAAGGCCCCTACATATCTCAATGAAATTTTCACTGACTTCTCAAAAGAACATGAGATCATCACAAAATCCAAAACAAACGGCCAAGGAGAGTTCCACAAAACCTTCCAAGCCCCTCTACACAACTCTATAACCTAGAGAGTGTTTTTCTTATTCTAGAGAAAAGTATTTAGGGAGTATGGTAAGAATGATATATTAAAGTTAATACTATCACTACTCTACGTAGCTTCAGGTAAGTATAACATGTCAATACTACCACTACTCCACATAGCTACTTGATAAGTATGATGATGAATATGAACTAAAAATACTATATTTCCAAATTAATGGATACCAATTCTATAGTATACATGTGTATAACCATACAACTGAATTTGACAAGTCTGTCTATCAAATCTTAGAATCAATAAGCTCCCCTTATCAGATCCAAACTCAATAAATTTGATAAGTCCATCTATCAAATCCTAGATTTGACAAGATCCCTTTATCAAATATAAAATTAATAACTACCAAGTCAATGTGAGACTAACTAGGATCCATTCTCATCTCTTAGTAATCATGTTCTTAATTTACCACTCTTCTCTTAGGTCTCTACAACCTAATGATCTCCAAAATGTGCACAAGGTTCACTGAATCACGATTTTATACAAGTAGATCATATAAATCAATACTATATGCTACATAATTATAAATATACCTATAGACATTTAATTTATATCACCATTATGCTGAAATTATTAATCTTACTCAAAATTCTGTGATAACACACAATTTGGGCCAAAATCACCTAAACCACACTAAATGGTTTGAGCTTGTCACATACAAGTGTTGATTTAGGATGATGTATCCTTGAATGGAGTAATTCGTTTTATGTGATTATTAACTTTTATCAAATTAATTTGAGTGAAAATGATGAAAATGCAATTTGATGCTCTGAATCATTGAATTCTTCTAATTCAAATGTATACATCAGATGCATGTGTTATTTTGCATACACAATGCTCTAAACTGGGTATTGCTCTATATGCAAGTGACATCTTATTATAATTATAATCTAGTCAAATTATGAATTAGTAACTTGACATTTTGACTAGTTTGATTAAGTGGACAATCAATTTCCAAATAATTGTAGAAAAATTAATTAATCTCACTTAAGCAAAATAATCTGAATCAAGCGCTTAAGTGGAAAATCCATGGAAGTTATTGAATATCTATTAATTGGAAATTAGTTTTTAATATTTGAATCATCTGGTGATATCTGTTGGGTGAATATTTTGTCGATCAATGTACTGATAAACAAAATAGGTCTGATCAGCCAAAGTAGGAAGATTAGTCATCCAAATGTGTAGTTTTACCACATTAGAAAGACACTGATCTCTCCTCTCATCAAGGGGAGGTTCCCTGTAGATATGCTATATATATGTAAACAAAAAATAATACTCATGGGTAGGATAAACCATCCATCTCTCTTTCTTTAGAGATGATGCATGTGGATCAAAGGAAAAACTCAGGGGAAATGACAGACAGTACTCCTCTTCTTTCAGAAGTACTATTCAACAAACCACAAGAATACTCCTGGTAGTAACAACAAAATGTAGCAAATGATGTAATAACCAACAAATTGAGATGTAGCACAAAGTCTTCACCTAGATTGCTCAAGAGTAAGATACGAAGGACAATGAGGGCACAAATTCACCTCAAGGTCATTTACACAGAAATGAAAAGAAAACACACTAAAGGCAATTATGGGGGCACAAAGTCTCTCCACAGTTGACTCTTTAGGACACCTTCTTGACTGCTGTCACTAATTTTACTTGTTGAATTAAAAGAATAGAAAATACATTGAATAAAAAGACATAAGAACAGTTTCCTCAACAACAAAGATATTACAACACAAAGTCTGAAAAACCATTTGCTTTCTTATTCCAGTAATAAAATATGATCAACAATTTGAGCTAAAAGTGTCAATAAGGTAGGTTCATTTTAATTTTTATGCATATAGCCTTCATGGGTTGATCTATGTACTTCACTTGTTATCCCAAAATTTGGTTCATTAGTCAAAGTGTCCTAAGTCCTTGGTGTTGATAGTTCTTAGACTTTCTCAATTGCATAGTGTGTCTCATTCTTTCTAAGGATGTTTACATCACCCATGTGGTGCCTTGTATTCCTTATTTACATCACATTTTACTTATATTCCCCTTGTTGGATATTTCTTTTAACCGATCACATCCTTGATCACATCTACCTTATTATGCCTCTTGGTTTATAGTTTGTAAGTTGCATTGGAAGACATTGGATAGGACCATGCCTTCCTTACAAATACCCTTACACCATTTATTTAACACACCATCTCATTGTCATACTAGACATGTCATTAAGTGGTTGTGTTTTCTTACATTGTATCTTAGAACAAGTACCAAGTTTTAGTTTTCGTCCTTTAGAGATTTTTATTTTCATCTATCTATCATGTTTTTATTTGATTTTTAAAGATTTTACTTATCTTACATATGATATTTGGAATTATTACATGTTTCTATTTATGTATGATTCATTCATGTTTGTCTTACATCTTGACCTACATCTCATTTAAAGTCATTCATGTTTTTCTTTATGTTTGATTCAACATGCTTATCTTACATGGGGTTGATTTTCACTTACATATATTTGATAAATTTTTATTGCATGGATATTTCATTTTTCATTCATGTTTTACACACTTCCCAATGTGATTTAGTATGTTCTACTTTCTTTTTTGCCATTTATGTTTTACATACTTCCCAATGTAATTTAGTATGTCCTACATTCCTTTTTTTCCATTCATGTTTTACATACTTACAAACGTGATTTAGTATGTTATACATTCCTTTTTTCCATTTATGTTTTACATAACTCCCAACGTGATTTAGTATGTTCTACATTCCTTTTTTACCATTCATGTTTTACATACTTCTCAATGTGATTTAGTATGCTCTACATTTTTTTTTCATTTATGTTTTACATGATTTATAACATGATTTAGTGTGTTTTAATTTCATTTTCCATCATTTTATGATTCATTTTCCATCAACATTTTGTTTCTAACCTTTCCTTAACAATTCTAATTTTCCAATTTTACTAAGTAATTCATTGCTACTTTAACCATCTTATGCATGCACACATTACTTCTATTGTTAATCTCGTATCCCTAGGGGTTATTAAATGTAGGTAATGCACCCTCCATGATCAAGACTAGGATGTTTACATATAATCATCTAGCAGACATGTAAGTTAAGGTATGTATATGGTATTTTTAGTTACTCTCATTTCATTCTAGCATTACTTTTTGTATGTCATTTTTTGTTATCTCAGTTTCATGTGTTTCTATGTTCTTTTTCAAAGCACCATCCCAAATGTTGAAACAAAGCGTTGAACCACTTGATTGAACCTGCCTTTGAACCATTTGATGTTGAACCAAAGGATGAACCAAACATTGAACCTGCTGCTGATGCTTACCAATGGAAATTTTTGTTTGAACCAAGGCGATGAACTAATTTTGAAAATGACCAATTGTTAGAAACTTATTCTTTTGATTGAACCCACTTGCAGAAGTCGTGAAGCCCGTTGAACTTATAAAAATGAGCCTATTTGCAGAGTCCATAGATTTAAGCCTGCAAAGTTTGTAGATTTTTGAAAAGCTTGAAAAATGAGGAATTTAAATGTCCAAGACAAATTTTGGAAAGGGAAGAGATAATTTTGTTTTATAGGACCAAAATAATTCAAATGTTGTCCCAAAAATAGCTGATATTTTTTGGGAACAACAACTAACTCCAGTTGATAAACTTCTGTCAATTGCAAAAAGAATTGAAAGGAGTAAAATCCAAAATCTCCAGTGTCTTCATGTGTACCATTGGGTTATGGAGTCATGCTACCTAGAAATGAAAGGATTCAAAAATGGAAACAAACAAAATAAAATAAAAATAAAAACTATACAAATATACATATATACATATGCAATAATATGATACTTCATGAGTTGAAGTGTTTTAGATATTGCCCATTGTGGGGCAGAGAAAAGAGTGTGCCGTCTTGATATTTTAGTAGAAAGATATTTTCACCAATGTGCTGATGAATTATAAATGGGCCTCTCCAAAGAGAGTCAAAATTTCCATGCATCCCCTTTGGTTCTCTCCTTTTGTCCCACAGTAGGACTTGATTTCCAATCTGGAAATCATGATTTATGGTCTTCTGGTCAAAGAGTTTCTTTACCAGACTTTGATGAGCAGAAATTCTGTCTACCACCATGGTTCTCTATTCCTCCAGCTTAGTCAGGTACGTGATTATTTTATCAAGAGAGCTTTCATATGTCTTATCTTCAATTGCCTTTGCCAATTTCAAGGCTGGCAATTCTAAGGTGATTGGTATCTCAGCATTGATACTATAAAGAAGTTGAAAAGGAGACATACCAATTGCCCTCTTTGGTGTGATTCTATCTGCCCATAGAGCATCAACCAATGCTTTATGCCATGTTCTTTGATTGTCATCTGCCAGCTTCTTGATAATAGTTACTAGATTCTTATTATTGGATTTAGCTTGTCCATTCTCTTGTGGAAAATAATCAAAAGAGTGAGAGAGCGTAATTCTATAATGGAAACAAAATTGTGTAATTTTATGAGAGGTGAAACAAGCTACATTATCAATAACAATTTTGATTAGAACTCCAAATTTGGAAATGATATTCTCTTTGAGAAAGTTGCATATAACTTCTGAAGTAGCATGCTTAGTTGGGATTGTTTCTACCCACTTGGTGAAATAGTCAGTTGCTGTAAGGACATAGTCATGTCCAGCACTTGAAGATGGGTTTATGGTCCTAAAAAAATCAAGTCTCCATTGTTGGAAAGGTTCTTTTATGATCATTGGCTTGAGAGGCATAACAGCTAACTTGGGTCTTCTAATAAATTATTGACAGAGTTCACATTTTCTCACCCACTTATGTGCATCTTGGAAAAGAGTTGGTCAGTAATACCTGGCTCTCAAAATCTTGTGAGTAGTCACAAAAGCATAAAAATGTCCTCCATAGGCCAGATTGTAGAAAGATTTCAAAAGCTGGGTTTGCTGCTCCTTATCTACATAGTGAAGGAATACTCCATCTATGCTTCTCTTATACAGGCCATTATCCCAAAGGACAAAATTGGTAGCTTTCAACTTGATAGTCCTCTTTTCTTTGTAAGACAAATGAGCAAGACATTCACCATAAGTTAGGAAATGAATGATACCTGAATACCACTCATTAGTAGTAGAGACAAAAAGGACTATTAGAGTCCATTCTACTTCAGTTTCTTCACATTGTGTGTCTTCTAGCTTATTGTTAGCAATTAATTGGCATAGGCCTTTACCCTTGACCAGCTTTATTGGGTTGATGTCTAGATCAAAATCTTGGATCTTTGTAATCCAATTACCTCTTTTCGTGCTAAATCTTGATGAGTTAATATAGACTTGACTGTAGTATCAGGCACTAGGGCAGTATTATGTAAATTCAGAATATAGAAGCAGAAATGTTTGACTGCTTTCACCAAGGCATAATCTTGCTTCTCTATATTTGAATATTTTATCTCATGAGTTTTGAGAGGGCAACTCATGAAAGAGATAAGCGATTCCATACCTTCCTTGTCCTATTGAACAAGAATCACTGAAAGAGTGTGTTCAGACACATAGCTGTATATGATAAAATCTTTGTTGTAATCTAGGCAAACCAAGGTAGGGGCGTGAGTGATGGCAGTTTTGATATCCTGAAATGCTGATTTACCTTCTTTAGTCCAGTTGAAGACAGTCTTCCCTTTCATCATGTTCACAATATGTCTAGTCTTCTCAGCAAATTTGGGGATGAATCTCCATAAGAAATTCACCTTTCTAAAGAAAGAATGAATAACATTCTTATTTGTAGGTAGAATAAGCTCTTGAATAGACTTGACTCTGTTTGAGTCAATCTTTATGCCTTATTTGGACATAATATGTCCAAGGAGTTTCCCCTCTGTTACTCCAAAAATAGACTTTTTAGGATTTAAAGAAATACCATTCTGGCGGCAATGTTCCAACACTTGTTTTAGGTGGCATACATGATCAAATTGACACTTCGAAAAGACAGTCAAATCATCAAGATATACCACTATGAATTTACCAATCTCATCTTTAAAAGCCAGATCCATAGCTCTCTAAAAACTAAAACCAACATTTATTAGACCAAAAGGCATTCTCCTATATGTAAATGTACCCTAAGGCATGGTGAATGTAGTCTTGTGTTGGTCTGCTTCACCAACTTCAACATGATTATAACCTGAGAAGCCATCTAGCATTGATAACATCTCTACACCTGTCATTGTTTGAAACACTTGATCCATAATTGGCAAAGGATAATTATCCTTCAAAGATGCTTGATTCAGATTTTTGAAATCTACACAAATGCAAATTTTTCCATTCTTCTTCCTTACAGGCACTATGTTTGCAATCCATGTAGAATGATGGATTGGGAAGATGATTCTAGCATTTAACATCTTTTGTATCTTAGATAGAATAGTACCTGATATTTTTGGATTATACTGTCTAGATTTTTGCTTGTATGGCATTGAGTCAGCCTTGAAAGGAATGTTATGGTGGATTTCATCTGGTTTGAGAGACGTCAAGTCTTCATAAGAATATGCTAAGACATCCATGTATTGACAGAGTAAAGAAGTGAACTTGAATCTTTCTTAAGGGGTGCAACATTTACCAATATTGATCATCTTGGGATTTTCTTTAGTAGATAGATTCACTTGATTGAATCCTTGAGAGAAAATCGAGTCTATTTGCTATTTTTTAATGAATCTATCATGTTTGTCAAACAACTTTTCAAGAGAAACCAAGCCTTTGAGAATTTTGTTTCCTTTCATCTGCAAGAATTCTTCATTTATATCTGAGCTAAATTCAGACACAGATTCATTCTTTTGAGGTTCACTGCCTTCAAAACATAGCTGTTCAAAATTATCTTTTCATTCCAAGAAGGCAATGATTTGATGATCATCATTGAACACTTGCCAATTATCAGCATTGTCAAAAACACTTGGTCTATAAACTAGCTCAATGGTATACTTGTCTTCTTTGATATCTGAATGAGGAACTAAGAGAGTTTTTGAAATAGTAAGTGCATCAGCTTTGTCATTAGACTCTCTAGGTATGAAAGAAATGTTGATAGTATCAAAAATTTTGATTTGGTCCCAAACCAAGTTATGGTAGTGGCGTAATCTTTCATTCTTAGTTTGGTATAAATTCTTCACTTGACAAACTACTAATTTAGCATCCCCTTTGGCATGAAGAAACTTGATGCCTTTTTCTTGAGCAGCCTTCATGCCTAGCAACAAAGATTCGTATTCAGCTATATTGTTAGTATTATTGAACTATAATTTGTAAGATGAAGGGAACATATCTCCTTGAAGAGATATCAAAACAATCCCAGCCCCTAAATTGGTAGAAGAATAACTGCCATTAAATTCTAAAGTCCATATTTCATCTGATACTGACTTTTCTTTAGACTTTCTTTCATAAAAAATGGAGAATCCTTCTTGGTCTGTACTATAACCTACCAATTTTTTTGTTGTTCTTGTTGAACTAATTTCTAAGCTGATACTTTTAGGTGTTTCATGCACTTCATTTGTAGATAGAAAATAATTACCCATACCTGTAGATTCAAAAAGAATTTGAGCTCTGGGGGCTGATGTCTGAGTGACCACATATTTTGCTTCCTTTTCAGGGAGCAATCTCTTCATCACGCCTTGGATAGGGATCCTTGCCTCAGATAGATCCATGCTTAATTATCCTCCCACGTCCTTGCAAAAATTTCATCTAAGAAAAATGCCATAAGATGTCGGGACGTCAGCCACCAAGACAGTCATCTTGATTCTCTTATCTGGGAAGGCTACAAATGCAAAATGGGCATCTTTGATTTGTCCCAGCAATGGTACTTGCTTATTCTCCATGGAGAAACATCTCCAAAATGTCTTGGTTAGTGTGAGACCAAGGGATTCAACCACTTTAGCAGGCATGACATTGTCTCAAGCTCTAGAATCAATGATGCAATTATTCAGCTTATGTCCATTTATCAGCAATGTGACATAAAAAGGTTCAATCTTGCTAGGAGCAGTAGGGGGAGCAGTGACAAGGTTATTTTTGGTGGGTGCATTTTTGGCAGCATCATGTGTCACTTTGGGAATCATTCATTCAACATAGATGTTTTGGTTTTTAACACATTAAACTAGTCTGTCTAACTACTCGGGATGGGACTATAGAAATTCAAATTCAGACATTTGAATTTTGGTTCTCTTTATATGGTCAATGATATCAAATGTCTAGAATGAGCTAGAAGTTGAGAATGGGAGTTCATCCTTTTGATTTTTTTAAAGGGGGGGATTGGACTGCGAAATTGAAGTAGAAGGCATAGGGGCATTTAGAGTATTTACCTTTCTTGAAACCACCAGGTCCTTTGGCTGGAAAGAAAGAGTGGATCCCCACTTAGCAATTGAAACTACTGATTGAGGTCACTCCTATGCTTTCTCTTTATCAGCTTGTTGAGCTGATTGATTCTTAGATTGGGTGAATACAACATACAACCCCTCAGCTGCATGGCCTTCACTTCTAGGTTCATCTTGATAGTTCAAGAAACAAATATGGGAGTCACCAGCTAATTCTTCTTCTTCCTCAGTGAAGAGATTAGCATCATATTTAGGATTTAACTCGGACTGGAATGAAAAATTTGCTTCAAATTCAAGATATCCAACTGTCGAGTTGTTTGGAGGCGCTTCAAGGGCGAGATTCCTCTATGGGGGAGGAAGGCAATTTTGCTGTCCCTGATTCCTGGTAGCATTGCCTTAGTATGCCTAATTATAGAATGTCCTCCTAGGCATATCTCTATATGCAGGAGCAGATGACATCCCTTGTGCCATTTGCTTTTTGAGAGCTAGCATTTTATTTGCTAGCTTTTGTACCATTAGGTCAGTAGTGACTGCAGGGGAGTACTCAAAAGATGAAGAGGATTTACCTTTATTAGGGTATCTCCTTATCTTTCTTGCCAAGATAAGGTCATCTTATACCTCAATAGCCAAGTCTTGAGTAGCAACAAGGTTTATGTGTTTGGCCCATCTCAATAAGAAACTCACTTTAGGCAGTTGTGAGTTGATGAAGATGCATTTGAGGTTCTGAGGTGTCAGCTGGGTGACCATGAAAATCTTATGCCTCAGCTTGTCGAACTTGGCAATAAAATCCCTCATAGGCTCATGAGGCTCTTTCTTCGTCTGAGTGAGCTAGGTCAGCAAGGCATGTGCAACTTCTATAGGCTTAAACCTAGCTTCAAATTTGTCTTTCAGAGTGTCCCAATTAGTCACTGACCCAGCCTGTAGGTGGTAAAACCATTCTGTAGTAGTACCTTATAGTGTCTCCATGAATAGCCTGACCGCTACATCTTTAAATTCCACCCCTATTACACCACAGGCTATGCTAAAAGCTGAAATGTGTTCATCAGGATGAACCTTCCCATCATCAAAGAATTTAGGAAAATTCTTCCTTAAATTGCGTGGAAGCTCATGCAGAGGTGGAGTTAAATTCAGGGGACCAAAAGAATTACCCCAGGGTCCTTGAGCCATGATTTGATTATGCAAAAATGGGATCACTAATCCAAGTGGAGTGTGGGCAGGCAAGGCTCAACCAACAGTTCATCTAAGTTGAGATTGTGGAGGAAACAACTCAAAATTACTCTGTCGCACCAACTCAAAAGTAGGGTGGACAACACCATAGGATCTTTGGCCTCTGGTATAATGTGGAGTTACCAAATTGAAGAACAAAAATTGGAAAAGAGTAGGATCTGCTTCAGCTTGAAGTTTGAGACTTCAAATTGTGCACTCTTTCCCCAATGGAATCGCCAAAAACTGTTGGTTGAATATTTTGTCGATCAGCGTACTGATAAACAAAATAGGTCTGATCAGCCAAAGTAGGAAGATTAGTCATCCAAATGTGTAGTTTTACCACATCAAAAATACATTGATCTCTCCTCTCATCAAGGGGAGGTTCCTTATAGGTATGTTATATATATATATATATATATATATATATATATGTAAATAGAAAATAATACTCATGGGTAGGACAAACCATCCATCTCTCTTTCTTCAGAGATGATGTGTGCAGATCAAAGGAAAAACTCAGGGGAAATGACAGATAGTACTCCTCTTCTTTCAAAAGTACCATTCAACAAACCACAAGAATACTCCTGGTAGTAACAACAAAATGTAGAAAATGATGTAATAACCAGCAAATCGAGATGCAACACAAAGTCTTCACCTGGATTGCTCAAGAGTAAGATACGAAAGACAATGAGGGCACAAAGTTACCTCAATGTCCTTTACACAGAAATGAAAAGAAAACACACTAAAGGCAATTATGGGGGCACAAAGTCTCTCCACAGTTGACTCTTTAGGACACCTTCTTGACTGCTGCCACTAATTTTGCTTGTTGAATCAAAAGAACAAAAAATATATTGAAGAAAAAGACATAAGAACAGTTTCCTCAACAACAAAGATATTACAACACAAAGTCTAAAAAACCATTTGCTTTCTTATTCCAATAATAAAATATGATTAGCAATCTGAGCTCAAAGTCTCATTAATGCCTTACAATTTGGGTAGAGTTTCATTCTAATTGTCAAAAAAGAGATCCTTATTACAATAGAAGAGAGTCCCTTATATAGCCTCTTCAAGAAGGACTCAAGAATAGTCATACATCATTTTGCATTGGAATTTGTTAAGAAGACATGTTGGAACTTAGGGGCATTTTACCCATTTGATTTTATCAATGCAGAGAAACAAGTCACACTTATTGAAAGTTTGCAACTTTCAATTTCCACCTGGTGATCTGATCTTATCTTCATTGTTCCTCCTTTTCTGGTTAATTGAATCAGGTCCTGGATTTAGTTTGTTGTTTTGTTCCTTCCCTGCTTTCTGCTGGTCTTAGCCTTGAAATCTATGAATGTATTCTAGTCTGTATGTTCAAAGGATCAATGGCTAGTTCACTATGTTGAATTTGACATTTTTTGGTGCATCATTCCTTTGTCCTCTTTCAGCTTTTCTGTTTGGCACTTTTCTAGATTTAACTTGCCCTTTCAGGCCTTAAGAAATGACCTATTTTGAGTCGGGAAGAGCCTCCCACAAGGGTATCTACCCTTTGGGCAGTCTTTGAATGGCCTTCAGGCTTCTTCGGGAAACTCTTTGAACTTTGGCGATGAACCAACTGTTGAATTGTTCCATTGAACCATGGCTTTAAACCATTCCGTTGAACCAAGGCTTTGAACCATGTGTTTGAACTAAGATGTTGAACCAACCTTTGAACCAAGTTTTGGTTCAATGGTTCAAACAAAGCCTTGAACTGATTGATGAACCATTTGATTGAACCAAATAATGAATCAAAGCATTGAAACAAAGCGGATGAACCAAATGTTGAAACAAAGCACTGAACCACTTGATTGAACCTGCCTTTGAACCATTTGACGTTGAACCAAAGGATGAACCAAAAGTTGAACCTACTGTTGATGCTTGCCGATGGAAATTTCTATTTGAACCAAGGTGATGAACCAATTCCAAAAATGACCAATTGTTAGAAACTGATTCTTTTGATTGAACCCACCTGCAAAAGTCGTGAAGCCCGTTGAACTTATAAAAATGAGCCTGTTTGCAGAGTCCATAGATTTAAGCTTGCAAAGTCTGTAGATTTCTGAAAAGCTTGAAAAATGAGGATTTTGAATGTCTAAGACAAATTTTGGAAAGGGAAGAGATAATTTTGGTCTATAGGACCAAAATAATTCAAATGTTATCCCAAAAATAGCTGATATTTTTGGGGGACAACAATATCATCAGTGGGGTGAAATTCATAAGCCATATATGAAACAAATATTTGGTTTAAGCCCTCCCATGCCTTATTAATTCCCCTTTCTTCCAAATATTAATGGGGATATTTATGGATTGAGTCTCTAACATTGAATTGATCCATGGTCACACATCTTGATCTCAAGACGGATGATCATGCTTTATTTTGATCATTTCTAAAAATCTATAAATACAAGGGTCCTCAACCATCCTTTCAAGCTATTTTTGTGTATTGTTATTACACTAAATTTGTAATAGAATAGCTTGAACCATTGGCATACATTGATAAATTTCATGAGCCTAATTCATTGGTGCATTAAGAGATGATGGAGGAGTAAGACACTCATCATTGACAAAGACTTGGAGCATCAAATTAGGGGAAAATCATGGTTTTGAGCTATATTTAGAGGAAAGATGCTCTTGGGAAGGTTTGATGTTGTATTTATGTTTTCAATAGTTCTTAGATTTTAATTTGCAAAACCCCATGAGGGAGTTGTATTTGTGAGTTATGTTCTTTTTGTTTATTTGGGTTTTACTTGATTAATGAATGATCTAACTCATTTTGGATTCCTACTCTACACCTTGGCATTCCTAATGGGACCAAATATCCCATATAAGCAAGGAGACTAATTTACAACTCTTAGATCTTCTAATACATGTTTAAAAGTCTATAAAAATAAAGTTTGATCTTCATTTTTAACATGTTTTTGTTCTTTCTAACAACACATAGTTTACATAATGACTGACATCGATTTACTCCGACCGATGTCAATCCTATCCTAACTAGCATCAATCCTTATGTGAAGAGAAAAACATGGAAAAAACTTGGTTTTTGAGTTTTTTAAAAAAGTTGATGGTTTTTATTCTCTATTTTAGAATTTGAATACTCTCTATCTAACCTTTGTTTTATAGATTCTAAAGACATTTCAAGTTTTTATGCTTGTTTTTATAACCATCTTTTTTTGTGAAAATCATTATGTTTTTCCTTCATTTTTATAGGCAATTGATTTTGATTCTAGTTGACTAACATCGATCTTGCTTAAACTAATTGGCATCAAGTTTTTTATAATCGACATTGGTCCCTACGTGGATTGATGTCAGTCTCTATAACAAGAAAGGAGAGATCCAAGAGCGAGTTTTAAAATTTTATTGTTTCATTTATATTTGGGCTCTAAAGCATACATAAACCCTCTAGAAATTTTAGGACACAAGATAAAAAAGGCATAAATTTGAAAATGGTTGTCTTGAATACTTTCATTTGGTTCTTAAAAGGAATCTAGGTGTTTTATGCTTAGTTGTTTTGTGAAATTTTTTATAAGTTTTCAACTAAGGCCAAGGGGCCAAATATCATAAAAACTTCATTTTGGTGCATTCAAATAAACACTCAAACTTAGATTAAAACTCTTAAGAGTGTGTTATTTTATACTAGATCTTTCAAAATTGTTTGTTTTTTTACAAACTGATTGGTGCATGTATGCTCTCCCCCCTCCTCTTTAGGGAACTCAGGTGACCAAAAGTAATATTTATTTGTATTTGTACCTTATCCAAAGGAATGAAAAGAACATCATTAAGGATGTCCTCAAATTTTTATGGTTTAGGTGATCTAAACATGACCTTAAAGTCTTTTAACTTTGTCTTTTATTTGTATGTAACTTGGATTGTGAGTAAGAGTTCATAGCCTCCTCATGGGTTATTTAAAGAATAGTTGACCCAAGAATTCATCTCTTGACATCATTTCAACCCCACTCCATAGTGGCATATACAAATCAAGGGTAACCCACCAGGACATTTACTTGAGTGGTTAATCAAACTCTGTTAGTGGTACTCTAAATCAAATCGTAAGGGTAATACAAACATCACACTACACTGATTAAGTGATGAATGTAGTGGTTCTGAAAAGAAAAAGACTTTTTAACAATAAGATGATTGATGTGGATCCAATTAATGTGAAGAATATCTAGTGTTAGCCATACTTGGGACCATCTAGATGTACAAAAATTTACTTTTAGAACAACCCCACTTATCACAGATGTATTATTGGCCCAGGACAAGTAGCCTGAAGTTCCATGTTATCATATAATATATTGAGAAAATGGGGGTGTAAAAATCCTACTTATTCATGCATTTTTATTTTTAGATTAACACTTAAAATCCTCTCAGGAGCATGTATATAGATCGAATTCAATGGTAAGATGCAACCTTGTCAGTTTTAGGACTTTAGATGTTATACTTAGTTGTATTTTGTCATTTTGTCCTTTACTTGCTTGGTCTTATCGAGTGTAAAACTTGTTTGAAAACTAAAACATGTTACAACCAAACACCTTTGTTATCCACCATTTTATTTGAACAAGGAGGTATTACACTGACTAAATCAAAAACCTCTTTTTACCTTGTTCAAATCATCATTTGAAACATTATGTTTGTCTTCCCTAAACAATATTGTTATTCTCTTGATTTGAGTATAGACAAATTTGAAAAAATATTCAAGTCCTTCATTTTTAATTCAAATTCAAAATATCACCTTTCTAAGTTCTAGGCCAAGGTGTTAATCAATTTTCTATTTGCACTTGGTTTGAGTTAAATTAGGCATGATTTCTTGTTTGGGTGAAATGCCATTATATAAACTCATCATCATTTTTTATCATTATGGACTTAGGTTATCTTGAATTCGCTCATGATCTAAGTTTTAGGACCATTTTACTTCTTATTACCATGTGGCGACATTGTGCTTCCTATTTGGTTTTAGCTTTATAGTTAGGAGTTCTTATGTGTTTTCACGTCTTGCACTTTTTAGTTCACATTGTTACCTTCTTCATTAGAAATACCTTCTTCATTAGAAATACCTTCTTCTAATTTTTTAGTCGTAACTCAGCAAACTTGTATCTAGATTTTATGGTATTGATGTATCATTTGACCTAAGTTTATTGTGCTATCTTGTAATTTAGGTTTCAAAGTTATCATGACCTCTTCTAATTTGATGATTTCAACCCACCAAAGTTTAGTGAATTTGTGATCATTTATTCTAATTATGTGGTAATACACCACTTCTTTATTTATAGTCTCATTTTACCTTGTCACTTATTTGAAGAGATGCAAAATACACCTTTTTGACATTTGCAAAACACATTTTAAACCTTGGAAAATGTAGAGAACAACCTTCTAAACATGATGCAAAGGTATACTCGTAGTGGGGTCTCTTATGACCCTAGTTATGAGGAAGATCTTTTTTACAATAGACATGAGAACTCTGTCATGTTTGAGGATATCATCCTCTTTGGGCCTAATTCTTAAATACCAAACCAATCCATGCCAATTTTCACATGCCCACCCCATTATCCTCTTTTGGCATGCATTAGTAACCAATCTCCATAGAACCCAAAAGTTACCATTTGAGGCTATCTTACTTCAGTTTGTACAAGAAACTAAGCTCCACAATGCTCAAAATTTACCATTCTAGGTTATCCTCCTTTGATTTTCACAAACAACCAAGTTCCATAGTACTTGAAGATTACTATTTTAGGCTATCCTCCTTCATTTTGTGTGAGTAATCAATCTCCATAGCATTTTAATGTTACTATTTTAGGCTATCTTCCTTTAGCTTGTGTGAGCAATCAAGCTCCACAATGCCTAAATGTTACTATTTTAGGCCCTCATCCTATGTCTTGCACTATCAACTGAGCTTTGCAATGCCCAATCATTACCATTCTAGTTCCAACACCTGTATTTGTTGAACATGTTTTTGAAGAATGTAAATTTGACAAACCAATCTTTGTTGATCCCTTATTTGATAGTCTAATTTTTGAAGAGCCCATTATTCAACCATGTACCATTGTTCACCCTATGCTAATCATTCCCCACTTTAGAAAATCCATGCCAGTATTCGAGCCACAACAAAACCAACCATTACCTCTTCAAGAGCCATATTTTAAGGACTGTAACATGTTTAAAGTTGATATTTTATAACCAATTATAAACCAAGGCCATGATGTTTTTATTGAAACACCTATTTGTGACAAGTCAACTGATGATGAATCACCTTTTGATATTATACATGTTATCAAAAAGTCTCTCTCACGAGCCAATATTTTTTGAGTCACTTCTTAATGAGTATAACTACCTTTGAGAAAATAATTATCTTAACCATTATGCTATTTTTAAATATCCCCACCCCTTTAACAAGCTAGTCTATGCAGAGTTATCTCTTGATCTTTTTCCCTCATTGAGGAGTCTCACTTTGACAAGCCAGTCTCTATGAAGTCACTCCTTGAGATGTTCCCTCTCTTTGAGGGGATTCACCTAGATGAGCTAGTCTATGTTGAATCCTTCCTAGATGAATCTATTTTTATAGAACCCATTATGCCATCACAATCCATTACTTGTCCAATACTAAGAATTCAACAAGACATTATTATAAAAACATCCACACCAAATGAAGAATCAACATTGAAGTTAGGATCTACTCTTTAATCGACATCAAATTTAACATCAGAAGTAGAATCACTATCAATATCAATATCATATTTAGAGTCCCTTGACTCGAACTTAGTTTTAGAATCAAAATACATTAATGGTTTTTACAACATTGGATACACTTGCCTTGCAGATCAATTTGAATATATTTATGATCCTTCTATGGTTTTTGAGGATGATTCCTTCATCATCGACATAGGTTCTCCTAGTATATTCTATGAGGACTGTGCTACCTTAAATCATTCCATTATCACCAACCATCATAGACATTATATTGACATTCCACCTCCCACAAGCATCATTTGGGATCGACAAAATCACACTTTGTTAAACTGCATCCATGGTGACATATCAGGTGTAGAATATTAGGGGGACCAAAAGTAAATTTATGCAAAAAAAGAACAATCTCCTATTGAGACATTTTTGAAGGTGCTAGGGGACAATCAAAGTTCAAACTTAACTTCTTCTAGTGAAACCTTGTTTGAGGCGCTAGAAGACAATCAAAGTCAAAAGTCAACATTTCTTAGTGAAACCTTTTTGGAGGTGCTATGGGATAATCAAGATAACTTTATTGGTAAAAACCTCATCAAGGTGCCAATAACTGAGCACAAAAGTTCTCCACTACTTGACGATGACATTATCAAAGATAAAATCAATACAACTTCCAATACACAATATAATTAGATGGTATCTACTCTCAAGATCAAACAATAAAAAAAATTGGTAATCCTATTGAGAGCATATTCAGAGGTGTTTGGCCTCACCACAACCAAATCTATGTTGAATCTAAAATCAACAACATTGTACATGACTAAAAATCCCTATCTTCATTTATTTCCCAACCATTATACATTCAATTATCATCCACATTTTCATTACCAACTTATACCATTTATCTTGTACCTAATATTATTTACCATTTTTTGATGTACTTCTTTTGAAAAGGCTATAAAGATATTTTGTTTCAATATTTGAAAGAAATAGAATCAAAGACCATTGAAGTTGATGACACTATTTTTGGAGTCCAAATTTGTAGTAGGGTCTTGATAGAATAACTATTTTGAAAGGATGTGGGCTAGCAATTTTTATATTTGATTATTTTAGTTATCTCATATGTTGACTAAGACATGCATCTCAACATCATTAGGAGTAACAAAATCATTTACCATTGTGTCCCATTTACTTTTCCATTTAAACTACATTAACTTGAGGTCCTTTAGGACTATGTAGGCAACACTCAATTTATATTAAGGTAAGTACAATCATATCAGACACTGTCTCACCATTTTGTAAGCAATTTTTTACATTCAAATGCTCTTGATGTTTTGCGAGTAAAATAAGCCCATACTCTTGCCATTTTGCAAGCAATCATCTCTTTAGGGAAACCCTCTTACCGTTATAGCCAATTGTCATCCTATCATTTTATTTATGTCACACCTTATACCATTTTATTTTACCATACCTTTACTATTGACCAAAGTCTATTTTTATCTGTTTTACCCAACCATCTTTGATCTTGGTTCCTTTGGTTCTTCCATCACTTTTCATGAGGGGATTCTGATCTAGTTCTAGTAGTTTTAGAATTCTATGTTTAAATGAAAGCGTATGAAAGTAGATTGATAGTGGATATGGCAAGTTATCTTTCATTTATGTTGGACTCGTACAATTGATTATAACCACCTATGTGAAATTTAGTGTTGTACCTTATGTTACTGATTATAACCACCTATGAGAAATTCAGTATCCATCTTGTGTTACTAATTATAACCTCTAGGTAAATTAGTAGCATAGATTCATGTCGTTATGTCCTAATTATAACCACCTACAGGAAAATTAGGAACAACACCTTTTTATCATGCGTTTCTATATCACCTTGCCATTAATATTATCATTTGCCTAGCCATTTACCTCAATTTATGAACTTATTATTATCGAGTCAGTTCTCATCACTTTTTATTGTTACCGAGTCAGTTATCATCACTTTTATTATATCACATTACTCAAGAGAAATACATTTGGCCTACAGTTCATGTTGGATCTCATATCCATGGAACTATGTAAGTAGCATCTACTTATCTCATACATTTAGAGTCAGCTCGGCCACCTCCTTCCTTTTCTTCTTTTTCCCCCATCTTGTTCTGTGTTGTATCTTTATCACTTAGGGGTAACTTTGTCTCCTTTGTTCTTGTTATATTTGGCTAGTCTCATTCTTTCTTAGATTAGAGATCACCCTGTCGTAAAGAGTAATGCCTCTATTACACTTACATGAAGAAAGGTTTTTTACTTACACTAACATAATGACTAATTCTTGTTTATGTGTGTTTATTTGATATTTATTATTGGTTTTATTGTGCTTTCTTGTTTCTCCATTTATTTTATTTTTTTCATTTGTTATTTATTCTGGGTGTTTTGTTAAATTGGTCTTTTGTGTTACTATTTTGTTTTGTCTTGTCTTCTCCTTTTGAGTTCAAGTAAATTCTATTATCACTTTTAGTCTAGTTTTTAGTTAGGCTTGATTTGTTTAGGGTTGTATTTGACTTGTTCTTTTGTTTTATTTTTCAAAAACTTCTTGTTAGAATACATGGGTCTTGATTATTCATATCTTACTTTCATGTTGTTTATTAAGTTGTTCTTACTTTTCTTTTATACATTCTTATTTCTGATTAAATATTTATTGTTCATATATTTATTTTAAGTTAGGTTACATTTATGTCTTTTTTTTATATTTGTTTTTGTTTAAATGTAAATAATTGTAACTCTGGTCTTAGTAGTGTCTATCATTACCCTTAGTTATAAGTATTCACATTTGAACTAGCCAATTGCAACTAAAATATAATGTTATTATAGTTACTCATACTTATGATGCATAATTTTACTTTTGCTATAGTAAGAATGAAGTGCTTTGGATTCCAAGTACAAAAGTCAATGATGCTCCAAATATCATCTCTTAATACACCGTACCTCACACCAGACTCTATGTAAGACATGCATCTCTTTGTATACAATTGTGAGTCTAATTGAATAGTGGTCTATATTTATTCTATTATTCATTCTTCATTCCATTTTATACCACTTTTGGGTGAATTAAATTGGATTGAGGTCTATCTAGACTATGTAGGCAATGTTTAGATACATGACATATCTTAGGTTAGCTCGGCCACCCTCATTCTTCAGATCATCTCTTTCATCACTTTGTGCACACTTATATGCCTAGTTTTTATGGCTTATTCATTCATTAGATCTTTGTATCTACATTGGTACTCTCTCATATTTAATCTATGCAATAGGTTATATACTTAATCTATGATTTATAATTTACCCTACTAGGGTATAATATTTCAACCAAACATCAATCTAATCAACCCTAATGAGGAAAAATTAATTATTAGTGATCAAAATCAGCCCTACTAGGGAAAATTCTATTTATCAACTGATCAAATTCACTCTACTAGGGCACATTATTATTTATTTTCTTTAGATTAATGCTATAATTTTTCTTCTAATTCCAAGCTTTATATCTTTTGCCCTCATTCTATAAATTTTAAAGTATGCAACTTATTTTGGGATCAATCATTCCCTACTTGCGTAACTTTCACCCTCTTTTGGGTGTGTTAAAGTGTGTTACTTGTGTTTTTGGATTGCATTCTTCCCACTTCCCCCCACCTTGGGGCCCTTTATATTCTATTATATTTTGATCATTGAGAATCAATGCATACAATCATTAGCTCAAGATGGAGTTAATCTCATCTATGGGTTAGTTTCAATTTTCTCTTTCTTTTCAAGAGTCCATCCCTTTCTTTCATCCTTACATGTCCTCTTGAGGGGGCATCATGGGTAATTTAATTTCAATTTATTTTTGACAACTCTTTCATTCTTTGAAAAGATGTTTCTTCGACTGAATATCTCACCATGCCTTCTCAAATAGGGGGGAAATGTAGACATCCAATTCCTATCACCATTATGTTGAAATTGTCAATCTTACTCAAAATTTTACAACAATACATAATTTGGGCCAAAATCACCTAAACCATGCTAAATGGTTTGAGATTGTCATGTACAAGTGTTGATTTAGGCTAATGTATCCTTGAATGGGGAAATTAATTTTATGTGATTATTAAATTTTCTCAAATCATTTTGAGTTAAAATGATGAAAATGTAATTTGATGATCTGAACCACTGAATTATTTTAATTTGGATGCACACGTCATGTGTGTGTTATTTAGCATCCATAATGCTCTTAATAGGGTATTACTCCATACACAACTAACATCTTATTCTAATTATACTCTAGTCAAATTATGACTCAGTAACTTGACATTTCAACCAGTTTGATTGAGTGGATAGCCAATTTCCAAAGAAATATAGAATAATTAATTAATCTCACTTAAGAAAATTAATCCAAATCAAGGTATTAAGTGGAAAATCCATGAAAGCTATTGAATATCTATTAATCAAAAATTCATTTCTAATAGCTACATCATTTGGTGACATCATTAGTGGGGTGACATCCATAAGCCATAAATGGAACCAATATCTAGTTTAAGCCCTCCCATGCCTCATTAATGCCCCTTTTTTCTAAATATTAATTCAGATATTTATAGATTGAGCATCCAAAATTTAAATGATCCATGGCCACATATCTTGATCTCAAAATGGATGATCATGGTTGAATATGATCATTTCCAAAAATTTATAAATACAAGGGTCCTCACTCATCCTTTCAAGCTATTTTTATGTAATGTTATTATGCTAAATTTGTAATAGAATAGCTTCAACCATTGGCATACATTGATCAATTTAATGAGTCTAATTCATTGATTCATTAAGAGATGATGGAGGAGAAATCCACTCATCATTGATAAAGACTTGAAGCACCAAATTAGGGGAAAATCATGATTTTGAGTAGCATTTGGAGGAGGGATGCTCTTGGGAAGGTTTGATGTTGTATTCCTTCTTTCAATAGTTCTTAGATTTTCATTTGCAAAACCCCACGAGAGATTTGGCTTTATGAGTTATGTTATTTATGATTATTTGGGTTTTACTTGACTAATGCATGCTCTAACTCATTTTAATTGATAAATATAAAGGTCCTCACTCATCTTTTCAAACTATTTTTGTGTAATGTTATTATGTTGAATTTGCAATAGAATAACTTCAACCATTAGCATACATTGATCAATTTCATGAGCCTAATTCATTGGTATAGTAAGAGATGATGGAGAATTAAGCCACTCATCATTAGCAAAGACTCAGAGCACCAATTCAAGGGAAAATCATTATTTTTAGATGCATTTGGAGGAGGAATGCTCTTGGGAAGGTTTGATGTTGTATTCTTTTTTTAATAGTTTTTAGATTTTCATTTTCAAAACCCCATGAGAGAGTTGAATTTGTGAGTTATGTTATTTATGGTTATTTGGGTTTTACTAGACTAATGCATGCTATAAGTTATTTTAGATTCCTACTCTACAATACCAACATACATAAAAGGAAAAAAATCATACAATCATTTTATAATTGTATTAAGGTGCTACTAGCCAAACATAACTAGTATAATTTTTTTACAATTTAACCTATTATATTATATTTATAGCCAAGAGGAAATAATGTTAAAGTTAACATAACATACAAAGGTCAAGGATCACATTGTCCATACAAGCTTATAATGGAAATGTTGATGCTTAATTTTTCAACTAATCACCAAAGTCAAGGGAAGTTTCAAAGATGTAGGACTCGACCTTGAAATGACCTCCATATTTTAAATATGTCTCATCTCTTTGGGGTTTGATGTAAAGGGAAAAGAAACAATGCATACAAGAATTAATTAAACTAATAAGGTGATACCCCAAGATTGTATTCCTCTACCAAACAACACAGTAACTAGTACTAACAGAATTCACTAAAAATATTAAAGAGCATAAAGCATGATCAATAATTCTAGCATAGACTATAGACTAATCAAAGGCTCATAATAGAAAAGATAACCTGAATCATCATCTATCCCAACAAGTAGTATTATATTTAACAACATTCACTAATAGAATTAAATAACATATATCATGATTAAAAATCTTAGTGTTTATGCAAATCTAACAAAAGGATCATAATAAAAAATGAGAAGCAAGAATTAGAAATAGACTAAAATTGCACATAACACCACTCTTTTCATATTTTGATAGCAGAGCAAAGTATATAAGGCAAAATGCACATAATACAATATTTAATCCCTCAGGAGAGGCACCTATTAAGACAATAGAATGCTTCAAAAACTAGCTCCTAAACTCTTTATTGATCTAGATGAATCTCTAGTGATATCCTCCTCTATTTTGATCCTTTGATTTGCTACTTATATCCCAAAATATTCATCGTGGGTCACTACCACTCACTTGAATTCTACCCACATGTCCACAAATTTTGGATTTAAAACTTGCATGCCATTGTAATTGAATAACTTGTAGCTTAGTTCAATCATTTCTACTAATTGTCTCTTTCATTCTATTTTAACTATTTTTCTTGTTTGTCTTTAACCTATAGTCTCTCAAAGCATGAACACATGGAGGCTTCCATGGCTATTAACTACTAGACTCTTCTTTCCCCTTCATTTTTAAAACTCTTTAGCTTTATTGGCTCTTTTTGGCTTTAGGACCCACTGTGCTGACACATGGTAGCTTCGCACTCAATAGAGGATTTTTGATATTCACTTTCCCTTGGAAGACCACCAAAGTGACAAGTGGCATCATCCATATGAATTTGAGTCTTGAAGCTTTTCTCCAAGGCTTTAATAAAGAGATACTCCTTTGAGGTTTAACACTCATCGTTAGATTTGTCATTGTGATCCACATCATCAATTTACTGCTGACTCTTTAACTTCAAAAAGAAATGTTATTTATCCATGTGGTAGCCTCATACTCAAAGGAGGATTTTTGATATTTTATTTTCTTTGAAAGAGTAGTGAAGTGGCAAGTGGATACCTTCCACTTGTGTTATATTCTTAAAGCTTTTCTAAGGATTTAATAAAAATAGATTCCTTTGACCTCACAAATGTCAGGATCTTGCTCCACCAATTAAAGCACATATGATTACTTCTTGTATTAGCAACTAAACACGGAATTTAACCAGAAGTAATAAGTAACTAGAAATATGAAACAACATAAGAATATGAGAGACAATACACAATTGTATTAATAATCACTCAGAAGAATATTCAATAAAGAAGATGCCACTTCTTCTTCCACCTCAAAGGCTCACCACACCTCAAGACCTTCTTCCCTCTCTCTCTCGGCCCCAACAATCAACTCCAATACAGAATTGATGTTCACCTCCACCAATCATAAACAACGCTGCTAGTACACCACCGTACTCCAAGTAGATCTCCTGCTCTCTGCTGCTACCTGCAAATCACTAGACCTTACTCACCATTGTAGATCTCTAAAAGAAGCCATGCACACCTGCTAACCAAGATCATACATATACGAAGAACCCTTCTAATTCTCCAAACTAGCACCCACTCTTGGTACTGTGGCACTAAGAGGAACACACCATTGCTCTCTTCTCTCAGAAGGAGCTTATTTAGCTCTCTTACTCTCTAACACTCTGTTTAGAATACAGCCCATGTGTCCATATATAGATCTCATGCTTACAATAATTAGACTATCTTAATTACAATAATTAGACACACAACTCAAGACTGTAACTAGCCTTTAACATGTAAACTAACAGTCCAAAAATAGACTCTCTAAAATCAACATGCAAATTGCATGTTCACGTACAGGCTGCCGATGTCGGCACCCCCCTGACCGATGTTGGTCGACTGGTAACCGACGTCAGTTGCTTCTTCACTGCTGTCTGACCGACGTCGGTTGATTAGACTGACATCAGTTTCCCTGCAACTCATTCTACAACTCTCTGCAACCTTTGTAACCTCCGTAACTCCTCCTATTTGCATCTTGGTGAAGCTTTTAGCTCCACAACCTAACAATCTCCCACTTGGAGATAAACAGTTGCACCTATACCTGTACCTGTACACCATCTAAATTATTCCCTGGCTTGTATCCCTCTTCAAGCTCCATCTTGAAGACCACCACCACACACCCTGTGATGCCTTTCTTGTCATCCAAGTAACCTACCACATCCGAACCTACAACTCCATGTAGTGAAGACCTTGACCTTGCATAACATGTTAACCTATTGCTAGTCCCACTGAAATTCCCTCCAATACTCCTTCCCTGAATTGGCTCCATACTTTTTGACAACTCCCACTGCTTGGGAAAACTCAGGTCTACACTAGACCTCATGTGATTTCGAACCCTATTCCAAGCTAAGCTTGAACTGTCCAGCCCTTGGTGTGCTTTCTAATTCTACATCCTGCATCTTGAACCCCACCAACACCATCTTCACATCAGCTCCCACTGGAGATAAAATATCTATGTCTCTTATGCCAAAGAATTTTTTTGCTCTAAATTCTTCATGACACACCTCTAAACTAACCTTACCTTTAGCTCAGCAAAACCCTATATGTACAAACCTGTTAGCAAATCACCCACATACAGTAACTAGATAATGTTGTAACCATCATCCACCTGGTAAGTCAAAACCACAATAGTTACATTGACATTGACTGAAGCCATGCTTAGTCATCCACCTGTCAAACCTGTACCACTATCCTGCAGCTTCCTCAAGACCATATACCTTGGCCTTCCGTCTCACGTATCCATCCACTCTCTTCTTTAACTTGGGAATCCATCCATCTCTTAGTGCTTTCTTCTAGCTAACAACTCCACCAACAAATACCTATTTGGTTCTTCTCCAAGGACTCACACTCCTCATCCATGCCAAGCTCCCACTGTATCTAGATTCTACTTGCATTGCCTCTTCACGTCTTCCTGGTTCTTGACCATCAATAAGCAATATAAAGAAGGTGAACAATGAATATGAGGTTCACTCACCCTTTCTGACCTCCATATGGGTGTTTGAGACTTGTTGACAGCTTGTTGTCCACCCACCATCCATTCCAGTGATCGATCTCAGCCATCTCCCAGTCTGCAACCGATCGATGTCAGTTCCCTGCACTGACCCTGACTATTGACATCATTTCTCTAGCCAACACTAGTATCCCTTCTACCGACGTCGGTTCCTGCTTGACCGACGTCATTCTTCTTGTTGCCAACATCGGTTACTGTATGACCGAAGCTGGTACCTGTGTTTGCCTGTGAGTGATAACTTTATACCTGCGAGCTCTCCATGGATCAAAACCCTGTTCAAATCAACACAGCCTTGCTTAGAATAATTCAATTCCATCACTTGATCTCTGTCTTTCATCTCCTCCATGAACACCAAGGCTTTCCAGTTCTTTAGCTTGTCAAAAACATCTATCTTCCGCTTAAGAACCTGCATTCCCCTCCTACATATGTGACCAAGCCTACAAAGCCACATCTCTATAACAAAAGGTGAATCAGTAATATAAGTAGATAGATAAAGGATACCTACTTTTTTACCACCATCTAATTCAAGTGTATCCACTGTGAGAGTTACAGTGCATCTCCCATCACCCAACTTCCCTAAAGAAATTAGACTCATCTCCAAGACTGGTACCTGCATGACTTCCTTCACCACCTATGTGTTATCCGCCTGTAATTTCAACTTCACTTCCCCTTTGTCAATAATCTGACAAGGCTCTCTAACCCCTAAATAAATCTCTCCAAAGTATCTAAAGACGTACCCATGAAAAGATGCTCTATTTCAGGCTGCATGGAAAGAGGCAAAAGAATCTGTAAACAAAGATTCTACTTTATCTAGAGCAACCTGTGTAATGACCCCTGCAACATCTGCTTCTACACGCTGATCTTCTACTGACCAATAATCTCCTTTTACCTGCTCTTTCTTTCCATCAATCAGACCATTCGTGCCATTCAGTTTCTCCATTCATAGCTTACTTTCTTCTACCATTGCTATACTCCCACTCAATCTAAAACCCCTGAGAGTGACCTGTAATCAATAAACACTACCAGATCTGAACCACCTGTTAGTCAACCCAACCAAAAGCTCTGATGCCACTTGATGGCGTCAGCTCTTGAACCTACACCCAGGCTCTGATACCACTTGTCAGGATCTTGCTCCACCAATTAGAGCACATATGATTACTTCTTGTATTCGCAACTAAACACGAAATTTAACCAAAAGTAACAAGTAACTAGAAATATGAAACAACACAGGAATATGAGAGACAATACACAATTGTATTAATAATCACTCAAAAGAATATACAATAAAGAAGATGCCACTTCTTCTTCCACCTCAAAGGCTCGCCACACCTCAAGACCTTCTTCCCTCTCTCTCTCAGTCCCAACAATCAACTCCAATATAGAATTGATGTTCACCTCCACCAGTCAGAAACAACGCTGCCAGTACACCAAGTACACCACCATACTCCAAGTAGATCTCTTGCTCTCTGCTGCTACCTGCAAATCACTAGACCTTACTCACCATTGTATATCTCTAAAAGAAGCCATGCACACCTGCTGACCAAGATCATACATATACGAAGAACCCTTCTAATTCTCCAAACCAGCACCCACTCTTGGTACTGTGGCACTAAGAGGAACACACCATTGCTCTCTTCTCTCAGAAGGAGCTTATTTAGCTCTCTTACTCTCTAGCACTCTGTTTACAATAGAGCCCATGAGTCCATATATAGATCTCATGCTTACAATAATTAGACTATCTTAATTACAATAATTAGACACGCAACTCAAGACTATAACTAGCCTTTAATATGCAAACTAACAGTCCAAAAATAGACTCTCCGAAATCAACATGCAAACTACATGTTCACGTACAGGCTGCCGATGTCGGCACCCCCCTAACCGATGTCAGCTGACTGGTAACCAAGGTCAGTTGCTTCTTCACTACCGTCTGACCGATGTCAGTTGATCAGACCGACGTCAGTTTCCTTACAACTCATTCTGCAACTCTCTGCAACCTTCGTAACTCCTCCTATTTGCATCCTGGTGAAGCTTTTAGCTCCACAACCTAACAACAAATTAATATGACCCAAAATGTTATTTATCTACCTATATACTTAGTTGAATAATATATGTGTGTCTCAAAGTAAAAAATAAAATGTATAATTTTAAATCTACAATTCATGGTGACTCACCAGGTACTCGATGCCTGCATGGAAGAACTACCATAAAATTGCTTGAACCAAAACTTAATAAAAATTGTTCCTATTGTATCTCGCTCAGAGCTTCTACAATGTGGCCTATAAATTGGCCCACTCTACCTCCAATGGATATTTCCTCTTATGTAGATCTTGGAAATCTCTGTCTAGTTCTATTATTTCCTTTTGGGAGAACACTTGGAGGTTCTGTACCACTGAGTGCAATTAAAATTCCAAATTTTCAATCAAGATTAAAATGGTTTCCACCTTTGTGATAGTTGAAGAATCACTAAGAAACTAGAAAACCATTTGATCATTTTGCTTCATGACCAACATATTTTGAATCTAGTCTTCCATTAGCATAGTGTTGCCATCTAGAAAAGGAGAAGGGAGTCCCAATTGAACCAATTATTCATTGTGCCCTTTCATTTCCTTTACCCCTTCTTTCAAAAGGTTCAGTAGATTTTTGCATTTGGATGCATCTTTGTTGTAGATCAAAATCTCACTTACCCTTCCTGCTACTACTTGCCTGTCTGTGATTATAGCTACCTATATAGTTTATTTCGATGTGTCATATAACTTTTGAGTTAGCAGTTGGGATTTAGGTACCTTGGCAATAATTGAAAGTAGGATATTCTTTACAGAGAAATCCACTTTCACACATAAGATCTGAGCATCAGATATGAATTTGAGTGCAGGCTTCAATTGTGTCACATCTACTGATATTCTCTTCCAACAAGATACATAAAGTTCTTTGACCATTGTCACAACTCTAGCTGATTGGGATTGTTGGTATAACTCTTGAGTTATCCTGGTCACTTTAGCCTTAGAGTTCTTAATTTACACCTTCAAGTTATTCATCTCTACCTCAGCAGAATTTATTTTCTATTGTAGTTGAGTAACCTTAACTTCCTTGTCATCGATTCCTTTCTCAAGGAGACTCTTCTCATATTGAAATGAGCTAATAGAGGATTTAACTGTATTGAGATCTAGTTTTAAAGACTTTGCTTTGTCTTTTGAAGTCTTTAAGACTTATTTAGACATTTCCCCCTTTAGATCCTTATTGAGCTGGGCTATCTCCTTATCCTTATCCTTGAGCTCTTGAGTCATGAAACTCATAGTAGATTGGGCTTGTATTAAGCCTAATTTTTCCTTCTATAGTTTATTGGAGACATTAAGATAGTCTATGGTAACCACATCCACAGTTTTAGTCATAAGCTCCACCTTGTCTTGGGGTCTGAACTGAGTTAGATCCATAGCCACTACACTCATTATATAATCTTTAGGCTACATTTATTCAAGTGGCTTATTCACTTTAGGAGCCATGTGGGTGACAAGGAGGGCATGCTATTCATGGTCATATAGAGACCTCATTTATTGCATAGCCTCTGCCCTACCATATTTTTAACTTTGCTTCTCCTTTCTTGCCTTTCTTTCCCTCTTGGCCATGTCTGACTGAGTATGAAGGTTTGAGGGAGATGTCACTACACCACTAGTAAAAGGAGACCTATGGGGTAAACCATAAGGCATAGTGATGGACTTCTAGGGTTGGTTCTGTGATGAAGATGGGCTTTTTAAGACCCTAAGAGAAAAGGTTGGTAAGTTTAACTATTGGGAAGTGAATGAAAATGGGGAACTAAATGGCATTAGTGTTTGATTAATCATAGCTGAGATGGTTGAGAATGTTAAGACACATGAAGGGGGTGGAATTAATAGTGTTTGAGTAGAAGGTTAATGAGGAGTCATGTATAAGGTAGGATCTACCTCTTTTTCTTTGTCTCCTTCTTGAGACTCTACTCTTTGATTCTTCCTCTGAGGGCTCTCTACAGGATCCTCTTTTTCTATTTGGATTGTCATGAGTTATGATGAGTCTAGCACCTCTTATGTGGATGATGTTTCCTATGAGGAATCTAATGGGGGATTAGTTTCAGGGTATATAGATGTAGACTGGGCCATCCTTTACTTATTCAACTCACTAAGAGATGGTGGCTAGGTTGAAGTTGTGTGCACCACTATAGATGTCCCTGCCTCCTATGTCTCTTTTTGTGGTTCTAGAAAGTTGATTGTATCTAGGCTAGAAGCCAAAGTAACATGAGCCTCATCCCATAAATTCTTCCATTTCTCATCTATGTTTACATCTTCAAAATTTATAGTAAAATTACAAATTTATTTCCTATACTTATAGTAGGTAGCTATTTTATCCTGACTCCAACCCTTCCTAACCAAGGCCTATCTCAACCCTTTTGACATTGCTCTTATTGGTTCATAATTCTGAATGGGTTGATAAAATGATTCCCATGGTGGGAGTGGGATATCCTACAATTTGACATATACATCTGGTGCATCTTTTTTAGGGGACTTCCTACCCTCAAAGAATTTCCTACTCTCATGCTTAAAATAAGTATGGACCTTACTCTTGGCAAGTCAAGAAGTCATAAAACCATCTCAATCATATTTCAACAAATTTTAAATAAAAACTAGCCCATACGCAGCTAATTTCCTCATTAAAATGAAAATTTTCTACTTATTCACCACTATAATTCCACCCCTTGTTAATGGGATGTCATGGAAGGCCCTCTTCTTTTTTCCTACCCCAAACTCAGAATCTATAACCACCAACTGTCAAGCCATTTTTAGACCTACTACTCTACTGGTCAAAACCTCGGGAAGCATAAAAGATTCTTCCCCAAAACCATGGACCCAGATGAAAGAATGATGGGATTTAGAAAAAAATCACAAGGGTGATGGGCATTAGATAGGACAGACCTTAAAAAATCATTCATCCTATTGTTTATGCCCTCGAGATCCAACTCCCCTACCAATGGTGCCATAAAACACTTAGCAAAATCATAAACATCTGATGACTTTGACAACACATGATTCCATATGGATACAAGGATAACCTTTTGAGAGTCTATTTCTTCTAGGTCCCATAGGGTCAAACTTATATGATGTTGAAGGAATTTGGTATTTTGATATAAAATGAGATGAAACAAATACAAGGAATACCTGAAAGTAGGATGCACCCTAAAATTCACTAACTATTGGCATAAGGAGTAGGTGATGTGCTCTAAAAAATCAAACTTGTACACTTGTATTTTGGCTATAATTCTCATATAGAAAAGAGCCACCAACTATCAATCATATACCATATTATCATTGTCCTCCCCAAAGATGAAGGCAAGCATTGAACATACATCATGTGAATCTTGAGTCAACATGCCCAAGGGAAAGGGCAGGGGCTGAGGTGTAGTATTATCATCTACAAGTTGTAGTTATTTATTTAAGAATGCTTGTTTCTAGTGCACTTGAGACTAGACATGCCTCAGTTGAGCCATGTCATAAAAAATGGTTGAAGGATCATGATGTAAACCTAACATGTTGCAGATAGCTTGTGAATTGATCACTACCTTGATTAGTCCCTTTTAAATTGTTATATTAGCAGGGTCATAATTTTGGACACATAGGTCCACCAATTTTGGGTATGGGTGCACTATTGGCACCATGTATTGGGCCAACCCTAAGGTCTAAAACCTCATACCAAATATTTTAGGATTGGTCTAATTCAACATTCTTGCATACACTTCCTCTCTTAGGGTCTTAGTCTTTTTCATCAAAATAGGGTCAAAAATGTCATCTGCATAATCAAGAATGAGGGAAGAATCTCTGAAAATACCTTTCATCACTTCCCTAGTTCTTGGGTATGTAGCCTTGGGTTGTGCAAGAGCTGAGGCATATGACTTTGATGATGCTGATGTAGTGGCCATTTCAACTAAGACTCTTGGCTATGAGGAGACTCTTTTTGTTCCTTGGCTCAATTCCCTTTGCTCGATCAGACTTATATGCTAGTTCTTTGCTCGAATCTAAGTAAACTCTTTGCTCATTGGTAAGGAAAAAGAGACTAAAAATTTATTTTAAAATCATTGCTTTTATGAACTTGAATTAATGATTCTCCTTGATGAATTAGTCATGTCTCATTAAAAGACTCTTAATGCCATACTCTAAGGCATCAATTATCAAATATTTGAGATCCTTAATTCAAAATTTTAAATTCAACTTAATGACCCTAGGAAAAATGTTAGATAGGTATCCTTTGAAATGGTCATAGGTGATAAGATTCATATGAGAGTCTAGAGAGCCTTCACAGGGGACGTGTTCAAAGAACACTTATTTAAATAAAAAAGGTAGATAAACAACCTCAAAATAAGAAAATAGAAAGGGAAACTAATTTAACTATATATAAGGTCAAAAATTCTTATGTGAAGAGATTCAAAAAGATCCCATTAATAGGAATCTCTAATGCCTCTCCTTCCTTCATTTCCAACTTGTAAACATTGCACTGCTTACATGTAATTATTTTGAAAGGACCCGTCCACAAAGAATGAAATTTATCATGATTTTTGGGCTTTGCATTTCTTGCATCCCATTTTAAGACCTAAATCCCAACCTTAATCTTAGGTTCAGATGTCTTTTGATCAAACCAGCTCTTGATCACTTGTTAATGATTTATCTTTGACTCATGAGTCAATTCTCTCTTTTCTTAAAGTCCCAATAATTTTGAAAGTTTGACTTGCATTGGATCATTTTCTTCCATTTTCAACTACTTTATTAATTATAAGGTTAGAATTTTAATTAAAATGGGCATTAATACACTCATTCCATATACCAACTAATATGGTGAAGTCTTAACCCCCTGTTTGGGTGTAATTCAATCTGCCCATAAGGCTACCTTTAGATGTTCATGCCATCCTCTCTTATGGTCATTACCCATTCTCTTGATGAGTCTGATTAGATTCTTATTGGTTGATTTTGCTATACCATTTCCTTGTGGATAATAATTTGAATAAGTCTTCATATATATATATATATATATATATATATATCATTATTTGGCACAAAATCAGATACCTTTACCCCAAGGAATGCCTTAGCATTTTTGGATATGATAGTATAAGGAGGTCCAAATATAGTGGTAATCTATTCTAGGAGACCTAGGATCACATTTTATGTAGCTTTTTTTAAAGGAATTGACTTAGTCCATCTTGTAAAATAAGTAGTGGTAGTAAGAATCCACTTGTGCCCCACACTTGAGACTGGACTAATCATCCTAATTAAATCTAGGGCCCATTAAGAAAAAAAATCTTCAACAATTATTGGACTGAGTGGCAAGGTTGTATTTCTCCTCTTACCCATGTAAAACTGACAAGATTGACACTTACTAACCATGTCATGGCAATCAGAAAACATTGTAGGCTAGAAGTACCTTGCCTAGATTATTTTGACAATAGTAGTTCTCACTGAAAAATATCCTCTTAGCTTCTTCTATTTCAATACACCTATGCAAGATTCTATGAAAATTCCTTTTAAAAAGGAAATTATCTATCATAATAAAACTTGATCCTTGTTGTTGGTAGTATCTTCTATTTTTAGGAGACAATTGTCTTAGATATTAACCAAACTTCATAAAATGAATTATATCAATAACCCAAGAGTCTATTTCATTCTCTTGTATCCATATCATGGCTTATATAATAGATTTTTCTTCTGATAAGGATACAAAATCTTGGGCAATGTATTGACAAAGACCCCTTCCTCTTATCATCTTAGTAAGCTTAACCTCAATATCATACTCTAATATTTTGGTTATCTAATTGTCTCTTTTCTCATTTATTTCCCCATCCATAATATATTCTCTGACACTTGGGTGAGCCACCAATACTATAGTCTTGTTACTTGTTACTAAGTGCTTGAATTTCTTTAGATCTTTTAAAATAACATAAGATTGCTTTTCAAAAAAATTATACATGGATTCATAATCTTGGAGGGTCCTTGATAAGAAGGCAATTAGATGCTCTCCTTCTTGTTCCATGTACTTTTGTGTCAGTGCTACTTCTATGCTATGCTCTGCTCCATAAACATACATGATGAAATCCTTGGAGAAATCTGGATTGCATAATACTAAGGTGGATACAATGGCCCTTTTAATATTTTTAAAAGCTTGTTGGCCTTCACTCATCCATTTGAAACTGAGATCATTTTTTAATATCAGAGTAATGGGTCTAACCATTCCATCAAAATTTGATATGAATCTACTTACAAAATTAATATTCTCAAGGAAAGATTGTACTACTTTCTTATTTGCTGGTAGTGGTAGGTCTGATATTGTCTTAACTCTATTTGGGTCTATGGTGATCCCTTATTTTGAAATAATGTGTCTTGTTGGGTGAATATTCTATTACCAGCTAACTGATGGAAAAAATAGGTTTTTTCAACCACAACATAAGGAGATTTATCGACCAAATATGCAGGTTTACCACATCAAAAGGGGACAAATCTCTCCTCTCATCAAGGGGAGGTTCCCTATAAATATGATGTGCTATATATATTAATATACTATAATTAAGCTAAAAATAACACTCAGGGGTAAAATAACATCATCCATCTCTCTTTTTTCAGAGATGATGTTCACAAATCAAAGGAGAAGTTCTGGTGAAATGATAGAAGGCACTTTTCTTCTTTTAGAAGTGTTGTTCAGTAAACAACAAGAATCTTTCTGGTAGTGACAAGTAAATGTAACAAGGCGCAATAACTAGTAGAATGAGGTGTAGCACAAAGTCTCCACCTCAACTACCAAAGAGTGAAATATATGAAGGACAATGGGGGCACAAAATCATCCCAACATCCTTTACATAGAAACAAAAAAACAAACACGTTAAGGACAATTATGGTAGCACAAAATCTCTCCATAGTCAGCTTCAGGACACCTTCCTGATTACTTCCACTAGTTTTACTTGTTAAATTAAATGGACAAGAATGCTTCTAGGAAACAAACATAAGAACAATTTCATAAATAACACAAGCTATTCCAATACAAAGTCTGAAAGGTCACTTGTTTTCTCATTCAAATAAAGAAATATGATTAACAATCTGAGCTCAAAGTCTCAAGAAATGCCTTTCAATTTGGGCAGAATTTTGCTTTTATAACTGAGAGATCTCATTTTCATAAAATAAGAGATTACAATATATATCAGCCAAGAAAGACTTGGCACTTTATTTTGTGGAAAGGCCCATGCTGCATTCAATGCCTTGAATGCATTTTTAGTTTTGTTAAGGGGTTATGCTGGAACAGGGCATCAGCCTTGACTTTGGTGTACAAAAATATCTCGAATGTCTTCTCCTCAGCATGGGTTGTATGGTCTATCTTCTGATATGTACATGGCTGTCCACTCACTTTTATTCAAAGGGAGAAAAATAGGCCACACCTTTTAATGTTTGTGTACTCAGATTTCTACTTGGTGGATTGTTCCACCTACCAGAATAACTCCTATGCAGATATTTCTAGTCGTTTTATCTTGTTCCCTCTTTATTTGCTATATTTTATCCTTATCTATGTGGTCTGAGCTCTCAGGTTGTCTCCTTTCCTTTCTGCAAGCTCTTTCAACTTCTCCATTAGCTGGTCACTGATTTTGGTTCTTCAAGTTCTGTTTTATATTTGAAAATAAACAAACATTTCATCACCTTGAATTTGACATCCATGGGGATGTCACTGGTTGCTGGTTACTTGAACCATATTGAACCAAGAACCTTTAAACCTTGAGAGTTCATTGGTTCCATGGTTCAACTATTTGGGTGGTTCAATTAGCTCCTTGGTTCAATCACTTCCTTTCCTCTTCGATTGAACCATCTCTTTGAACTTGTCTCTAGAATTTTCCACTTCCTTCCTTCGCTCAAAGATTCCTTGAACCTTTGAACCTTTGAACCAATTTGGTTCAAGGTTCAACGGTTCATTATCTTCCTCAAAATCCTTTTTTCTTCTAAGTCTCTCAAACTTTGAAATTCCTCCAGCTTTTTGTCTTTGGAACCCCCTAAAGGGAATGTGTCCCTTCGGGCCTTGAGAATGGTCCATTTCATGGTCACCGAGAGTCCCCCACAAGGGTACCTACCCTTTGGGGTCCTTCGAGCAGCCTTGTTCTTCAAATCCTTTAGAAAAAATGTTCGAAGGAAATTTTTCCTCTACCTTTTCCACTTTTTGTCAGGCCTTTCAACATTCCTTCAAATAAAATGTTTGAAGGATTTCTCTTGTAGAATTTTACCACAAAAAATCTTTTTGAAAGATATCCTTTTGTTCCCTGCCCTCCACAAGGGCACTTGTACTTCAAGCTTTGGGAGACTCCTTTGAGCCTTTCGATTGAACCAACAATGGTTCAATAGTTTAATGGTTCAATACTGTGTTCTACTCATCCAATTGACTGCTTGAACCAATCGCTTTGAACCAACCCATTAAACCAACTCTTTAAACTTTATTGAACTTGTTGAACCTTTGAACCTTGAACTCTTTTGGTTCAAGGTTCAATGGTTCAATATTTCTTCTTCGAAGTCTTCTTTTTGTTAAGTCTTTTGAAGCCATTGAAATTTTTGAAGTGGTTAAACTTTGAACTTGCTGAAGCACTTAACTCTTTAAGTCTGTTGATTTCATTAAACCTTTAAACCCATTAAACCTTTGAACCTTTGTAGGTAGGGTTCAATGGTTCAGTGGTACATTCCATTTGTTTGAAGCCTACCAATGGACCTTTTGGTTGAACCTTGACGTTGAACCAACCTTGAAATAGCTTAAGTATTGGGAACTTGTTTCTCTGTGAGAGCTCACGTATTAAAGTTATTGAACCCATTCAACCTATGAGTCCCTTGATTGAAAAAGCTTGAATAATTGAAGAATTGGAGAGCTAAGAATAATTTTTGAGAAGGGAAGAGATAAATTTGGCTTGTAGGACCAAAATAGTTGATATGTTGTCCCCAAAAATGAGTGACAGATTTTGGGAACAATAGCTGGCTCTAGTTGGGGAACTTCCATCGATTGTAAGAACAATCAAAGAGAGTAGAAAATAGAATCTCTAGTGCCTTTAAGTATGCCATTAGGCTATGGATTCATGCTCCCCAAAAAGAAAGGTGCCAAAAAGAAATGAAAATAAACAACATAAAACAGAACTAAAGACTATACACATATACATATGTACAACTGACTTATCTAATACTTCAAGAATTGAAGTGCTTCAGATGCTACCCATTGTGAGGTAGAGAAAAGGGCATGCCATCTTGATACTTCAATAGGAAACTATTTTCACCATTGAGATGATGAATAACAAATGAGCCTCTCCATAGGGAATCGAATTTCCCATGCATTCCCTTTGGTTCTCTTCTCTTGGTCCATAACAGAACTTGATCTCCAATCTAGAAATCACAAGTTTTTGCCTTTTGATGAAAAATCTTCTTTAATAGACTTTGATGCACAACAATTCAGTCTATCACCATAGTTTGTTGCTCATCCAACTCAGTCAGGCATATGATCCTTTTGTCAATGGAGCTTTCATATGTCTGATCTTCAACCGCCTTTGCCAATTTTAGTGCTAGTAATTCTAGGGTGATTGGTATCTCTACATTGAGACCATACAAAAGTTGGAATGGTTACATACCTATCACCCTCTTGGGTGTAATTCTGTTTGTCCATAAAGCATCAACCAATGTTTTGTGCCAAGTTTATTGATTGTCATCCACCAGCTTCTTGATGATGGTCACTAGGTTCTTGTTACTCGATTCTGCTTGGCCATTCCCTTGTGGAAAATAATTAGAGAAGTGAGAGAGGGTAATCCGATAATAAAAATAAAATTGAGTAATCTCCTGGGAAGAGAAACAGGCTACATTGTTTGTCACAATCTTGGTTGGGACCCCAAATCTAGAAATGATGTTTTTCTTGAGGAAATTGCATACTACTTCTGAAGTAGCATGCTTAGTTAGAATAACTTCCACCCATTTGGTGAAGTAATCCATGTTTATGAGGACATCATCATGTATATCACTTGAAGATGGCTTTACAGCACCAATGAAATCAATTCTCCATTGCTGAAATGGCTCTTCTATTACCACTGGCTTAAGAGGCAAAGTAGCTAACTTGGGTCTTCCAACAAATTGTTGGCACAGTTCACATCTTCGTACCCATTTGTATGCATCTTGAAATAGATTAGGCTAATAATACCTAGCTCATAAAATATTATGGGAAGTTACAGGCACACAAAAATGTCCTCCATAGGCTAGATTATGAAAGAACTCCAAAAGTTGGTTTTGCTGCACTTTATCTATGCAGCGAAGAAATACCCCATCAAGGTTCCTCTTATATAGCCTATTGTCCCACAGGATAAGGTTGGTAGATTCTAACCTGATAGTCCTCTTTTCTTCATGAGACAGGTGAGCAAGACACTCAACATAGGAGAGGAAATGAGCAATATTTGAATACCACTCACTCGTGGTGGTGACAAAAAGGACTGTTGGTGTGTCTCCCACTTCTATTTCTTTATGCCATGTTGCTTTTGGTATGTTTTCAACAATTAATTGGCAAAGACCTTTTCCCCACACAAGATTGGTTGTTTTAATTACCAGATCAAACTCCTAGATTTTAGCAATCTAATTGCCCCTTTTGGTTCCAAACTCTTGCTGAGTTAATATAGACTTGACTATTGTATCAAGAACTAGGGCAATAATATGGAAATTTAGAATGTAAAATTAGAAATGCTTTATTGCTTTTACCACTGCGTAAGCATGCTTCTCTAGATTTAAATATTTTAGTTCATGAGCTTTGAGAGGATAGCTCATGAAGGATATGGGAGATTCCACACCTTCTTTGTTTTATTGAACCGGAATTGTTGAAAGTGTGTGATCGGAAGCATAACTTATATTGTGAAATCTTTGGTGTAATCTGGACAAACCAAAATTAGGGCATGGGAAATAGATGTCTTGATGTTCTAAAATGTTGATTTGCCTTCTTTGGTCTAGTTGAAAGTGGGCTTTCCTTTCATCATGTCCACAATGTGGTGAGTCTTCTCTGCAAACTTAGGAATGAACCTTCATAAAAAATTCACCTTTCTGAAAAAAAAGTGAACTGCAGTCTTACTTGTGGGCAGAGTAAGTTCTTGGATGGAATTGACTCTTTCTGAGTCAATCTTTATACCTTCTCAGGATACAATATGTCTAAGAAGTTTCCCTTTTGTTACCCCAAAAATAAACTTCTTGGAATTTAGAGAAATGCCATTCTATCAACATCATTCCATCACTTGTTGTCGATGGCGCACATGATCAGGACAATGCTTGAAAAAGACTATTAAATCATCAAGGTATACCATAATGAACTTATCCATTTCATCTTTGAAAGCAAGGCCCATTGCTCTTTGAAAAGTGGCACCAACATTTATTAGGCTGAATGGCATTCTTTGATATGCAAAGGTACCCCAAGGTGTGGTGAAGGTAGTCTTATGTTGGTCTACTTCACCAACTTCCACTTGATTATACCCTAAGAAGCTATCCAAAATTGATAACATCTATTAATCAGTAACCATCTAAAGGACTTGATCCATGATGGGTAGAGGATAGTTATCCTTTAGAGAGGATTAATTCAAGTTTTTGAAATCCATGCAGAGGTAAATTTTGCCATTCTTTTTTCTCATAGGAACTATGTTTGCAATCCATGTGGAATGATGGATTGAGAAAATTATTCTAGCATTCAGCATTTTTTTTATTTCATACAAAATAGTACCTGATATCTTCAGATTATAGTACCAAGATTTCTGCTTGTAAGGCACTGAATCACTCTTGAGAGGAATTTCATCATGAATTTCTTTAGGCCTGAGCGACTTCAGGTCATCATAGGAGTATGCCATAACATCTATGTATTGGTAGAGTAGAGTAGTAAATTTGAACTTTTCTTTTGGAGTGTAGCACTTTTCAATGTTCAACATCTTGGGATTTTCTTTGGTACCCAAATTTATCTGATCAAACTCTTGGGAGGATCTTGAATCCATTTGTTATTGTTTGATGAACCTGTCGTGCTTGTCAAATAATTTCTCAAGGGAAATCAATCCTTTGGGAATTTTATTTCCTTTTAGCTGTAGGAATTCTTCATCTATGTCTAAACTTATTTCAGGGATTGATTTAAATTTTTGATGCTCACTGCCTTTGAAGTGAAGCTATTCAATGCTACCTTTTGTTCCAGAAAGGTGATGATTTGGTTGTCGCCATTGAACACTTGCCAATGATGGGCATTGTTAAGCACACTTAGTTGAAAGACCAATTTGATAGTGTATCTGTCTCCCTTAAAATTTTGGTGAGGAACTAAAAGAGTTATAGAAATATCTAATGCATTAGCTCGGTCATTGAATTCTCTGGGCACTGCAAAGATACTAAAAGTATCAAAGCTTTCAATTTGATCCCAAACTAGATTGTGGTAATGGAGAAATCTCTTATTTTTGGTTTGGTACAGGTTTTTGACCTGGCAAACCACCAACGCAACATCTCCTTTGGCATGAAGGAGTTTGACACCCTTATCTTGAGCAGCTTTCAACCCGATTAATAGAGATTCATACTCGGTAGTGTTGTTGGTGTTGTTAAACTACAATTTGTATGAAGAAGGAAAAATATCTCCTTGAGAAGATATTAGAACAATCCCAGCTCTAGAATTGGTGGAAGAATAGCTGCCATCAAACTCCAGAATCTAGACATCATCAAAAATCGATTTTTCTTTAGATTTCTCTTTAATTGGAGGGGAGGATTCTTCTGGGCTTGCACTATGTCCTACCAATTCTTCTACTATTTGGTCTAAATCAATTGTCAAGCTATCACATTCAAAAATTTTATCAGATGCCACATGAACCTCCTCTGTGAATAAGAAGTAATTACCTACACCTGAAGACTCAAATAGAATTTGAGCTTCAGGCACTGATGTTTGAGTGACAATGCATTTTACCTCCTTCTCAGGGAGTAATCTCTGCATCACACCTTTGATCAGGATCCTCACTTCAGACAGGTCCATACTTAACTCACCACCAACATCCTTGCATAAATTTCACCCAAGAAGAATGCCGTATGAGGTTAGGACATCGGCCACCAGGAATGTCATCTTAATTCTCTTATTTGAGAATGCTGCAAATGCAAATTGGGCATCTTTGATTTGTCCCAAAAGTGGCACTTCTTTGTTCTCCATAGAGAATCATCTCCCAAATGTCTTGGTCAGTGTGAGACCAAGAGATTTTGCCACTTTGGTAGGCATGACATTGTTAGATGCATCTGAGTCTATGATACAATTGTTCAACTGGTGTCCATTTATCAATAAGGAGACATAAAATGGTTCTATCCTCCCAAGAGCAATAGGAGGAGCAATGACAAGGTTATTTTGGGTAGATGTGGGAGTCACCTTTAGAATAACTGATCCTGTAGGGATGATTTTATTCATTACACATTGAACCAACCTATCCAATTGCTCAAGGTTGGATTTAGGAATTCAAAATCAGACATTTGAATTTTAGTTTTCTTGACATGGTTGACTATGTCAAATGTCTAAAATGAATTAGGAATAGGGAAAAGAAGTTCATCCTTTTAGTTTTTAGAGGGGAGGACTGATCTATGAAATTGAAGTTAAAGGTGAAGGCGTACTTGAGGTACTTACTTTTTTATTACTCACTGGGTCCTTTTGCTGGAAAGGCAGAGAAGTTCCTTGTGTAGAAATTGAAACTACTGGTTGAGGTCACTCCTCTATTTTTTCTTTATTAACTTTCTGGGCTAACTAGTTCTGAGACCAGTTGAATACAGTGTATGATCCATCAAATGCTTCACCTTTACTTCTGGGTTCATCTTGGTAATTCAGAAAACCAATGTTGGAGTTGCTAGTTAATTCTTCTTCTCCCTCTGTGAAGAGATTAGCGTCATCTTCTGGGTTCAACTCAAGCTGGAAGGAGAAATTAGATTTTGTTTTTAGATATCCAACTGATGAATTAGTTGGAGGTGCTTCAATGGCAAGTTTCCCCTATGGGGGAGGAAGACAATTTGGTTGTCCTTGATTCTTGGCAGTGTTGCCTTGATATGATTGATTAGGGAATGCCCTCTTTGGTATATCATTGTACGAAGAAGCAGAAGACATCCCTTGTGCCATTTTCTTCCTAAGAGCTGGCAACTCATTTGCCAACTTTTGCACCATTGGATCAATGGTGCCTGTAGATGGACATTCAAAGAATGAAGAAGATTTACCTCTATTTGGATCTCTCTTTATCTTCCTTGCTAAGATGAGATCATCTTCCACCTCAGTAGCCAAATCTTGCACTATAGCAAGGTCTATGTGGCCAGCACGTCTTAATAAGAAACTCACTTCAGGTAGCTGAGAGTTGATGAAGAATTATTTAAGGTTTTCAGTTGTTGGTTGAGTAATTATAGGAATCTTATTCTTCAACTTGTCGAACTTGGCTATGAAGTCCCTCATAGGTTCATGAGGCTCCTTCTTCATCTGTGTGAGCTGGGCCAACAAGGCATGCACATCTTTTGCAGTCTTGAACCTTAATTTGAATTTAGCTTTGAGAGTGTTCCAGTCAGTCACTAACTGAGCTTGTAGATGGTAGAACCAATCTACAATAGTGCCTTGCAATGTTTTCACAAATAGCCTAACTGCTATGTTTTCATCCTCCACGCCTATCACACCACAGGGTATGCTGAAGGCTACAATATGTTTATCAGGATGAACTCTCCCATCACTAAAGAATTTGGGGAGTTTTTTCCTTGAACTACATGGTAGCTCATGTAGAGGTGGAGTTAAATTGAGTGGGCCAAAAGAGTTACCCTAAGGGCCTTGAACTGCCATGATTTGACTACTAAAGGGAGGGATAACAAATGTCTAAAGGGTATGTATTGACAAAGCTCTACTAACAGTAGAAATAGATGCTTTGCCTAGTAATGAAGACCTAAATTTTGTAGGAGGAAAACTCTTGGTTCACTGAAGGTGAGATGGTGAAGGGAAAGTATCAAAAACACTTTACTGAACTAACTCAAATACATGGTCAATAATACCTTGAGATCTCTAGCTTCTTGTATAACGTGGAGATTTTAGATTATAAAATTGAAATGAAAAGAATTAGAACTACTTCAATTTGAATCTTGAGGCTTCAAACTGTGCATTCTTCCCCAACAGAGTCACTAAAAACTGTTAGCGTGAAGCTGGTAGTGTTCTTTCCTACTTCACGTCGTTCCCCAGCGATATGAAATGCTTCAATTTGAATAGATTAGAAAAGGACTGAAAATGCTCATCGATCCCTAGTGGAGTCACCAAAAACTATTGGGTGAATATTCTGTCACCAGCTAACTGATGGGAAAAATAGGTTGTTTCAACCATAGCATAAGGAGATTGATTGACCAAATGTGTAGATTTACCACATCAAAAGGGGACAAATCTCTCCTCTCATCAAGGGGAGTTTCCCTATAAATATGAGGTGCTATATATATATTAATATACTATAAATAAGCTAAAAATAACACTCAGGTGTAGGATAACACCATCTATCTCTCTTTTTTCAGAGATGATGTTCACAAATCAAAGGAGAAATCTTGATGAAATGATAGAAGACACTTCTCTTCTTTCAAAAGTGTTGTTCAGCAAACAAAAAGAATCTTTTTGGTAGTGACAAGTAAATGTAACAGGGTGCAATAACTAGTAGAATGAGGTGTAACACAAAGTCTCCATCTCAACTACCAAAGAGTGAAATATACAAAGGACAATGGGGGCACAAATTCATCCCAAGATCCTTTACATAGAAATAGAAAAACAAACACATTAAAGACAATTGTGATAGCACAAAGTCTCTCCACAGTCAGCTTTAGGACACCTTCCTGATTACTTCCACTAGTTTTGCTTGTTAAATTAAATGGACAAAAATGCTTCTAAAAAATAGACATAAGAATAATTTCCTAAATAACACAAGCTATTCTAGCACAAAGTCTAAAAGGGCACTTGTTTTCTCATTCAAATAAAGAAATATGATTAACAATCTGAGCTCAAAGTCTCAAGAAATGCCTTTCAATTCGGGTAGAGTTTTGTTTCTATAACCAAGAGTTATCCTTTGCATAAATAAGAGATTACAATATATATCAGCCAAGAAAGACTTAGAACTTTGTTTCATGGAAAGGCCCATGCTGCATTCAATGCCTTGAATGCATTTTCAGTTCTGTCAAGGGGCCATGCTAAAACAGGGCATCAGCCTTGACTTTGGTGTACAAAAACATCTCAAATGTATTATCCTCAGCATGGGTCATCTATTTTGTTTTTCTATATGTACGTGACAGTCCACTCACTTTTATTTAAAGGGAGAAAAATAGGTTGTACCTTTTAATGTTTGCACGCTTAGATGTCTACTTGGTGGACTGTTCCACCTACCAAAATAAATCTTGCATAGATATTTCTAGTCTTTTTCTCTTGTTCCCTCTTTCCTTTTTGTATTTTGTCCTTTTCTATGTGATTTGAGCTCTTGAGCTATCTCCTTTCCTTTTTATAGGCTCTTTCGACTTCTCCTTTAGCTGGTCACTAAGTTTGGTTCTTCAGGTTCTGCACCATATTTAAAAATAAATGGGCATTTCATCACCTTGAATATGATGTCCATGAGGATGTCGCTGGTTGCTAGTCACTTGAACCATATTGAACCTTGATCCTTTAAACCTTGAGAGTTCATTGGTTCCATGGTTCAACTTTTTAAGTTGTCCAATCAGCTCCTTGGTTCAATCGCTTCCTTTTCTCTTCGATTGAACCACCTCTTCAAACTTGTCTCTAGAATATTCTGCTTCCTTCCTTCACTCGAAGCTTCCTTGAACCTTTGAACCAATGAACTTTGAACCAATTTGGTTCAAGCTTCAATGGTTCATTCTCTTCTTCAAAATCCTTTGTTCTTCTAAGTCTCTTAAACTTTGAAATTCCTTTAGCTTTCTATCTTTAGAACCCCCAAAGGGAATGTGTCCCTTTGGGCCTTGAGAATGGTCCATTTCATGGTCCTTGAGAGTCCCCCACAAGGGTACCTACCCTTTGGGGTCCTTCAAGTGGCCTTGTTCTTCAAATCCTTCAAACATTTTATCTAAAGGAAATCTTTCCTCTGCCTTTGCCTCTTTCTGTTGGGCCTTTCAACATTCCTTCAGACAAAATGTCTGAAGGATTTCTCTTATGGAATTTTGTCGTGAAAAATCTTTCTGAAAGATATCCTTTTATTCTCTACCCTCCACAAGGGACCTTATCCTTTAGGATTTTGGAGACTCCTTTGAACCTTCTAATTGAACCGACTGATTGAACCCACAATGGTTCAACAGTTCAATGGTTCAATGGTTCAATACTGTGTTCTGCTCATCCAATTGACCGCTTGAACCAATCGCTTTGAACCAATCCCGTTGAACCAACTCTTCAGACTTTATTGAACTCATTGAACCTTTAAACCTTGAACTCTTTTGGTTCAAGGTTCAATGGTTTAACAGTTCAATCTTTCTTCTTCGAAGTCTTCTTTTTGTTAAGTCTTTTAAAGCCATTAAACTTTCCGAAGTGGTTAAACTTTGAACTTTTTGAAGTAGTTAAATCTTTAAGTCTGCCAATTTCATTGAACCTTTAAACCTGTTAAACCTTTGAACCTTTGGAGGTAGGGTTCAATGGTTCATTCCATTTGTTTGAAGCATGCTGATGGACCTTTTGGTTGAACCTCAACATTGAACCAACCTTGAAATAGCCTGAGTGTTGGGAACTTGTTTCTCTGTGAGAGCTCGCCTATTGAAGTTGTTGAACTCGTTGAACCTGCGAGTCCCTTGACTGAAAAATATTGAATAATTGAAGAATTGGAGTGCTCAAAAAAAAATTTGAGAAGGGAAGAGAGAAATTTGGCCTGTAAGACCAAAATAGTTGATATGTTGTCCCCAAAAATGAGTGATGGATTTTGGGAACAACATGTCTGAGTAGCTTACCTTGAGGTACTCCAAATACACATTTTTTAGGATTTAGAGAGATCTTGAACTCTTGGTATCTCTAAAAGATGGCCTCTAATTGATCAAAATAATCTTTAGCAGACTTGGTGAAGATAGTGATATCATCTAGGTAAATTATAATCATTTTATTTATTAGCTCCCCAAAAGTAATGTCCATTGCTCATTGAAATGTAGCCCCAGTGTTGGAGAGTCTAAATGGCATTTTTGTATAAGTAAAGTCCCCCACTTTGTTTTAAAAGTGGTCTTGTGTTGATCCTCTTCTATCAACCATATTTGATTATAACCCGAGAAGCTATCTAATAAGGATAATCTCTCTACTCCAACTACTATCTACAGAATTTGTTCCATTGAAGGTAGGGGTTAATGATCTTTAAGAGAAGCTTTATTTAGATCCATAAGGACCAAGTTAGAGATCCATATGGAATGTTTGATGGGAAGTATAATCTTGGACTCCAATAATTTATTAAGCTCTTCTGCCATGAGAGACTCAATTCTTGGATTCACTGGCCTTTGTTTTTGGCAAATGGGTTTTGATCCTTTTATCAGGTCGATAGTATGTTGGAAAATTTATTTTTTATAACCATGAAGATCCTCATATGTCTGTGTTATCACCTTATTATACTTATTGCACAAAAGATACCATTTTATTTTTGAGTGGTAACCTTACCCACTTTTATCTTTCTCCCCTTTGAGATCTCAACTTTTGAATAATCTTCTTTGCTTAATATGAACTTTCTTTTGTCCAAGTTTGCATCATTAGGGTTGAATAGATTCTCAAGGGTTATCAGTTCCCTTGGAAGCTTATTGGACCTTAGTTGAATTATTTGGTCACCGTATGCCTCTTCAATCTTAGGCTATAGTTGGTTAGCAAATTCTCTTGATTGATGTAGAAATAAAATGATCTAAAGATCGCTCTCAAACACTTGCCAATTATCTATGTTGTCAGGAATGGTGGGATGTATGACCATTTTGACTGATTCTTTGTTAACCAACAGATCTTTGGTTAGATTGAATTGGGATCTAATTTGAGCCATTATGTTTGCCTCAACATTTTGAGACCTTGGGATAACTTTAATATTAAAGCCATCAAAACCTTCAACCAAGTCCCACACCCTATAATGGTAAGACCTCATTCTTAAATTTTTCACTGCTATAGTCTCCCTGATTTGCTTGACCACTAGTTTTGAGTCACCAAAGACTCTCAAATTATTTATGCCTTCCTTTTAGGCAAGGATTAAGACATGCACTAGATATTCATACTCAGCTTCATTGTTAGTGCAACTAAATTGAAAACATAGTGCCTTAAGGATCTTTTTCCCTTTTGGAGAGATAAGGCATATGCCCACTCTTGAGCCATTCTTGTTTCTTGCTCCATCATAATTCAAGGTCCATATCAAAGAATAATCTATGGGACTCTCCTTTTCATTTATCACCTCTATCATAATCATAGGTATCTTAGGATTCTCATCATAAATCACATAAGTTCCCAAACTAGTGGAGTCAAAATTATCAAAAGGGTCTTCAGGTGTCATATCTGAGAGATAATTTTCACCCTTTTGATTATCATCATCTTCGGTGCATTATTTCATATAAACTCTTTCTTCTCTGGTGATCATTGCATGAGATGCTTCAAAATTTGATATTGATTTATCAATAAAATGCTCTTTGATAAAATGTTCTGATAATACCTTCATTTTTGAACCATACTTGGTTATTAGAATAAGATGTGACTAGTCAAGATACATGTACCCTCTAATTTTGGTTGTAAAGTCCTTAGATAAGCATATAGAAAAATGGGAGGGATATTATGAATACTATATCCTATAAAATAGCTATGTTTTGGAAAGAATATAGCTGCAATGGAAGCCCTCTAATTATCCCTATGGTTTGTACTGATTTCCCATCAAGATGTATGACTCATTTAGCTAGTGGTTCATACTTAATATTTAGGGTGTTATATATTGACTTAAGCATGACCATGGTACTTGCACTTGAGTCTATCATAGAATAAAGAAGCAATTTATTACCCACTATAAGAGTCATATAGAAAGGGTTAGGTTTATATTTCTTTACCTCTTCATTGGCATTCACTAGGGCTGATGGTTGTTGTGGCTAAGATGTTTTTAATTGATATTTGCCTCTATTTGATGGAGTTTCCTTTGTGTCACTAAACTTTGGCTCATTTTTATCCTTTAGTGCTTCTTGTAATAGTTACTTTTGTTTAGGAATGGCTAACATATCCCATAACGAGACATTAACATGAGATTTCTTTAGTATTTCTACCATATTAATTGGTTTGAGAGGCTATACTTTGGAGTACTATGGATACCTTATCCTTTCAACTACTTGTTGTTCCCCAAAAATGTCAGCTATTTTTGGGACAACATTTGAATTATTTTGGTCCTACAAACCAAAATTATCTCTTCCCTTTCCAAATTTTGTCTTGGGAATTCAAATTCCTCATTTTTCAAGCTTTTCAGAAATCTATGGACTGTAAACAGGTTCATTTCTTCAAGTTCAACATGCTTCATGACTTCTGCGGGTGGGTTCAATCAAAAGAATTGGTTTCTAACAATTGGTCATTTTCAGAATTGGTTCATCACCTTAATGCAAAGAGTTATTTCCATTGGCAAGCATCAACAATAGGTTCAACATTTGGTTCATCTTTTGGTTCAACGTCAAATCGTTCAACGATTGGTTCATCACCAAAGTTCAAAGGTTTAATCAAGTAGTTCAATGCTTTGTTTCAACATTTGGTTCATCCACTTAGCTTCAGCGATTTGATTCATTCAAAGGTTCAATCAAATAGTTTGTTAGTCAGTTTAAATGTTTGTTTGAACCGTTGAACCAAAATTTGGTTCAACGTCTTGGTTCAATGAAAAGGTTCAAAGCCTTGGTTCGACGGTTAGTTCAAACACATGGTTCAAAGTCTTGATTCAACAGAATGGTTCAATGAAATGGTTCAATAGTTGGTTCATCTCCAAAGTTCAAAGAGTTTCCCAAAGAAGCCTGAAGGCCATTCAAAGACTACCCAAAGGGTAGATACCCTTGTGGGAGGCTCTTCCCGACTCAAAATGGGTCATTTCTTAAAGCCCGAAAGGACAAGTTCAATCCAAAAAAGTGCTAAATAGAAAAACTGAAAGAAGACAAAGGAATGTCGTACCTAAAAATGTCAAATTCAACACAGTGAATTAGATGTTGATCTTTTAAACATATAGACCAAAATACAATCACAGATCTCAAAGCCAAGACCAGCAGAAAGTGGAGAAGGAACAAAAGAGTAAACTAAATCCAGGACCCGATTCATTTAACTAGACAAGGAAGAATGATGAAGATAAGATCAGATCACCAGGTGCACATTAGAAGCTGCAACTTTCAATAAGCATGACTTATTTCCTTGCATTGATAAAATCAAATGGGTAAAGCGCTCCTAAGTTCTGGTGTGTCTTCTTAACAGATTCCAATGCAAAATGATGTATTGATTGTTCCCAAGTCCTTCTTGAAGAGGCTATATAAGGGACTTTCTTCTATTGTAATAAGGATCTCTTTTTTGACATTTAGAATGAAACTCTACCCAAATTGAGAGGCATCATTGAGACTTTTGTTAGGATTAAGAGCATAATTGATTACCTTGTATAAGCAACTAAACACGAAATTAAACCAGAAGTAAAATGTAACTAGAATTCAAAAATAACACAGAATATGAGAGACAATACAATCTTGTATTAACACTCTTCCAGAAGGAAATACAATGAAGAAATCACACTCTTCCCACACCTCTTGGGCATACAGTAATTCTTCCTCAAGAGTTCTCTCTCTCTACCAATTACAACCACAACTCAATAACCGAGTTGTTCCCTCCACTAGTCAGTAACAATACTGCCAGTACCAAGTACTCAAAGTACTCCAAGTAGATCTTCCTGATCTTGCAACAACCTACAAATCAACTTGATCTTACTTACCATGTAGATCTCCCCTGATCTTGCAACAACCTGTAGATCAACCTGATCTTAGAATTGGAAGGATCTCTTCCTTGTCCTTGATTACAACACAGCCCCATGGGTCTCTTAAATAGATCCCATACAAACAATAATTAGACTTCCTAATTATAATAATTAGAAACACAGACTCAAGACTAAAATTAGTCTTTTACATGCAAACTGGCTGTCCATCTAAAATTAGACCAATTCTAGAAGCGCATGCAAATGCACACACACAGGTTGCCGACGTCAGTTCCTGTCTGACCGTTGTCAGTCGACCCATAACCAACATCAGTTGCTCTACACATTAAATATGACTGATGTCGATTGATCAGACTGACGTCAATTGCTCTACAACTCAACAACCTCCTCCATTTGTATCAGTGAAGCTTTTAGCTCCACAACCTAACAATCTCCCACTTGGAGATAAACAGCTACACCTGTACCTGTACCTATACATCCTCTAATTTTGTTTCTTAGCTTGTATCCCTCTTCAAGTTCAATCTTGAAGATGAACAAAAGTTGAATGAAGATTCAACTTATCCTTTGTTCTCGGCTTTGTTAACATACCTGCAAGGTTTCTATCTATATGGATCCATTCTAGCTTCAACTCACCATCCTCCAATACCTGTCTAATGAAGTGGTACTTAAGCTGTATATATCTAGTTCTTGAATGAAAGGCTAAATATTTTGAAAAATGAATTGCTCTTTGACTATCACTGTACAATTTGCAACTCTCTTGCTCCTTTCCCAACTCTTCCATGAACCGTGTCATCCATATCATTTCCTTGCTAGTCTCTGTGATTGCAACAACCTTCTGCATCTCTAAAATCTAGCTAACTTCCGTACCACCAATAGTGAACACATATCTTGTGGTGCTTCTCCTGTCATCCAAGTAACCTGCCATATCCGAATCTACATACCCATGTAGAGAAGTGCTTGACCCTGCATAGCATGAATCCCTGCTGCTGGTCCCTCTCAGATACTTGAGAATCCACTAAAATGCTTTCCAATGCTTCTTTCCCGAATTGGCTACAAACTTGCATACAACTCCCACTTTTTGGGTAGTATTAGGTCTAGTACACATGTACTCAACCTCATCATGTGATTTGGGACACTGTTCTATGAACTGTCCATCCATAGGTGTGCTAACTGATTCTGCATCCTGCATATTGAACCTTTCCACTACCTTATTCACATAATCATCTGGAGACAAAATCAACCTGTGACTTTCCCTATCTCTAGAAATACTCATGCCAAGGATTTTCTTTGCTACTCCCAAATTCTTCCTGGCAAACCTCTAAACTAATTTTACTTTTAGCTCAATAATTCCCTACATGTATGAACCTGCAACAAGCATATCATCCACATACAGTAACAAGATAATGTAGCTAATATTATCCAACTTGGTAAAATAAACACAATGGTCACATTGACATTGACTAAAGCCATGCTTTGTCATACACCTGTCAAACCTTAAACACCATTGTCCTGCAGCCTGCTCAAGACCATAGAACCTAGCCTTCTATCTCACCTATCCATTCTCTCCTTTCTTTAACCTAGGAATCCATTCATCTTTCAGTGCTTTCTTTTCGGCTGGCAACTTTACCAAATCTCCCATTTGGTTCTTTTCCAAGGAATCAATTTTCTCATTCATGCCATGCTCCCACTGTTTCCTAGATTCTACCTGCTCTACCTCTTTAAAACTTCCTGGTTCTTAACCATCAATGAGAAACAAGTAGTATAAAGAAGGGGAATAATGAATTTGAGGCTTACTTACCCTTTTAGTCCTCCACATGGGCATTTGAGACTCCTTAATAGCTTGCTATCTACCCAAAATCCATTTTAACAGTGATCGATCTCGGTCACCTCTGATTGACCTTGGTCTGCACCCGACCGATGTCGATTCCACTTGATCGCTGATGTTGGTTCCCTGACTGACATTGGTGTCCACCTGGTCACTGACGTCAGTTCCCTGACCGACATTAGTATCCACCTGCCTGACACCACCGACTCTGGTCTGCACATGACCGACATCGATACTTGCCTGTTTGACATTGGTTCCACCTGACCAACATCGATAACTGTGTTTTCTTATGAGTGATGACTTTTTACCCGTGAGCTCACTTTGGATCATAACCTTGTCCAAATTGCCCTGCTCAAAATTATTCAGGCCCTTAAGCTGATCTCTGTACATCATCTTCTCCTTGAAAACCAAGACTTTCCTATTCTTGTCAAAAACATTAGATTTCCTCTTCCTACAATAGACACGATCCTTTCTTGTAGCATACCACTGTGATCCTCCAATAGAAGCTCCCTTATTTGTTGACCCAGCTTCAAGAAACCTCACTTTCTTCTGTTGCTTATAAAAATCTTGATCTATGCTTTCTGAATCTAAACTCTTACCTTTTGACTCAAGAACATGCATCCCCTTCTTACTCATGTGACCAAGCCTATAGAGCCACATCTTCACATCTACATCTGAAGTAGATAAACCAAAAAGAGAATCAGTAATAAAAGTAGACAGATAACGAGTACCTACTTTCTTACCTCTTGCTAAAACAAGTGCACCCTTGGAAACTTTCTAAGATTCCACTGTAAGAGTTACTGTGCATCCCTCATCACCCAACTTTCCAATAGAAATCAAATTTTGCTTCAGACCTGGGACATGCATGACCTCCTTCAACATCCCGGTGTTGCCTGTCTACAATTTTAATTGCACTTTCCCTTTGCCAACCATTTGACAAGGCTTACTATCCCCTAAATAAATCTTTCCAAAGTCTCCTTGGACATAATCATGGAAAAATTCTCTATTTGGGGTTGCATGGAAAGAGGCACCAAAATCTAAAACCCAAGATTCCACTTTATCCAAGGAACATATAAGAGCATCCTGTGCAACAATACCTGCAACATCTGCTTCTTCATTTCCTTCATGCTGATCTTCTACCAACCAACAATCTTTCTTTACATGCCCTTTCTTTCCACAATTCTAGCAGATTATACTGTCATACCTGGATTTGGATCCCCTGCCTATCTTTGACCTTGATTTCCCTTGCTCGACCTTCTCTCTTTGCCATCCCCTACTTTTAACACTTAAAGCATTACCTGATGTCTCACCTGTGCTTTTTTTGCAAATCTCTTCATTCAAAATTACACTAACAACATCATCAACTTTCAAGATATTTGAAGCAGATGCAATATTACTAACTGCCATTACCAAACTATCCCAACTTTCAAGTAAAGAACATAAGATTAAGAGAGCCTTAATTTCATCATCAAAAGCTATATTGACTAAAATTAACTGGTTTACCAAACCATGGAAATCACTAAGATGACTATGTACAGATCTACCGTCTAGCATTTGAAAATTAAATAATTGCTTCATAAGAAATACCTTACTCAAAGCTAAGGGTTTTTCATATAAGCCAAAGATTCTATTAACTCTACCATTGTCCTTGCTTGAGATAAGTTGGAAACCACAGAAGCTGCCAAGGTCAGCCTTATAGCTCCTAGAGCCTTTTTGTCAAGAACCTTCCATTCTTCATCTTGCATACATGTGGGCTTACTCCCACCCAACGATAAGTATAGATCTTTTTGATACAGATAATCATCTATCTGCATCCTTCATAATTGATAATTCTTGCCATTGAATTTCTCCATTCTTAGCTTACTTTCTTCTACCATTGCTTTACTCTCACTCAATCAGAAACCCCTGAGAGTGACCTGTAATCAACAAACACTAACCTGCTCTGAACCAGGCTCTGATACCACTTGTCAGTGTACCTAACTTGGCTTTAATACCACTTGTTATAATTAAAAGCACAATTGATTACCTTGTATAAGCAACTAAATATGAAATTAAATCAGAAGTAAAATGTAACTAGAATTTAAAAATAACACAAAATATGAGAGATAATACAATCTTGTATTAACACTCTTCCAGAAGGAAATACAATAAAGAAATCACACTCTTTCCACACCTCTTGAGCGTATAGTAATTCTCCCTCAAGAGTTCTCTCTCTACCAATTACAACCACAACTCGATAACTAAGTTGTTCCCTCCACCAGTTAGTAACAATACTGCCAGTACCAAGTACTCAAAGTACTCCAAGTAGATCTCCCTGATCTTGCAACAACTTGCAAATCAACCTAATCTTACTTACCATGTAGATCTCCCCTAATCTTGTAACAACCTATAGATCAACCTAATCTTACAATTGGAAGGATCTCTTCCTTGTCCTTAATTACAATACAGCCCCATGGGTCTCTTAAATATATCCCATACAAACAATAATTAGACTTTCTAATTACAATAATTAGAAACACAGACTCAAGACTAAAATTAGTCTTTTACATGCAAACTGACTGTCTGTCTAAAATTAGACCAGTTCTGAAAGTGCATGCAAATGCACACACACACAGGTTGCCGACGTCGGTTCTTATCTGACCGATGTCAGTTGCTCTGCACACTGAATATGACTAATGTTGGTTGATCAGATCGACGTTGGTTGATCTGCAACTCAGCAACTTCCTCTATTTGCATTAGTGAAGCTTTTAGCTCCACAACCTAACAACTTTGTGCTCAATTTGTTGATCATATTTTATTACTAGAATAAGAAAGCAAGCAACTTTTTCAGACTTTGTGCTATGATATCTTTGTTGTTGAGGAAACTATTCTTATGTCTATTTCCTTGATTTATTTTCTATTTCACTGATTTAACAAGTAGGATTAGCAAAATTAGATAGGAAGGTGTCCTAAAGAATCAACTGTGGAGAGACTTTGTGCCCCCATAGCTACCTTCAGTGTGTTTTCTCTTTATTGCTATGTAAAGGACTTTGAAAAGACTTTGAGCTTTCATTGCCCTTCATATATTACTCTTAAGCATTTTAAGTAGAGACTTTGTGCTCTATCTTGATTTGCTAGTTACCATACTCTCAGTTACATTCTACTTTTATTTCCAGGAATATTCTTGTGGTTGGCTGAATAGTTATTTTGAAAGAAGAGGAGAGTTGTCTATCATTCCCTTGAGTTTTTCCTTTGTTTTGTATACATCATCTCTGAAACAAGAGAGATGGATGTCTGGTCCTATCTCTAAGTATTATTTTCTATTTATACAAATACATAACATATCCACAGGGAACCTCCCCTTGATGAGAGGAGAGAGCAGTCTCCTTTTGATGTGATAAATTTACACATTTGGATGACTAATCTTCCTACTTTGGCTGATAAGACCTATTTTGTTTATTAGTACACTGATATACAAAATATTCAACCAACAATTTTTTGTGACTCCACTGGGGAAAGAGCACACATTTTAAAGTCTCAAACTTTAAGCTAAAGTAGATCCTACTCTTTTCCAATCTTTGTTTTGAAATCTAGAAACTTCATGATATACTAGAGGTCAGAAATCCCAAGGTGTTGTAGACCCTACTTTTGAGTTGGTGTAGTAGAATAATTTTGAGTTGTTTTCTCCACAATCTCACCTTGGATGAACTGCTAGTCGAGCTTTGCCTACCCACACTCTACCTGGATTAGTGATCCCACTTTTGCATAATCAAATCATGGCTCAAGGACCCTAGGGTAATTCTTTCAGTCCCCTGAATTTGACTCCACCTCTGCATGAGCTTCCATGCAGTCTAAGGAAGAATTTTCCTAAATTCTTTGGTGATGAGAAGGTTCATCCTGATGAACACATTGTAGCTTTCAACATAGCCTATGAGGTAATAAGGGTGGAATTTTAAGATATAACAGTCAGGGTATTCATGGAGACACTATAAGGTGCTGCTGCTGATTGGTTCTACCACCTACAGGCTGGGTCAGTGACTGATTGGGACACTTTGAAAGACAAATTCAAAGCAAGATTCAAGTCTATAGAAGATGCACATGCCTTGTTGGCCCAGCTCACTCAGATGAAGAAGGAGCCTCTTGAGCCTATGAGAGAGTTTATTTCCAAGTTTGACAAGCTGAAGCACATGATTCCCTTGGTCGCCCAGCTGACACCTCAGAACTTCAAATGCTTCTTCATCAACTCACAACTGCCTGAAGTGAGTCTCTTGCTAAGACGGGCCAGACACGTAGACCTTGTTGCTACTCAAGACTTGGCTACTAAGGTAGAAGATGACCTTATCTTGGTAGGAAAGATAAGGAGAGACCATAATAAAGCTAAATCCTCTTCATCTTTTGAGTACTCCCCTATAATCACTATTGATCTAATGGTATAAAAACTAGTAAATAAAATGCTATCTCTAAGAAAGTAAGTAGTGCAAGGGATGTCATCTGCTCCTACATATAGAGATATGCCTAGGAGGACTTTCCAGAATCAGGCATATCAAGGCAATGATACCAGGAATCAAGGATAGCAAAATCGCCTTCCTCCCCCACAGAGGAATCTTGCCCTTGAAGCACCTCCAAACAACTTGGCATTTGGATATCTTGAAGCTAAAGCAAATTTTTCATTTTAGTCCGAGTTAAATCTTGAAGATGATGCTAATCTCTTCATTGAGGAAGAAGAAGAATTAGCTGGCGACTCCCATATTAGTTTTTTGAACTATCAGGATGAACCCAGAGTGAAGGCCATGTAGCTTTGGGGTCATATGCTGTATTCACCTATTCTAAAAATAAATTAGCTCAACAAGCTGATAAAGAAAAAGTAGAGGAGTGACCTCAATCAACAGTTTCAATTGCTAAGCGGGGATCCACTCTTCCTTTCCAGCCAAAGGACCCAGTGGTTTCAAGAAAGGTAAATACCCCTATGCCTTCTACTTCAATTTCACAGTCCAGTCCTCCACCTTTAAGAAATCAAAAAGATGAACTCTCATCCTCTGCTCTTAGCTCATTTCAGGCATTTGATGTCATTGACCATATAAAGAGAACCAAAATTCAAATGTCTAAATTTGAATTTTTGCAGTTCCATCCTGAGCAGTTAATAGACTAGTTCAATGTGTTAAAAATTAAGACATCTTTGTTAAAAGAACAATCCCCAAGGTGACACATGATGCTACCAAAAATTTACCCACTAGAAACAACCGTGTCACCATTCCCCCTGCTGCTCCCGGTAGGACTGAACCTTTTTATGTCACATTGCTGATAAATGAATTTAAGCTGAATAATTACATCATTGATTCTGGAGCTTTAGATAATGTCATGCCTATTAAAGTGGCTGAATCCCTTGGTCTCACATTGACCAAGACATTTTAGAGATGTTTCTCCATGGAGAATAAGCAAGTACCATTGCTGGGACAAATCAAAGATGCCCAATTTGCATTTGCAGCCTTCCCAACAAAGAGAATCAAGATGATTGTCTTGGTGGTTGATGTCCCAGCATCTTATGGCATTTTGCTTGGACAAAATTTTTGCAAGGATGTGGGAGGTGAATTAAGCATGGATCTATATGAGGCAAGGATCCCTGTCTAAGGCGTGATGAAGAGATTGCTCCCTGAAAAAGAAGTAAAATTTGTGGTCACTCAGACATCAGCCCCTGAAGCTCAAATTCTTTTTGAATTCACAGGTATGGGTAATTATTTTCTATCTATAGATGGAGTGCATGAAACACCTAAAAGTATCAACTCAAAAATCAATTCAACAAGAACAACAAAAAAATTGGTAAGCTATAGTAAGATCAAGAAGGATTCTACATTTTTGATGAAGGAAAGTCTAAAGAAAAGTCAGTATCAGATGGAATATGTACTTTGGAATTTGATGGCAACTATTCTTCTACCGATTTAGGGGTTGGGATTGTTTTGATATCTCTTCAAGGAGATATGTTCCCTTCATCTTACAAATTACAATTCAACAATACTAACAATATAGCTGAATACGAATCTTTGTTGCTGGGCATGAAGGCTTCTCAAGAAAAAGGCATTAAGTTTCTTCATGCCAAAGGGGATGCTTAATTAATAGTTTTTCAAGTGAGGAATTTATACCAAACTAAGAATGAAAGATTACGCCACTACTATAACTTGATTTGGGACCAAATTGAAAGTTTTGATGCTTTCAATATTTTTGCCATACCTAGAGAGTTTAATGACAGAGCTGATGCACTTGCTATTTCAGGAATTCTCTTAGTTCCTCATTCAAATTTCAAGAAGACAGGTATACCATTGAGATGGTTTATAGGCCAAGTGTTCTTGACAATGCTGATCATTAGCAAGTGTTCAATGATGATCATCAAATCATTGCCTTCTTGGAATGAAAAGATAACTTTGAATAGCTATGTTTTGAAGGCAACAAACCTCAAAAGAATGAATTTGTGTCTGAATTCAGCTTAGATATAAATAAAGAATTATTACAGCTGAAAGGAAACAAAACTCCTAAAGGCCTGGTTTCTCTTGAAAAGCTATTTGACAAACATGATAGATTCATTAAACAACAACAAATAGACTCGAGTTTCTCTTAAGGATTTGATCAAGTGAATTTGTCTACTAAAGAAAATCCCAAGATGATCAATATTGGTAAGTGTTGCACCCCTAAAGAAAGATTCAAGTTTACTTCTTTACTCTGTCAATACATGGATGTCTTAGCATATTCTTATGAAGACTTGAAGTCTCTCAGACTAGATGAAATCCACCATAACATTCCTTTCAAGGCTGACTCAATGCCATACAAGCAAAAATCGAGACAGTATAATCCAAAAATGTCAGGTACTATTCTGTCTGAGATAAAAAAGATGTTAAATGCTAGAATCATTTTCCAAATCCATCATTCTACATGGATTGCAAACATAGTGTCTGTAAGGAAGAAGAATGGTGAAATTCACATTTGTGTAGATTTTAGAAATATGAATCAAGCATCTTTGAAGGATAATTATCCTTTACCAATTATGGATCAAGTGCTTCAAACAGTGACAGGTGCAGAGATGTTATCAATGCTGGATGGTTTCTCAAGTTATAACCAAGTTGAAGTTGGTGAAACAGACCAACATAAGACTGCATTCACCACACTTTGGGGTATATTTGCATATAGGAGAATGCATTTTGGTCTAATAAATGATGGTGTTACTTTTTAGAGAGCTATGAATCTAGCTTTCAAAGATGAGATTGGTAAATTCATAGTGGTATACCTTGATGATTTGACTATCTTTTCAAAGCGTCGATCTGATCATGTATGCCACCTACAACAAGTGCTGGAACGCTACCGCCAGAATGGTATTTTCTTAAATCCTAAAAATTCTATTTTTGGAGTAACAGAAGGGAAACTCTTTGGACACATTATGTCTAAAGAAGGCATAAAGATTGACTCAGACAGAGTCAAGTCTATTCAAGAGCTTAATCTGCCTACAAATAAGAATGTTGTTCATTCTTTCTTTGGAAAGGTGAATTTATTATGGAGATTCATCCCCAAATTTGCTGAGAAGACTAGACATATTGTGAACATGATGAAAGGGAAGACTGTCTTCAGCTGGACTAAAGAAGGCAAATCAGCGTTTCAAGATATCAAGACTACCATTGCTCACGCCCTTACCTTGGTTTATCCAAATTACCACAAAGATTTCATCATATACAATTATGTGTCTGAGCATACTCTTTCAGCGATTCTTATTTAATAGGACAAAGAAGGTATGTAATCACCCATCTCTTTCATGATTTTCCCTCTCAAAACTCATGAGATGAAATATTGAAATATAGAGAAGCATGCTTATGCCTTGGTGAAAGTAGTCAAACATTTTTGCTTTTATATTTTGAATTCACATACTACTGCCCTAGTGCCTGATACTACAGTCAAGTCTATATTAACTTAGCAGGAGTTTGGCACAAAAAGAGGTAATTGGATTACAAATATCCAAGAATATGATCTGGATATCAAGTTGACAAAGCTCATCAGAGGTAAAGGCCTATGCCAATTGATGGCTGAAAATAAGCCAGAAGATACACAGCATGAAGAAGTTGAAGTGGAAAATACTCCAACAGTCCTTTTTGTCTCCACTACTAATGAATGGTACTCAGGTATTGCCTATTTTTTGACTTATGGTGAATGTCCTACTCATTTGTCTTACAAAGAAAGGAGGACTATCAAGTTGAAAGCTACCAATTTTATCCTTTGGGATAACGACCTATACAAGAGAAGCATAGATGGAGTATTCCTTCACTGTGTAGACAAGGAGCAGTAAACCCAACTTTTGAAATCTCTCCACAATATGGCTTATGGAGGACATTTTTCAGCTTTTGTGATTGCTCACAAGATTTTGTGAGCCAGGTATTACTGGCCAACTCTTTTCCAAGATGCACATAAGTGGGTGAGAAAATGTGAACTCTGTCAGCAATTTGTTAGAAGACCCAAGTTGGCTGCTCTGCCTCTCAAGCCAGTAATCATAGTAGAACCTTTCCAATAATGGAGACTTGATTTTATTGAAACAATAAACCCATCTTCAGGTGCTGGACATGATTATGTCCTTACAGCAACTGATTATTTCACCAAGTGGGTAGAAGCAATTCCAACTAAGCATGTTACTTTAGAAGTTGTATGCAACTTCCTCAAAGAAAATATTATTTTCAGGTTTGCAGTTCCACTCAAAATTGTTACTGATAATGTAGCTTGTTTCACCTCTCAAGAGTTTACATAATTCTATTTTCATTATGGAATTACACTCTCTCATTCTTCTAATTATTTTCCATAAGGGAATGGACAAGCTGAGTCCAACAATAAGAATTTGATAACTATTATCAAAAAGCTAGCAAATGATAATCAAAGGACATGACATAAAGCATTGGTTGATGCTCTATGGGTAGACAGGATCACACCAAAGAGGGCAATTGGTATGTCTCCTTTTCAACTTCTTTACGGTATTAATGCTGAGATACCAATCACCTTGGAGTTACCAGCCTTGAAATTGGCAAAGGCCATTGAAGATCAGACCTATGAGAGTTCTCTTGACAAAAGAATCATGTGTTTGACTCAGTTGGAAGAATAGAGAACTATGGTGGTAGATAGAATTGTTGCTCATCAAAGTCTGGTAAAGAAACTCTTTGACCAGAAGGTCAAAAATCATGATTTCTAGATTGGAGATCAAGTCCTGCTATGGGACAAAAGAAGAGATCCAAAGGGATGCATGGAAAGTTTGACTCCCTTTAGAGAGGCCCATTTATAATTCATCAGCACATTGGTGAAAACAATTTTCAATTGAAATATCAAGATGGCACACTCTTTTCTCTGCCTCACAATGGGCAGCATCTGAAACACTTCAATTCTTGAAGTATCAAATTGTTGCATATGTATATATGCATATTTGTATAGTTTTTAATTCTATTTTGTTTCATTTGTTTCTATTTTTGAAGCCTTTCATTTCTGGGTAGCATGACTTGATAACCCAATGGTACACATGAAGACACTAGAGATTCTAGATTCTACTCCTTTCAATTCTTTTTGCAATTGATAGAAGTTACCCAACTGGAGCCAGCTATTGTCCCCCAAAAATTTTAGCTATTTTAGGGACAACATTTGAATTATTTTGGTCTTACAGACCAAGATTATCTCTTCCCTTTCTAAATTTTGTCTTGGGCATTCAAATTCCTCATTTTTCATGCTTTTCATAAATCTACGGATTGTAAACAGGCTCATTTCTTCAAGTTCAACGTGCTCCATGACTTCTACAGGTGGGTTCAATCAAAAGAGTCAGTTTCTAACAATTAGTCATTTTTAGAATTGGTTCATCGCCTTAATTCAAAGAGTTATTTCCATTAGCAAGCATTAGCAGTAGGTTCAACGTTTGGTTCATCTTTTGGTTCAACGTCAAATGGTTCAATGATTGGTTCATCGCTAAAGTTCAAAGGTTCAATTAAGCGGTTCAATGCTTTGTTTCAACATTTGGTTCATCCACTCAGCTTCAGTGCGTTGATTCATTCAAAGGCTCAATCAAATAGTTCATCAGTTAGTTCAAAGCTTTGTTTGAACCGTTGAACCAAAATTTGGTTCAACATCTTGGTTCAACGAAAAGGTTCAAAGCCTTGGTTCGACTGTTAGTTCAAACACATGGTTCAAAGTCTTGGTTTAACAGAATGGTTCAAACATTTCGTTCAATGAAATGGTTCAACAGTTGGTTCATCACCAAAGTTCAAAGAGTTTCCCAAAGAAGCCTGAAGGCAATTCAAAGACTGCCCGAAGGGTAGATACCCTTGCGGGAGGCTCTTCTCGACTCAAAACATGTCATTTCTTAAAGCCCGAAAGGACAAGTTCAATCCAGAAAAGTGCCAAATAGAAAAGCCAAAAGAATAAATAGGAATGACGTGCCCAAAAATGTCAAATTAAACATAGTGAATTAGCCATTGATCCTTTAAACATATAGACCAAAATACAATCATAGATCTCAAAGCCAAGACCAGCAGAAAGCAGAGAAAGAATAAAAGAGTAAACTAAATCTAGGACCCAATTCATTTAACCGAACAAGGAGGAATGATGAAGATAAGATCAGATCACCAGGTGAACATTAAAAGTTGCAACTTTTAATAAGCGCGACTTATTTCCTTGCATTGATAAAATCAAATGGGTAAAGCACCCTTAAGTTCTGGTGCATCTTCTTAATAGATTCCAACGCAAAATGATGTATTGATTGTTTCCAAGTCCTTCTTGAAGAGGCTATATAAGGGACTTTCTTCTATTGTAATAAGGATCTCTTTTTTGACATTTATAATGAAACTCTGCCCAAATTGAGAGGCATCATTGAGACTTTGTGCTCAGTCTGTTGATCATATTTTATTACTGGAATAAGAAATCAAGTGACTTTTTTAGATTTTGTGTTGTGATATCCTTGTTGTTGAGGAAACTATTCTTATGTCTATTTCCTTGATTTATTTACTATTCCATTGATTTAACAAGCAAGATTAGTAAAATTAGTTAGGAAGGTGTCCTGAAGAATCAACTGTGGAGAGACTTTGTGCCCCCATAGCTACCTTCAGTGTGTTTTCTCTTTATTGTTGTGTAAAGGACTTTGAGAAGACTTTGAGCTTCCATTGCCCTTCGTATATTACTCTTAAGCATTTTAGGTAGAGACTTTGTGCTCTGTCTCGATTTGCTGGTTACCATACTCTCAATTACATTCTACTTTTATTTCTAGGATTATTCTTATGGTTGGCTGAATAGTTATTTTGAAAGAAGAGGAGAGCTGTCTATCATTCCCTTGAGTTTTTCCTTTATTTTGTATGCATCATCTCTGAAGCAAGAGAGATGGATGTCTGGTCCTATCCCTAAGTATTATTTTTTATTTATACAAATACATAGCATATCCACAGGGAACCTCCCCTTGATGAGAGGAGAGAGCAGTTTCCTTCTGATGTGATAAATTTACACATTTGGACGACTAATCTTCCTACTTTGGTTGATAAGACCTATTTTGTTTATCAGTACGTTGATAGACAAAATAATCAACTAACATTACTGTGTTGGAGATTCCTTGAATATGTGTAGTCATTGAAACTTATTGTATTGTAATAGGGACCTAAGGAACTAGAGCTAATGTCGACTTTTTTGTTTCAGTATTAATAGTAGGAATAACATCTATAGACTTTATCATTCTCATTTTTGATTATGTAAAATAATCAAAATGAATTGGGTTCTTAGAGGTAGATGCCTCATTAATGAACATAGATTCTTCATCTTCAATCCATGAGAATAAAGCATGTTCAAGGGAAATGTCTCCTTGTTCCAATGACATGTCTTGCATTTAAGTCACCATGGCTATATTTTTAACTCTAGGTGACTGTTATGGTCCTGATGAGGTTGTTTCCTATTTTCCGATTCTTCTTTGTTTAGCTACTCTTTGTTGTAAATTTCCCATAGGGAAATATCTAGGCATGTGAGAGTCATTACAAGGAAAACACCATTCATTTGTCTTTTTCACCACATTATTTTGGCTAGGGACTAGTTCTCTTCTTGAGCTTGGTGGAACTATCTAAAATGGTGTGGGTATAAGGACAATATGGTTATATGGTTGTGATGGAGCTGAATATTAAGTCCCTTAATATTGATTTGGTAGATATGGGGGTCTATTCCCTTGGAAGCCTTGATAAAGAGGTCATTGATATGAAGCTTGGTTCCTCTTAAGATTGAGAATTTCATTAGAAAAGCTTCTAAGGATGTTCTTGACATCATTGATCTTTGATGAGGAAGAAGATGGAACTGTGGCTAATGTTCCATAAGATGAAGGAAATGTGTATAGATAAGTATTGGTCTGAGAAATTCTAGGAACCTCTTATTGAATAGGGAGAGATAATTCAGGAAACATAAGCATAGGAATCCTTGGTGGTAATTTCCCAAAATCTATCAAATTATTTTTTACTCTCTTGGTGACTAGATCATGATTGAGATATCAAAACTAAAATCCTTGAGATAGAAAATGATTGCCATACCTATAGGTGGTCGAGCTGAGATTGGGATTCTTAGCCATGTCTTTTAAAATCTAGTGTTGAAATCAATCATTTCTTCTTAGGGAGCTCTCTTAATAGTGAATTATTATTGTAGGAGGGATGACCTATCCCCCTTTTCATTGAATCTATCATATAATGTAGTTCCTAATTGGTCTCAATTTATAATAGAATTTGGCACTAAAGATCTATACCAATCAAGAGCCCTTCCTTTTAAAGAGGTAGCAAGTAGTTTTAAGGCTACATTATGTTATGTGATAAAGTGGATAGTACATACATCATCCACATCTTGAAGATGCTTTGATAGAGTCTTGAAGTCCTCTCTAATAAATTTATGTAATACTTTTAGAGCATTTGCTGGAATAGGATCCTATGTATCAGGAGGTGTTGGTAGGATAAGTGGATTTCCACCATTCCAATTGACAAAGTTCCTAGGTGGAACCTGAATGGCCATTTGACTTCTTAGTGTATTTTGTTGAGTTGGCCTTCTTCTTGAAGTAGTTATCAATGGTGATATTAAGAGTCCTAGATTTATAACAGATTGAGATCTTGTAATTGGTCCATAATTCTCTCTTCTTGAAGGATTTCCACTCATGCACTTTTAATTTAACTTCATCCCACCAGGCATGCCAAGAAAATTGTTGATGCTTAATTTTGTAACTAATCACGAAAGTTGTGGGAAGTTTCAAAGATGTAGGACTTAACCCTTGAAATAACCTCCAGATTTTAAAGAAGCTAGATCTTCTCTTTGGAGTTTGATGTAAAGGTAAAAGAAATAATGCATAAAATAAGTACTTAAACTACTAAGGTGATACGCCAAGATTGTATTCCTCTACCAAACAACACATTAACTAGTACTAACAAAATTCACTAAAAATATTAAAGAGAATAAAGCATGATCAATAATTCCAACATAGACGATAAACTAATTAAAGGCTCATAATAGAAAAGATAACTTGAATCATCATCTATCCCAACAACATAGTATTATATTTAACAACATTCATTGAAAAAATTAAAGAGCATATAAAATGATTAACAATCTCAATGTTTATGCAAAGCTAACAAAAGGCTCATAACAAAAAATGAGAAGCAAGAACGAGAAACATACTACAACTACATAGAACACCACTCTATGTTCATAGTTTTATAGGAGAAAAATGTACATAAGGCAAAATGAACAGAATAAAATATTCAATCCCTCAAGAGAGGCACCTATTAAGGTATTAAAATGCTTCAAAAACTAGCTCCTAAACTTTCTATTGATTTAGATGAATCTCTAGTGATCTCTTCCTCTGTTTTGATCCTTTGATCTACTACTTATATCCCAAAATATCCATCATGGGTCACTGCCAATCGCTTGGACTCTAACCACATGTTCATAAATTTTGGATCTAAAACCTGCATGCCATTGTAACTAAATAACTTGGAGCTTAATTCAATCATTTTTTCTAACTATCTCTTTCATTTTGTTTCAATTGTTACTCCTATTTATCTTTAACCTGTAGTATCTAGAAGCATGGACATGTTGAGGCTTCTATGGCTATTAATTACTTGACTCTACCTTCCTTTTCATTCTATAAACTCTTTATCTTTCTTGGCTCTTTTGGGCTTTGGGACCCACTATGCTGACACGTGATAGCTTCATGCTCAATAAAGGCTTTTTGATATTCACTTTCCCTTGGAAGAGTGCCAAAGTGACAAGTGACATCATCCACATGCATTTGAGTCTTAAATATTTTCTCTAAGGCTTTAATAAAAAGAGACTCCTTTGAGGCTTAACGCTTACCATTAGATTTATCATTGTGATCTGCACTGTTGATTCACTATTAACTCTTTGACTTCAAAAAAACTTGTTGTTTATCCATGTGGTAGCCTTGCCCTCAACAAAGGCTTTTTGATACTTCATTCTCTTTGAAAGAATACTGAAGTGACAAGTGGATACCTTCCATTGGTGTTAGATTCTTAAAGATTTTTCAAGGTTTTAATAAAAAGAGATTCCTTTGACCCCATAATTAATATGACCTAAAATGTTATTTAGCCACCTATATACTTAGCTGAATAATATATGTGTGTCCCAAAGTAAAAAATAAAATGTAAAATTTTTATTCTAGAGGAAACAATCGAGATAATGTCTCCTTGCTTGCTTATCTATAACATAACAAGTTAAAAGTTTATCCCAACCCTTTTTGACTAATAAGATGTTCCACACATACTATACCCTACTCAATCCTAATGATAGGTACATAAATATTTCTTCAAAATAATATGATTTAAGCAAAAAAGAGAATAATATCAACCTAATCAAGGGTATATAATAACATAGAAATTATAATTAACTTATAGTTCTTAATCTAAAACACATATAATTTCAAGGTTTTCCACTCCACATGGTCTAGGTTCACATGTTACATAAGGCAATGAATCTAAAAATTCACAAGTGGAAAGTAGAGAACTAATCATCTTAATAACAAAAATCTTAAATTACCCTCACATGGTAAAAATAAAACACCACAACCCAAGTTATCGAAACCACATACTTACCAAGTTTGTAAGAGTAGAATCATAACCTAATTCCATAATCAAAAGGAAAATATTAACCACAAAGATGCATCAATCCATCCAATCCTGCAACTTCTCTCAACAAGAAGTAGAAAAATCTATCCCATGAAGTCACATGAATAAGATAAAAAAACATTTGAGAAATAAGATTCCATTTAAGGAAACACTAAATCAACTTCATGAAAATATGAATCCACTCCATGGCTTATAATGATGTCAAAATAAGGGTGAGTGAATAACAATGCACCTCCACACTAGCTAAGAGAGAAGACACCTCTTCCTAATCCACATGAACATAGGGGCGCCAATCCATTAAATAACTCCTAACACATTAGAGTCCTCAACAAAATGACTATACTCCACTACAAGGAGAATTCCCATTGCACTAGGTGGTGCCAATCTAAAATGGTCTTATAAGATTTCCCACTCCAAGGATTAGTGTATAAAAAACACAAAACTAATGCATATATACTTAAGTGAGAAACATCCCATACTTTTTAAACATTCACAATAGAAAACAAAAAAGGTAAAGGTGACTAGATTACCAAGAAAGGATGTAATCATTCTCAAGGTGTCAATCTAAATGATCGTAAAATATTATAGGAACTCTTATTCATGACTCAATAACTATGCTATGCAATCACCTACCAAACATCTTATACAACCATCACCATCGAGACACTCGATAAACCAACCCTTTAACAACTCTAAAAGGGTATGAATTCTCCTAAAGTACATACTTAATGTACCACACATATTTCATTATTATCTTTTATAATAATACAAGTATAAGAAAATGCTAATGGACTCATTAGGTTATAGAGTTCAAGCCATGACTCTGATATCACATGTAACAACCCTACTGGGTTTGACATAGAAAGACATGATTTTTTTTATTAAACACATATACTATAAATAGATTGCACCATGATAATATAATCAAATTTCATATAAGATACTTTAAATGTGATAACTATAATGGAACATACTACACCATACATCATTGATCAATATCATCATATCATAATACAAACATAAAAAGTAATTACAAATATCCAGCCACTACTGGTACAATATACAACCACTGCTATCAATCTATAATAAATAGATAGTTACAACTCTTCATGATAATATTTCCAATAATAAATATAATACAATATAATGTACATAAATAAGATACATGGCTCCCCAGAGCATGAGTTCCCTGGACTCTCCAGTATCTGTTGTAATCTCAAGTGTCATCTCACAATTAGTACTATTATGGGGAGGGAGAACATCATCTGAGTGATTTTAAACACCAACCACAGACCAACAATCCCCAACACTAATCCCATCAAGGAATGGCCTTCCCTTCATGGATGAGTAGATAGTGATGGCATTGGAATCTAGAAAGATAAGGTAGCACTTATGTGTTGTATAATTTATAAAACTAAACATACAGTGTATCATAGAAAACTCATTCTATTACAAGGTATCACGCAAACATGTAAATCATACTCATGAAATGATAATGTCTCATTAAACATATGAAATGACAATGTCTCATTAAACATACTTTGGCCAAAGTTTTCAAGAATAATAAATAATAATGATCTATATATCAATCAAAATTCATACACACCACTTGATCAGATTGCCTTCATTTGCAATTGTGATGCTAGTAAGACAGTGAAGTTTGTCTCATTCCTTACTTAGTATCAACAATGCGAGATTGGTTAACATAATATAACTAAAAGATTCATATAATTTACATCCTAATAGCAATCATATCATATAACATGCTAAGCATAGAAGTAATAAAAAAACATACATTTATTCCATCAAACGTATGAATGAATCACACATTATTATCTATCCCATATTAGAAATAATGATTATAGTTTATACCATTTGAGTAAAATACACATTTAACTGTAGATTCTAATTACCATAATTAATTTACAAACATAATACACCATATTATAACCTATATTATCATAGTCTAGTGTTCTAAGGCATAACTACTAATTTTCTATAATCATTATTAATAAAGTAGTCATAAATACATGGAGAGATAAACTTCTAGACATAGCAAAGAAAGTCTCAATTTCTATGAACACCTAATATTCTATTCTAGCATTTGTTATACTCCTAGGGGTTGTATGCATGCATACATAAAGTCCTACTAACTTTCACAAAACATACTATTCATAGTAATAATCAACACACATACATTTAATTAATCAAACATAGGTGTGAGTATAGACATAACAATTATAGTATGTACCACCTAAGTATAACATACATTTATATTGTAGTACTCTATGACATCCCATAATATCATAGTTATTTGTTTGTGAACATAATAACATAATTATGAATAACCAGTCTTATAATTCCAAGAAACAACTGACCTATAATTATAAATAATAATCCAACAAGTGCGGGTTTATACCACCCATGTATACCCTATGGTTAAATTGCATACTACTATAACTAATAGGCATACATCATGATGCACTGTTATATGCTAAATATGTCTAAAAACTTGTACATATTAACACTCTCATAATATGTACCACATGCAAGTATTCAATGCTGAATAAATATAAACTAACAATTAGTCATAATATTTATAGAGAAATCAAGATCACATAACCTCATTATAAACTTTAATTTAAACATCTCATTCTATTTCTAGGATACTATTTTAATATGGTTATAGTTTTGGATCACTAATAAACTTTGTCTTAATTCTAACCACCCCTTGTTATAGGTATCTATGAGTTCTTGTACCCCATAATATATAAGTACTCAAATGATATGTAATTACTATACCACTATTCATTTATATTTCTTATCAAGAACTCCCTATGATTATAACAATACTTAGAACTTCCCTATTTACGAGGTATATTGACAATCTTTATGATAAGGGATTCTTACAATGTAATTCTTACTCATAGTTTTTATCTCTATCTAATAGATTTTCATACATAATTTCATACACAAGTTCTCAAGACAACATAGTCTTTCATATTTTTGTTTACATATGAGTAGTCAAAATATATACTAATTTATATTATATGATACATAAAAATTTCATGAAGTACACAAATATATGAGTCACTCAACACGTGATAATATACTAGTCAAAACTATGTAATAGACCTACATCCCAATGCATTTATATTCATATGCTATCAATGTACATGCCCTTGTACATATTAGTACATGTATAATACATATTAAACCCAAGTTTACAATAGATCAATATACAATTCACTAATCCAATGATTCTCAAAAGATATAAGGGAACTATGTTACAATATACTCATCCTTAACTATATATATGGCTCACAAATATAGTAATCATTAATGGAACTAGTACATTATTCCCCTAAACTAAAAATATTGATAACAAAGAATATATGATAATATAACAATATAACATGGGTACTTTACATGATAATATTTACATGATAGGATATTTTACACACCACATGACAATCTTTATCAGTAAAGAGATAAGGAATTATATATATGTACATTGTCATTATTGGACCCCAAATTTTGACTAAGTATTTTGGTGTAGAACCAACATGATGTGAGAGGACCTTAACACATAAAGACTATGGCATGGAACTAGCCTAGTGTAGAAGGACCATGACACAAAACCAATGAAGCATGAAAGGACAAGGGTGTAGAAGCACCAACGTGAGAAGACCCAGTCAAAGACAAAATATAACTATAAAGAACCTAAGACCATAGGACTCAAAAAAAATAATGAAAGACTTCGGGAGTGCATGGGAAGTGGGAGATGGTTGAGGAGTAATTATCAAGGGCCATGCAGACTTTAACCATCACAAGTTTCACATAGACCCACAAAGAGGAATACACATGACAACAAGGATCTAACATAGAACAATAATATAGGGGGAACATGGGCTCAATCCTTAAGAGAAAACAATTGATAAACTGTCATGACTCTTAGTATACTAAGATTAGGCCAATCACCCATGCTGTCATTTATTATGTAACCACTTAGGAAAAAACAAGTATAAAATAACCCTATGTGGAATCATGTAAAGTGACTAATACTGGATATCAATTAGTGACTTATAATATAGAATTATAGATATTACAATCAATCTGATGTTATTATTATAGATAATTGATGGTTATGCATATGATAGTGGATTTACATTGAGTAACTTATGGTTATAACTTAATATGAGATTTATATAACTTGTACTTAAAAAATTTATGTAACAACCTTTGAATTCTATGGAATTTATTCTCATAATTATGGTTGTTGAGCTTAATGAGACAAGGAATAAATTAGTGTATTTATTTTTCTATGTAGCTTCTAATTATATATAGGATCAAACTCAAGTAAATGACTAGTATGTTACTATGCAACATAACCCATGAGAACCAGTTTCTTAGTACATGCTTCGAGTGAGCTCACAAGACCGTAGTGTTACATGAAGGGATAATGTGTAATCTTGTTGGGACTACACTTCAGTGCTTCAAAATGTGATTAAAGAATAAAACACCAACATTTTAGTTCCCTTTTTGAGACCCATAACACTTCCTGCACAGTAATGGAAGATGATTAAGCCTATCACCCTTGAAAGTATTAAATAATAGATTACCGAGGTTGAGGATAATTTTCTGATCCCTTATATTGAACCAAGAGTTTCTGCATGTCATTGGGTAGAATAACATTTATATAATGCATTGTATGAAACCTTCTTTATTAAAATCCCTATTCATTTTCATGCTTGGCTATCTACTTATGCTCAAGGTCCATCACAAAATTTTGGAAGAAGACAAGTTTTGAAATTAGAATGTCAAAGGAATTTGGAATGACTAGGAACACTATGGATATGAGATATTAATATCTAGAGAGAGAGGAGAGGAGAGGAGAGGGGAAATGGTGAGTTGATCAAGGATATATGTAAAGGCAATCATGGTGGATGCACGCCACCTCATACTCATTCACCTCACTTTCATTCTGGTAAAGGAACTCCTCAATGGACAACAAGTGGTGGTTGTGCAATGTGAATAGATATGCTTGTCTAGTGGACTTATTTGCCAAAAAATGAAGTACTTGCACTTTTTAAAAAAGTGAATTAATACCAAACCATCTCATGGCCCCATTCATTTTAGGGATCCTTTCAGAATTCTTTGGAGGATAATTATAGGAATGATTTTTCACAAGACGAAGCAAGGGGAAATAGTGCTTTCTAGGCTAAGGGACTATGAAGGAGATCCACATCTATATGATAAGAGAAAGAGGATGGTCATCCCCAATGACTTAAAATATTTGAGGCTTCAACTAGGGCATAAGTATTACATTCTAGGAAGGCTTTCTCATGAAGTTGGTTGGTATCACTATGACACCATCAAGGAATTGGAAGATAAGAGGAAGGTAAGGTCTTAGAGAACATATGAAAGGAGGAAGCATTTGGAAAAATTGAGAACCAAATCAGATAAGGCAACTAATGAGCAGCTTGGCATTCAAACAAAGATTTTAACTCCAATAAAGTATTAGACAAGCTATCTTATACTTTGCCCAATTTAGGAAGTAATTTTGAATATGACTTAAATCACAAAGTATTCTATCACTTGAGAGTTTAAGCTATATAGATATTTTTAGCTAAATTATTTTTTTGTAAGCAAGAGCTCAACTACCTTGTTTGAAACATTTGTTCATGTCTAGGGCTGTTTTTGATATTCTATTTTTTCTTGCATACATTTATTGCAATGAATTTCAACTCTATACTTGGCTCAGTTCTTGAAATTATTAGAGCTTAAGTAGTTTGTTTGGAGGTATGAAGGATGTATAAATTTTGTGTATCATTTCAATTGAGTAGTTTATGTTAAAGATTTTGTCATTATTGTGTTGTTGAATCACAACTTATATGTTGTAGCTTAAAAAAAAAAAAAAAGATTTTTTTTTTTAGTTTTTTCAATGTTTTTTTAAATTTTATTTTAATGGTGTCAAGAATAGCTACATTATAGAGTATTATGTAACCACTTATTCTTGTCCTAAAGAAGCTAAGTTCTAAATCCTTAGAGAACTACATGGTTGGTATATTAGACATTTCCCACTAGAAGTTAAGAAGTTATTCATTTATTGTAGACTTAAAACTCTGCCAATGGAGGGCTAAATCCATCCTTGCATGAGCCTCACAATTGGAAGGGAAATATAGAGGTGTTGGTGAGAATATCAGGTTTAGAATGGTATCCAATCATCAAGCATTGTGAAAGTAAAAGTATGATGAAGCTCGATAAAATATTATAGGAGGAAGAAATGTATGAAGGGAATGAGAGAACTCAGGGGGTGCTGTTAGGATCTGTAGGGAAGCAAGAATGCACAAGTAGGACTCTATCACTTTCAAGCTGTACCCCATGCCAATTTTATCATATGAAGGAGAAACTAGATGTATAGACGAGACTAAAAAACCAAGTTTGAACCCCAACCACAATGCACACTCATGATTTTTCATAAGACAAATTACTTATACATAATCAGGATATATATAGTGTAGAATTAGAAACTAATTCTATAATGAAAAGTGTAGTTGAGCCAGTTTTAAGTCATACTAAATTAACACTTTCTTTTCCTCTTCAAGGGAACTTAATGGACCAATTTGGGATGCTTGGTAGACCTAGAATTAAGGTGGACATAGTACATGATCAAATATTATTAATCAACTAGTTACCATGCCCCACATCATGGGTATTGCTATTAGAGGCAGACTGGGGGGTGGTATGAGAGGAAGTGGTGGACTTACCCCTCAAATAACATGATCTAGGGTTCTCAATAGCCATAAACAAAATCATATTAGTTTCCAATAGTATAATATGAAATGACACTTCACCTACCTAAATATCAAGGTGTGGAGAATGCTACAAAACATTCCCATAAGTATAAACCCATTTGGAAGGCATGATACATCACTTCTTTTGAGTGAAAGGCTACCAAAATATTTGTGACCACACTTATGGAGAGAGTACACAAGTGGTATCATAAGTTTGACCCTTAACAAGTGATAATTGACTAATATTAGCTCAAAACAACATTCCTTCAGGAATTTGAAATTCCCAAATTTGAGCAACAAAGTATTACTGCATTGAAAGATATAAAGAAAGAACTCACTGAAAGTGTATGGGAGTATGATGCAAAGTTTAAAACACTTATCTCAAATATTTCATTTGAAATTAATTTTTATCAACATGCACAGTGTTTTGTGGGAGGATTGTTGCTTCCCTTCAAATAAAAACTATCCTAAAAGACTTTTACTAGCCTGCGTGAAGCTCTAGAAGCCGCCCTTTACATTGAAGTTGTTGGTAGTATTGATAGTGGGATTGGTACTTTCATAGAAGTATAAATATATTCAATGGCATCACATATTGAAAAACTAATTACAAACAATGCATGACACTCGTAATGGTATTTGGTGTAATGATTGTGAGTTTGAAGGTCATAATTGAAGAAACTACCCACGTAAAAACATCTACACTATAATAAAGAAATCATGTGAGATTTTCCACAAAGAACATAATGTATGATCTTATCCTCTCCTATAATGGGATAAATATTCTAAGGTGTCTGAATATTCAAAAATATGTGATGTCTACACCCATGATACAAATGATTATTGACTAATTAGTGATATACATGAGGCATGCATGTGTAACACCTACCAAACCTCTATTTCCAATAATAAAGATAATGATGGATATGCTATCATGGATGAGGTTGAGGATGAGGATGAGAATGTGGTTGTTTCCCACCAATAACATGTTATAAGTATGGATCACTAGATCACTACCAATGGGATTGTCTAGTGTATCCCACACGTGCTTTTTGTAAAAAGGAGCATCGGTTAGAAGAATGTCCTAAATTATATATGACCATCACTAAAGAGAGAAATGATAAAGGTACAAGGATGATTCACATTGAAAAGCCTCACTATAGGCTATGATCTAACACACCAACATGTCAATAGGTGAATATCACTATGCGTAGAGGTAGACAATCTTAGTCTACATCTACTCTTATTGAGAAGGTACAACATGATGAGCCTCGAGCAAGAAGTATCATGATGCCCACTAATAAAAGGATGTACTCCAAGACACTATGATGTTGGTATGAGAACTACAAGGATAAATTTATTTTCTTAAAGACTAAGAAGCCATACAACATGTTGATATGCAAAAGGCAAGAGAACCTCAAAATATGATGTGAGATGATTTTCAAGATCTTTACAAGAATATGTTAGATGAATACATTGTAATACAATTAATTACTTGGATTTAAAATCAGTTATAAGTACCAAATGAAACTTAACCTTAATTGACTTTGCAAACTAAGGATCATTGATTAAATCATGCTCGATGGCAAGATACCCCTATTCTTCCTAGCCCTCAAGAGGATAAAGAAATACTGATGAATGTTGCCATAGACAGTTGGATGATTCAAGACATTTTGGTTGACACTGGTGTTGGGGTTAACGTCTTCACCAAGGATGCATGGTGTAAAATGGCTAGTAAAACATTACAACCATCACTATACGTATTATTTATGGCTAATAAAACTTGTGCTCTACCCATTGGTGTCCTTAATAATACAAAGATCAATATCCTTAGAGTACCTTTCAAAGTTGACATTGAATTTCTCAAGTTAGCAGAGGTAGATGAGTTTATAGATCTATTCGGGTTACCTTGGTGTTATGAAAATAACATAGACTTCATCTTCAAAAATCATTACATCAGCTTTAAGAATATTGGTCAATGCATTGTTATTTCATTAGATCAAGCACATGGGCCTCCATACGTATAAACTATTAATATGGAAGAAGATATTAACCACATCTATAGCATCACAACTAGATATGGGGAACAACATGGTCCTACTCCTGATGGCATCTTACGGTGGATGGATACTAAGTCCCTTTCTGATACTACAAGAAATGTTTATAATTATTGGGCCTATGATGACTATGACCTCAATAGAAGAGTGTGAAGTGCCATTGGTAGTCATGAGAATGTTCTGCACTAGTATCATAAATGCCATAGGTTTGTTTACCTTATTACTAGACAAGTTATGAGAGGACTAATTATGAACGCACCTTTAGAAATACTTGATGAAGTTACTTAGTTTCATAGACAAATGGAAGTATGCAACTTCATCTAGTGCCTTGAAGACTTCTATAACTCCAACAATGATCATATACGGTCATTGGTTCACCTTTTTAATAACACTGCCAAAAGGTGGTGGTCTATCCATCATGAATGAATTCTCCATTGGGATCAAGTATGCTCTATTTTGCATCATTAGTTTCATCATGAAAACTAAGGGGAAAAATCATTTGTAGCTGAGTACAAACACCTAAACCCCATATAGATGCTTGTGAATCCATGTGGAGGACTAAAGAGTCATTCTTGCTAGAGTACCTATGGGTACATGCTTTCTATAGAACCTTATGAATGAGGGTGATATCATGGTATGTTCATGAAGAGTGACATATGGGTACCCATTTTTTTCATCTATTGAAATAAAACATGAACTTGGTATTATCTTATTCATCTCTAAGAATGGATTTGTACCTTACTCTCTAGGCCATGTGTGAAACATTTGTTAGTGACCCTATTTCTATTGAATATCAACTAAGATATCTCCATGATGTCCCAAAATAAGCTCTAGTTCTCTTTAATGAACATCTACACAACCTATTCCTACACTAAACCCAATCTTTGATTAGGAACACCATGAAGAGATACACTTAGGGAAACAAAAAACTAGTATTTTAGGTAGATAAAGGTGAAGGGTCTGACCCACCTAACCCATTAATGAATCATTTGGATATCCCTATAGACTATGGTCCATGAAATATTCATGACATTGGCCTCAATGTAAACCACCCTTATTTAGAACCAATTCAAACTATCCAGTGTAACATCAACATAGAGGAAGAACCAAAAATAGATACCTTAGGTAATTACTATATTGACATAGAAGATTCAAAGATATTTGAGTTATTAAAATAATACCAATATGTCTTCTTAAGAAGATATAGTGAGATGAAAGGTATTCATCCATCTCTAGGAAAAATGCATATCAATCTAGTTGACGAAGTTTGATCAATCAAGAAAAGGCCATATAAGATGAATCTAAATCTATGAGAATACGTGAAAGAAGAAATCAAAAGTATGATGAGTGCCAAAGTGATCATCCCAATTGATGAATCTAAGTGGGTCAGTCCCATGGTGATAAGTAAAAAAAAATATGGATGCATTAAAATTTGCATTGATTACCAGATACTTAATGCATCTTACATTAATGATCCCTTCCCAACACCATTCATAGAAGAAATACTTGAAAGCATCCCTGGATGTGAAATTTATACTTTCACAAATGGATTCTCTAGGTACCATCAGGTCTAGATCACTGAGGAGGATCGACCTAAGACTATTTTTGCCACCGAATGGGGATCATTCACATTTACTATCATGCCTTTTGGGATGAAAAATACACCTACTATATTTTCAAGTATAGTTGTTGAGGCCTTTAAATAATTCATCTATAAATTTCTTCAAGTCTATTTGGATGAATGGATAGCCTATGGCTTGGTTAAGGATCATTGTTCTAATCTATAACTCATGATTGAGCATTGTTAAGTTCTAAAAATATCACTAAATCTAAAGAAGTGTCTTTTTGCTACACCCTTTGGTGTTCTTATAGGACATATTATCTGCAAGGATAGACTTTTAGTAGACCCAACAAAGGTAGCTACATTCTCTACCTCCCAGAAATAAAGTCTCAGCATGAATTTCATTCCTTTCTAGGACATATCAGGTATTATAGGAAATTCATTCATGAATATGCAAAGATTATCATGCCTATAGAAGAACTTTTAAAACATAACGAGAACTTTATCTTGACCTATTCTTACCAATAATATATTAAGACCTTAAAAGACAAAGTCACTGATTTAATTCCATAGTTCCTTGATTGGATAAAACCATTTCATGTCCATGTTGATGCTTATCCCTACACAACTAGGTGAAGGTCATCTTGATCACCCTATCTATTTTTCTAGTAGGAAACTTACTCTAGATGAGTGAAATCACCCCACCATGAAGCACTACCAATGGTTTATAATCTACAAAAATTTCAACAATACTTATTAGTAACTCCTTTTGTATTCTATACAAATCATGAAGCTTTAAAATATCTGGTAAATAAACCTATGTTGCATAGATGCATCTACCACTAGATAGTGTTGTTTCAAGAATTTCAATTTTTTATCATGGTTAAACTAGGAAAAATTAATTGTGGCCTCAAACATCTTTCTAATATATATTTTGGAGAACCACGATGCACTATTGAAGATGACCTACTTGATGTTCAACTATTTTGTGTTTCTTATGTACCTGAGTAGTTGGATGAAATTGTAGGTTTCTTAACTACTGTTTTAGCACCTGATTGTCTGAATCTATAGGCTAAGAAACAACTCATAGTTTGCACCATAATTTTTTAGTTCATTGGAGGGGACCTATACAAGCTTGGTTGAGATGACATTCTTCGACACTATGTCATGAAACATGATCACTCTGAAGTACTCCAAGAATTTCATGAAAGCATTGTATGTGGACACTATGTTGGAGAGGCTACTACACATAAGGTACTATTAGTCAAATTATGGTGGCCTACCCTTTTTCAAGATGCCAATATTTATGTTGATAAATGTGATATTTTTTAGTACATGGGAAAACCAAATCACTAGGATGCCATGTCATTACATCCAATTATGTCCCAAGAACCATTTGAAAAGTGGGTTATTGATTTTATTGACCCCATCAATCCATCTGGATGACATAAAGATTCTTGTTATATCATTATACCAACTAGTTATCTCATGTACTAGGTTAAAGCCGCACCAATAAGGGATTGTACTACTACTAATACTATGCACTGCATATGGGAACATATCATAACCCATTTTATATGCCCATTGAGTTTCAATAGTGCTCATTGTACACATTTCTTCAATGAAACTATCCACATCCTCCTTACTGAGTTCATGATTGCCCATTACAAAACCACACCATATCATCCCTAGGCCAATAGCACTGCTGAGGCATTTAATAAAATCTTAGGCACAACACTTACCAAGATTTATAATATTTACACATTGACTGGGATGATAAAGTGTCTATAGTACTTTGGGCTTACCGAATAACTTATAAGCATCTGTATAAGAACACACCATTAAATTTTGTGTATGGCAAAGAAGTAGTTCTACCAGTTAAATTCTTAGTACCATCACTTTTGATTACATGTGTTGAACAATTGGATGAGGAATCATCATTAAAAGCACACTTGGATGCTTTGTTACAGTTGGATGAATCCTGTTTCCTAGCTTATTAGAGTCAAGATGTGGAGAAACATAAACAAAAAACATGTCATGATCGACACATCAAACAGAAAATATTTACCTCTAGGATGAAAGTATTTATCTATAACTCCAAGTTCATGTGTCATTCTAGAAAACCTCAAATTCATTGGGATAGTCCTTTTGTCATTCATAGCATTCAACTTACCAATGCTTTTTGATTATAAATATTGTACGACCAATTTATTCTCAAACTTTACAATAGAAGCTTGCTACGATCATATTTCTCTATTTAAAAGTATATTTTTTGTAAAAATATGGATTATGCCATTAGTTTAGGATTTCTTATTTTCAATAAAAGTGTTGCCTTAGCCATGCACCACATTTATATTTATAGTTTTGTGGAGGACCATGATACACTTTTAGTGTGGGGTAAGTGGTATTGCATGTATTCATGGTTGAGGAAGCATACACAATTTAAGGAACACAAGTTAAATATCCTAAGGATAAGATATTCCCACCAAATAGTTTGAATTTTCTTAAAAAATAGAATAATTGTCTTCTAATCCAAAGAAAATCATGGGACATAGTTGTCTTCCACTTCAAAGAAAAGCATGAGACAAGATGTGTTACTAATTGGAAAGAAATAGTAGTTGTGATAAATGTACCAACATCATGACAAGATAATATCTTTAAATGAATTTATGGTGAGAAGCTACGGTCGAAGAATGATGGCCACTAGAAGTACATTAATGATGCGAAGTGGTGGTTGAAAAGAAAAGGGGTAGTAAATACAAGTTACCCCATTAAACTACAAAATGATGAGAGAGATCATTTTAATTTTTACCTTTACTTTCATTTGATTCTATAGAGCCAAAGAATGAACTAAGCCAGAGTGATTCTAGATCAAGTAAAGAACATCAAAATTATGTAAATAGATATTGAAAAGATCATTAACATAAGTAATCAAGCATAAATCTAACTCAAAAACATGATCTATGATAGAAATAATTGATGGTTATAGATTATAGAGGTAGATGTCTACCATTAAAGGGTGTCGAAGCAAGAAATGCTGAATTCATATACACAACAATCATGTATTTTTTTAGGAATGTTGGATGGCTGCACCTCAACCTTCAAGATTTTTCAAGGGTGATACAACCTAAGAAGAAGGATTTAAGGACTAATCCATTGCTGACTATACTAGAAGAAATATATTTACTTGGGGGAAGTAGTACTGATCATAGAAGAGATGCCTGAAGAAAAAGCACAATACACAAAAAGCAAAGAAATTAGGATGGTACACCAAGCAAAGAAGACACAAAATCTCCATGCTCACCATTGATGATAGAATTAATATAGTACCTAGAGATGGTGTTGCACATGGAAAATTAGGTCTTGAAAGTACCCTCTTGCACCATATTAGACTACAACCATTGTCAACCTGGGAATGAGGTTAAGTTAGAAAATGACTATCAAGTTGAACAATAGACCACCAAAAATTAATTAGTGTATGACCTCAAATTTTTCAATGCTTTGGATGCTATGGATTTATTTAAATTGTTTAACAATCCATATTTTAGAAAACCCATAAAAGCAATTAATTTTTTACTCTCATGCATACATGAGGACTACCTCTACTTTTCTAGGTGCAACATGAAAATTACACCTGAGAGGATAAGTAAGGTGTCAGGGCTGCAGTGCTTCAGCACGGATGTAGAGTTTGAATTAGAAGACTCAGAGGATATAGGGAAGAAAATAATGATGCTCATATACCAAAATTAGGGTCATGCTATGCACATCAAGAACCTACAAGATCCTACCCTTTAGGTGGTCATGTGCATCATCATGACCAAGATCAATGGTACCGATTATTGGAAAGAGGTGGATAGGGCTGACCTCTACATCACTCACCATGTAACTAAGGGATTGAAGTATAATTGGGCCATGCATTTTTCCCACAAAATCATTGAGGATGTTAAGAAGACCCATTGAATACCAGGCATACGTTTCTATGGGGAGTATAATGGGTGGTTTAGGTTTCCAATGGTGTTTGATGAGATCAGTGTACCAGACTATACCTCGATAAAAACTAAAGTGAGCATATCTACCTAAACACAAGTCCCATACTAAGTGTTATAAGGTGTTCACATGCCTTGGACACATCACCCCTACTTAAAAAAATAAGATGGAATCATGGTACAATGGAATGAAAGAAGCCTTTGGGAATGAATGACACATTCCTAACGACTTTCCCATCTAGGTTGGTGAACAAACTCAATTTGATGTAAAGAAACATTTCTATTTGGCATGCATAAATATGGTCCCTTTTGGAAAAAGTTTAGTGTTGTTGAAGCTACCCTATCCCTTTTCAGTGTGGTACTTCAACGATTCAGTAAACTACATTTTTGATGCAAAACCTCTTATCGTAGAAGTGGACCAAATTAACTTGGAAATTCACACTCTCTAGAAGATGTATGTCTATCCTGGTAAGAAGGCATATAGGAAAAAGAGGAAAATTGATCAAACCAATATCAAGGTCAAATAGACCATGGTAGGAGAACAAGTTCATAATCTATTCTACATGCTACAACCCAAGAAGAAGACTTCAAAAGGTATAGAGAATACTCAATAAAAACTTCCACTAATACCACAACTAGTGAAGAAGAAGTAGGTTGGACATGATGCTAGCACAAGCACACAGTAGGATCCTCCAAAATACTAGAGGACTACCTAGGTTATACCTTGTAAACCCTCACCACCATGGGATTCTCCACCTAGACCTTCTCCACCAATACCTTCTCCACCCAGAGCTTCACCTCCATAGGTTCCTCCACCCCTAGATTCACATTCAAAGACTTATTCACATGAATCACCACTAATGTTTTTGATATCAAGGGTTTTCCCATGAATTACATAATAGAAAGAACCTAATGGGTTAACACCATTACCCCATTTGCAACTAGTGCAAGAAGAACCTAAAAGCCACAAGGAAGAAGTAGAGGAATCTAACTCTAAAAAGACACCCTCCCTAACACGAGAGGAGGAGACCACCTTTTATGGCATGCCATTTGACATTGGGGGTCCATTTTATGAAGAGGGGGATGGTTATGATACTCAACAAATGAGTGGGATGACCATCAATAACACTTCTTTGGATACCAATACAAAGGTAAAAATTCTTGAGCACAACCCAAATAAAGGAAAGGATCCTGCGAGTTCTGAGGGAGAACCACCTTTGATTGGTGCATCCACCAAATTGCATGCTCAATATCAAATAGGCATCCTAGATAGGATGTTTTATTTATGGTTGAATTTCCTTCCCCAAGATACAATTATTGACACAAGGCTATAAATGTCATTCATTTTAAACATGTACAATGAAGAGCACCATTTTAAGCTCCCTCTAGATAGCCTTCTATTAGATTATCAATCACCAACACTGCTAACTCCACTATGGGTTGATCCCTAGAAGATCTCTCCTCCATAAGCATTCTATATTTTTGAAAATGGCTTTGGAAGTTGTGCACCAAAACTTACTTTCTAATTTTGACGTGCATAATGCAAAGAAGAAACATGGATAGGTAGTGGTAATGTATGAAAAATAGGTTGTCACCTAGAAAGAACTAAAAAAAGTGGTCATGCTAAAACAACAAATGAAGGAAGTGATAAAGGTCAAGGTAAAAACCTTGAATCTATGTAAATCAATTTTGGACCAAGAATTGGCATTAACGGATGGAGTGACTCTTGATAGGGAAGCTATGGATAAATTGGAGACCCTAGTAAATCTCATTTTGAAACATTGCAAGGATCAACCTACACTAAGGAATGAAGAATTTTGGGTGGTGGATCAGTTTACTGAGGCATTATAAATTTTTAGGCATGCTTTCAAAAGAGTTGGGGAAGTAATCCCCATCTTG